>CM020181.1:24234334-24333221 GCA_009805545.1 Oryza longistaminata
TTACTGACAACCTGCAATTTTTGTCATGCAGATAACGCCTCTCGGCAGAGAGGGAGGCTGCATAAACCAGTATTTTCATAAGTTTTCAAATTTCCAGCTGTCAGTGTTTGAGAAAGAAATTCTTCTATCATAGAACAGACCAAAAAAATTAATAAATAACCTCTTGTACAGCATGTCAAATTGTAGGCTTGTAGAACTGAAACTATAATCAAATGAGTAGCGGAAGCAAGAATGCTGCAACTTGACCACCATGCATGGTAAGTCCTGCTTCACTCTCTTGAGTGCAAGATCAATATTACATTGTTAGTCCGCATTCCTCCAGAAAAGAAGAGCATCAATGAATAAAGAATCACATTACATGAAAGATGATATTGACCGCAAATAAAACTTACACCAAGGGTGCATGATAGAAGTAGACACAGCAACCCTGGAAGAAGCAGAATCTCTCATCTGCGCAATACTTCTTTTTGTAGTGGTGTACCATGTTTGAATCAACAACAGCTCGTCCATATTGCTGAAAATCTGAACAATGTACAAAGAAAGAAGAATCATCAAAATGGATCACTGTATTTTATACCTTATCTATCGGTTCTCTACTTGGATAATATTTCCGAGCACAATAGTAGTTTTCAGACAAACTCTTATATCAAACTTGCCAAACTTCTTAGTAACAAAGAGTAAGTAGCTTTTGAAAATTGGGAAATATTTATCCAAATTTATCGTTGGCTGTTATCATACAAACCCCAACAGGGACCATTGGATGAATTTTCGTATGTTTGGATGGATCAAAACTATGGAGATTAAGCAGGGAATCCCTCGTACTAGATTTCTAGTCTCATATAATTGTAGTATTGTTGATTGCACAGATTTTAACTCAAGGAATACCAATTTAGCACCCAGAATGACACATCTGGCATTATGAATACAGCCAAATGCATATACAGATAAGCATTTGCTGCATACAGGAAAAAGACTTTACCTGCTTGAGGTCAGAAATATCAATGTCCCAGTAGAAATAGTCGGCATATGAGTCGATCTCTTCAGGAAATTTGTGCCTCGCAAAATCTGCAAGAAAAAGGATATACCTGCACAGTGAAATGAGTTAGAATATTTTGACAGGAAAAGTTGTGAAAGAAACATGGGTGTAAGCAAGGGTCAAAACTTAGGCGCAAATGAAGAAGGCGTTTTTCCTTGCAACAGTCTAAGATCCAGGAATAATGAATGATCTTCCCTGCCGTGTGGCTGCCTGATATTTGATACCTGGGAAAACACAAGAGAATAACTTGAACTAAATTACTCAACATTAGAATAAGAGAAAACATAAGGTTTCTAAACAGGATAAAGTTAATACCTTTTTTCTCCGCTGCTATGCAATGAGTAACTGAGTCATTAAGATTCACGAGAAAGATCGCCATTCTCCACAACCAGTTTATGAAAATAGTCGAGATTATATGATGGAGGTATGTTGACAAAATCTAAGCATGATAAGGATTGGACCAATTCAAATTTACAGTGTAAATAGAAAGTACAGTCCGCAAATAATATGCACAGAAAGGATACAAAACATTGTTTGCAAATATAAGTGTTTCTCCCTTTAGGCCTGAGATGTCAGTCTTCATAAGATATGAAGGGATGATTGACACATTCCTTTTCCCCCTTTTTGTTGTTCTCGGTTGTTTTACCTTAACATTCTTCAGATCATTATCATCATCTGCCGCCCTGTGAGTTGTCCCATTACTTGAATGTACGATGTCCACAAATGCTGTGGGGAGTAACATTTTACAGAAGGTTGAGGTATAATCAAAATACTTACAAGGCATAAAAGAAATGACATTATCGTAAGATAATTCAATACAAAAGGAGATAATTTATATAAAAAAAATTACTGCCAAGTACCCAAAAGAATTTACCCTGCACATCAAGGCACTCGATGCCATGGCTTATCGTATCTCAACCGTTGAATGCGGGGGGAACCTTAAGCTGTATGGGGCAGCAAATACCTTTAATAGATTAAAAGCATTGGAAGAGCCAAACTTCAGGAGAGGGCCCGTAGGCGCGGTCGAGGAGCGCGCGGAGCCGCGCCCGCTTCTTCGCCGCCGTGCGGTCCCGCGACATGGCCTGGAACATCGCCACCAGCAGCCCGAACCGCACCGTCGCCGCCATCGCCGCCGGCGACGAACCGCCGAGGTGGCCGGAAGAGGGGGAAAGGCCAAACGAGTGAAAAAAACTAATTTGAGGGCTATTTCTACAAAATTCCGCTTGACCTTCCCGTTTCCTCGATCTGGTCCGTACGAATCTTATGCAACGGTCCAGATGAACCCTTTGTTTCCGCAGGCCGGAACGTGATACCCACGAACGTGTCGGGCCTTATATTGGGCCTGAACGGGAATCCCATGTACGTGCGGAATTATTGGGCCCGAAGCCCGTGCGGAGTTTCTTGGGCCGGAATATATTGGCCAGAAATATGTTGGGCCGGAACGGCTCCTCGACGAGAAATTTGAGGATACGCCACGGACGTACAGAAGCGAAAGCTTCAGTTGAGCTTCTGCTTCATCTCCTACGAAAAAAACTCCAAAGGTTCTTCTGTTTTATCTACGTTATTATAAAAGGTTAGACCTATATAATTAGGGGTAGACTATAGTTATAATAGGGGATAAAACATTAGATCTGGTGGTTATCTAACCTACGCGTGTGAGTGCGCTGTGGGAACGGAAGGAGCACGACTCTGATGGTAGAGATATTTGCATCATGCACAATTGTACATGCTAATTATAAACCAGAAGGTCTCAATGGAAGTGATGAAAAGTGTTCACATCCTCTGATTTTCAGTGACCTGAATTCCTGAAATGCTGCACAATTTCACCTAGACGAATTTGGCCTCCATATGTAATCAAGCATCAACGTTGCTTGTCTTCTTCCACGACCGTACTGTGCACATGAGCGCATCTGTCACCGATCCGCGATGTCGGGAAGAGATCACAACATTGATTTTCTTGCGCAATCAATGTGTAGTATTTATTTGTTCACCAATTCAGGTTGCCGTTCCTTGATCAGATATTCAGATAGTACGCATGTTCTCAGAGAATGTATGTTCCCTTACACAAATAATCAAGAGAAGGATTCTTTTGATGTGTTTTACCACACAATGGATCTTCAGACGGTCATGAAAATAAGAGGATATCGTCGCGGAAGACTGACGAAGTAACGATGATCAGTAAATTCAGTATCTTTGGTCCTGGCCTCCTTGGGGACCGTCTGCAATTGTTCATGGCCTCTGCAATTCCAAGTTCATAATCTGGTTCAGCACAAGAGGACAGTTCATGCATACGGATCTTGCATTGCCACATGAGAGCCCATGTTTCACTGAATCATGGTCATGATGATGTCTGGATGATGATAGTGTCAACTGCTGAATCGATCAATTGACCATGGTTACCCAGTAGAGAGGTTTCCCTTACAACCTATAATATAGTTCATGATCAAGAAGGCTAATACAGTTCATGATCAAGAAGGCTAATAGAATCCAGAATCGTATTAGTTATGCTTTAGCTTATAGAGCCCGGTGTGAGTCTTTAATAGACTTTTGTACATATTCCTCAATCTTTTAATAGACTTTTATACATATTCCCCAATCTTAAGTAAATTTGGTTGGCCTATCTTGGTCGGCCCAGCAAAAAAAAAAAATCTTTAACAGACTTTTGGCCGGATGAAAGTTGTAACTTCATCTCTCAACTTGTGTGCGAGGACTCTTTAGCTGAGTAATATATATTTTTTAAAAAAAATACAGTTGATGATTGATACACAAGCATGTTAGTATGTTACTATGTTGTTATTGCGCTGCTGGGACCAACTGTTCGTTCGGATCATTTGCCGTTTGGACTGTTTCACCAATGATTGACAGATCATGAACGAATTCAGATAGGAAAAAATGGAGGAAAAACATGAGGAAAAGGGAATACTTGTTCTGAAGTTCTGGATCTGTTGTGCGGCAGCTAGGGCCCTGTAAGATATCCCCTCGGCACCAAGATCACCTTTCAGTCATTCACCAATGAAGGGATGCTTTGAAGGTTTTGTCCCATAATTCTTGCTTGTGGAGATCTGTACTTTTTGTTGATTGCGATGGATTGCATCCATGTCCTTCTTGTTCCTTAATGGTAGATTCTTGTATTAGCTAATTTTCGGTGTTTGTTGATGACTCATGCAACAAGGTTGTTACAATCGAGATCTTGAATCGGAACCGGAGGTCTCTATAAGTAGGATTCTTAGCTAGTTTCCGGTGTTTGTTGATGACCCATGCAACAAGGCACTGGTGTCTCCAGCATAAAGAATGTCAAAAGCAACATCTGGACATTCTTAGTGTCAAGGAAAACAAGGGAATATAAAAAATAGGGTAGTATTATCATGAAGTAACTATCTTATCTTCTTAATGAAATGACACACAGCTCTCCCGTTTGTTCGAGAAAAAAAAAATCCTGGCAGCTAAGAATATTGACACAGAGAGCAAGAACATAAGAAGCAATCCATTCAAGGATACAGCACAACTGCAAGCAAACAAGAAAAAGAAAAAAAATCAGTTAAAAGCAAATTCTGTACAGGGATCACTCTGAAACTAAAAAACAAAGCATGCAGGAGATAAAAGTTCATGACAAAAACCTGTCGATCAGTCTCCAGCCCCTCCTTTGCGGCCTTTGCTGCAAACAAATATTAGTTGAGTCCACTATAAAGACATACAGCATAAAAATCAAAGTTCTACAATTTCCAATGAGATTCCAGAAACCTATTTCCTGGTTTGATCCAAATTCTGCAAACCGATTAAGCACAGTATCCCAAACAAGCATTTCTCCATCCAAAATACACCTGCAGGGTCAGTACAAATTCACATCAAAATCAAGAATGGGTTATCAAGTATTATACTAACTACTACTCCCTCCTTCCCTAAATAAGTGTAGTTTTAGATAGTCAACTACATATTAAGGAAGAGATTAAAAGACTACCATGCCCTTTATTGATATGGACAGAAAACGAGGAGGGAGTACTATTGGTCCAATGACAAAAAAATGAGAAGAAAAAGACGTAGTAGTATTAAAGAGGTCAAGTGGACTACTCTAAAACTACACTCTTTTAGGGACAAATTCTTAGGCTAAAACTACACACTTATTTAGGGATGCAGGGAGTAAGAAACTGCCTACACAAAGGATTCGAATCAAAAATCCCCTATTGAAGCATGCCCTAAGGAGAAAGTTCTCATAATTAGTTTGTAACTCGAAAAGAAATTCAAAACATGTTTAAGTTTTCCTATAATTTGTTGACTGCAGAAAAAGGTGTAACAAAAATAATTCCTTGGTATTATGATCTTTGACAATATTCCTTCCATATAAAAATATAAGGCATATTTTGTTTTGCTAGGGCAAGGCTTTGATCAACGATTTGCTTTACTAATATATCATTTATATGACACAAAAGTATAATAATAAGAAAGTAATTTTCAATATGAATCTAATAACATCAGTCTTGCGTCATAAAAACTATATTCTAATAAAGCAAACTGCTGGCCAAAGCCTTGTCCTAACTAAACAAAGTATGCCTTACATTTTTATACGGAGGGGGTAATTCATTCATTTGCATTTTTTTTGTCTATGACCAGACTAAGCCATGTGATGATACCTTTCAGGAAAAAAAATGTACAATTTCTCACTTTCACCCAGAAAAAAAATTGTTAGAATACTATCAAAACCTCATGGTCTTCCACTAGTACTACCTCCGTCCCATATTATAGCTACTTCTGCCTTTTTTTTTTGGAGGGATTAAGATTGAGGTGACAAATGGTTGTGACTGGATGAGATGAGAAAGAAGGTGAAGAAATTAAATGAGAGATGGTTGTGATTGGTTGACATAGGGAAGTAGGAGGAGAAGTATTTATATTTGGGACAAATTTTGAATGCTAGAAGTAGCTATAATATGTGACGAGGTAGTAATAGTAAACCTTACCTGTCAACCAAGATATTTTCTATAATAACTTTGGACATTCCAGGTGCATATTCTGAGTGATCAAGAAAGCTCCTGATAAACACAGCACATTAGTGGACCAGGATTAGCCTATCTACAGCAAAGATATTACAGGCAGAAACAGAAAATATTATGGCAAAACAAACCAATCCATTTCAGAATAATAAGCAAGAGATAGATGGGGAACCATTACCTTGAGAAGAAATGAATCTCTTCCCCATTCTTGTGAATTTGAATACGGTCACCGTCAAATTTGCACTCAGCAACCACTTGTTTTCCGTGAAGCTGAAGAGGGAGGGAGCATATAACCAAACAAATTGTAAGATGACTATATGAAAAAAGTGAGTGTCCTTAGAAATGACTACATATTCCATTGATACACTATAAGCTAAAAAATAAATAAAAAGACCTTCTTCCAAGCAGATGAGGCATTATTGACTCTCATAGCTAGCTGAGGCCTGACAGCCTTCCCCACTTCTATATCCTGGTCATACAGCATAGAGATATCATGCAGATAAACTTGCTTCCGTGTAAAAATTTTATGCATCAGAATGGCAGCATGCAGGCAAAGACAGGCAGACATAGAATGTTAGTATCATCACCTGGCGCTTATGCCTCTGACTTCGATCATTAAGCTTTTCACAGACCAATCTCAGGTCACATGTGACATTGAACAAGTCTTCAGCATCAGGATGGAACTCATGAAAAACGCTCTTCTCACTGATCCCCAATTTCAAATCTATGATGAAGTACGGAAAGCATCAACAGCAATCCAAAACCACTGCAGAAATGCAACTTGTAGAGCAACCCGACCTTTCAGAATAATCATCAAGAGCCACTTCATTTCAAGGGCATTGGTTTTCTTGATCAGACTAGAAAGAATCGAAGCCTTTTCAGACCTGTCAAGAATCAGGAATAACTTCTCACTTTCAAGGCATACACTGATACACGGCACAGCAAAAATGCAAATAGATGTATTATGTATAAGCTACCTATTCTCAGTTGCAGCCAGGCGATCAAGTGCGTCATTCACCTCCTTTATTGTCAATCCCCCAGAAGTCATTCCTTGTCTCCGCTGTAGCACCTGAGCAGCACACAAGAGTATGAGAAACATCAGGAAGCTACCATAAGGCCCCGAATCACAATATCCAAAGCATGTATCGATCAAACAATCAAGCTATCTATGAATATACTTTAACTTAATGAGATTTTTGCTACCACACTGTATCCATTCAACCGAATGAATTAGTGAAACAAAACTAAGAAAACAATCACAGTATCCAAAGCGTGTATCGGTTAAACAATCAATCTATCTATGAATATACTTTAACTCAATGAGATTTTTGCTACCACAGACTGTATCCATTCAACCCAATGAATTAATGAAACAAAACTAAGAAAACACTCGATCGGTCGCAGCTCATCGAACCGCAAACGCGGGAATTCATAAACTCATCAACCGACTACGCCGCCATGCCCTATGTTTTGGTTAGGGATAGTAGCTGGTAAATGTGACGGTATACCTCAGCGGCGACGAGTGCGAAGTTGCCGGCGTTGCGGAAGCCGCCCCCGCGCCGCCAGTTGGTGAGCCGCACGGCGTCGGGCGAGTCCTTGGCTATCCCGAGGGCGTCGACGAGGACGGAGGCCAGCGCGGCCTCCTTGAGCCCGTACGAGCCGCGCTCGCGGTCGAGCCCCGGGAGCACGAGGCGGAGCGCGCTGAAGTAGTCGTCCCTGCCGCCGGGCCCGTAGGCGCGGTCGAGGAGCGCGCGGAGCCGCGCCCGCTTCTTCGCCGCCGTGCGGTCCCGCGACATGGCCTGGAACATCGCCACCAGCAGCCCGAACCGCACCGTCGCCGCCATCGCCGCCGGCGACGAACCGCCGAGGTGGCCGGAAGAGGGGGAAAGGCCAAACGAGTGAAAAAAACTAATTTGAGGGCTATTTCTACAAAATTCCGCTTGACCTTCCCGTTTCCTCGATCTGGTCCGTACGAATCTTATGCAACGGTCCAGATGAACCCTTTGTTTCCGCAGGCCGGAACGTGATACCCACGAACGTGTCGGGCCTTATATTGGGCCTGAACGGGAATCCCATGTACGTGCGGAATTATTGGGCCCGAAGCCCGTGCGGAGTTTCTTGGGCCGGAATATATTGGCCAGAAATATGTTGGGCCGGAACGGCTCCTCGACGAGAAATTTGAGGATACGCCACGGACGTACAGAAGCGAAAGCTTCAGTTGAGCTTCTGCTTCATCTCCTACGAAAAAAACTCCAAAGGTTCTTCTGTTTTATCTACGTTATTATAAAAGGTTAGACCTATATAATTAGGGGTAGACTATAGTTATAATAGGGGATAAAACATTAGATCTGGTGGTTATCTAACCTACGCGTGCGAGTGCACTGTGGGAACGAAAGGAGCACGACTCTGTTTTTAAGATGGTAGAGATATTTGCATCATGCACAATTGTACATGCTAATTATAAACCAGAAGGTCTCAATGGAAGTGATGAAAAGTGTTCACATCCTCTGATTTTCAGTGACCTGAATTCCTGAAATGCTGCACAATTTCACCTAGACGAATTTGGCCTCTATATGTGGTTGTGTTTAGTTCAGCGCAAGGTTTGGATTTTGGTTGAAATTAAAGATGATGTGACTGAAAAGTTGTGTGTGTATGATAGGTTGATGTGATGGAAAAGGACTGAAGTTTGGATCCAAACTTTGGAACTAAACACAGCCTAATCAAGCATCAACGTTGCTTGTCTTCTTCCACGACCGTACTGTGCACATGAGCGCATCTGTCACCGATCCGCGATGTCGGGAAGAGATCACAACATTGATTTTTCTTTCGCAATCAATGTGTAGTATTTATTTGTTCACCAATTCAGGTTGCCGTTCCTTGATCAGATATTCAGATAGTACGCATGTTCTCCAGAGAATGTCTGTTTCCTTACACAAATAATCAAGAGAAGGATTCTTTTGATGTGTTTTACCACACAATGGATCTTCAGACGGTCATGAAAATAAGAGGATATCGTCGCGGAAGACTGACGAAGTGACGATGATCAGTAATTCGGTATCTTTGGTCCTGGCCTCCTTGGGGACCGTCTGCAATTGTTCATGGCCTCTGCAATTCCAAGTTCATAATCTGGTTCAGCACAAGAGGACAGTTCATGCATACGGATCTTGCATTGCCACATGAGAGCCCATGTTTCACTGAATCATGGTCATGATGATGTCTGGATGATGATAGTGTCAACTGCTGAATCGATCAATTGACCATGGTTACCCAGTAGAGAGGTTTCCCTTACAACCTATAATACAGTTCATGATCAAGAAGGCTAATACAGTTCATGATCAAGAAGGCTAATAGAATCCAGAATCGTATTAGTTATGCTTTAGCTTATAGAGCCCGGTGTGAGTCTTTAATAGACTTTTGTACATATTCCTCAATCTTTTAATAGACTTTTATACATATTCCCCAATCTTAAGTAAATTTGGTTGGCCTATCTTGGTCGGCCCAGCAAAAAAAAAAAATCTTTAACAGACTTTTGGCCGGATGAAAGTTGTAACTTCATCTCTCAACTTGTGTGCGAGGACTCTTTAGCTGAGTAATATATATTTTTTAAAAAAAATACAGTTGATGATTGATACACAAGCATGTTAGTATGTTACTATGTTGTTATTGCGCTGCTGGGACCAACTGTTCGTTCGGATCATTTGCCGTTTGGACTGTTTCACCAATGATTGACAGATCATGAACGAATTCAGATAGGAAAAAATGGAGGAAAAACATGAGGAAAAGGGAATACTTGTTCTGAAGTTCTGGATCTGTTGTGCGGCAGCTAGGGCCCTGTAAGATATCCCCTCGGCACCAAGATCACCTTTCAGTCATTCACCAATGAAGGGATGCTTTGAAGGTTTTGTCCCATAATTCTTGCTTGTGGAGATCTGTACTTTTTGTTGATTGCGATGGATTGCATCCATGTCCTTCTTGTTCCTTAATGGTAGATTCTTGTATTAGCTAATTTTCGGTGTTTGTTGATGACTCATGCAACAAGGTTGTTACAATCGAGATCTTGAATCGGAACCGGAGGTCTCTAAGTAGGATCGCAATTATATAATCGTATACATAAAAAACGTAATCGTAGATTCTACCTACTAAAGAGTTATAGGCCTCTTAATTAAGATCACCTTACATGCAACTGGTGCAATGAAGAAATTTCGAAGAAAAAGAAAAAGAAAAACTGAACATACCTTAGGTTTGCTTCTCTTCGATGGCAATAACCACATCATTAAAAGATTTTCTTCTGAAATACTGCATGAATGTGAAAAGGAGGAATTTTAATACATATATCTAACATCATGTGTTGTGCTGCATTCTCTCAGAAGTTAGACGTGGTGAAATTTCAAATGTTTTTCCACAGGCCTATTCTAAGTTTCTTACCTTACCAGAGAGAGGAATAACCAATTAGCTATGCCTTCTAGTTTTGTCTCATGCTATCTGGCTCCATTTGTTCTCCATTTGTTCCAGTAAGTTCAAAGGACAGTACTTACATGGTTTCACCACCAATCCTAGATAGATATCCTTGACAAGTCAGCCTTTGCAGGTCCAGCCATGGTAAAACGGTGTCACATCCCAAAGAACTTGGTCAATTGGAGCCCAAGCTTTTCTCCTTGATTCAATGTGGTGACAAATGAAACTGGCCAAAGGTTGAGCATCTCAAAGAACCCCCACAGATGGCAGCCTGGAACGGCTTGCATGGCTGCATCTGGAATTCTGGACAGAGAGACCTGTACCCTGAGCAGTGACTTCTTCAGGCATTGCTTCGGTGGCATGCGCCACCATTTTGAGCTAACTCCCTTGCCCAGCATCCCAGCTCACATTGAAATGCATATATTCATTACGTCAAAATTGTAGTGTAGCTGTTCACTGGGCCAGAGTGTTGCCTGCAGGCTGCAGCTATAATGCATGGGTACTTCTTCTATTTGCTTCAAAGGGTTATGCAAATAATGTTTCTTCAACAATAGTCAGTGAAATTTGAGATTAAATGCAGACATGGTATTAGCGTAGAAATGGTACATAGGCATGCTGAGTGAATGCTACTGAATACATGCATAACATAGACACATAAATGGAACCTAAATGGAACATGGAAGGGCTTTAACAGCAGTTATACATCTAGTTGAAAAAAACATATATAGTTATTTACTCAATTTCACTAAGTCTTCAAACAGCTTGATGGTAGTAGTAACCAAGCCATCATATTTCACAAGACAAGCATTCAGTGCTCATAACCGAGGAATAGGTGAAAAGAAAGGACAAAATACAAGAAAAGACTATACATCCAAACCCCAGCTTAACATCTATTTTTACTAACCTTAATCATCCCCAACATTTGTACATTTTTCTCAATTCTAACATTCCACGAAACAAACTCCAAGTCAAAACATTTAAAAAGCACTTCTTCAGCAGCAGCTCTTCTAAGTTCCAACACCCAGCTTGCTAAACCGCTATGACATCGATATTTGAGGTATCTTCACATCTCAGGACTAATCCATAAAGGTCCCTTGGGAGGACACACTTGGCCCACTGGCAACCAGTAGAGATGGGCTCTGGTGGAGGAACAATCATCAACACGTTGTCATTCTTTTGAACAACCCCCATCACACTCACGGTGCTGCCTTCCTTAATGTATCTGCAGGTGATTAAGTAAATGTAGTGATTCACTAAGATATTTTACCAAGTCATTGAAGATAAAGGCACAATTTTAGCTTGTGCATTCTAGGTGCAAACCAACTAAATAAGAAAATAATACCCTTCTTTTAGGCGCATTATCCGATCATCACTTGAGAGATTCCTTTCCCGCAGCCATCTTCGAAATTCAGGGGACATGTCTTTGTTGTCAGGATCAATGTCAATAACGACAGATTCATCCACGAATGGGGTCACTCGAGCACCATATCCTGCTTTCACCAATGCCCGGAGCCCAGATTGAAAATCTGAGATGTAGAAATCCACTGCGTGTTGCTGTCATGATTGCATTGGGATTGTCAGAGGTTAAGGTACATAGAGATCAGAGCAACAAATTCTCAAAGTTCAATATTCTTCAATAAAGCCTTTATACCATGATGTAGTTGACTGCATCAATTTATTCTCAGTACCCACTTAGTAATACGAGTATCTATCATTCATGGAAAAGAACTAACCTCCATTGACCGTAATCCCCAGGTAAACCGGTGATGCTGAGTGTTGGCAGCTTTTGAGTCCCAACCCCTATATTCATGTAAGGTAGTTGAAGTGTACACACATCTTGGAACCCTTTGATACGAGGACTCAAGAGGGAAATTTCCACATGTAACAACCTGTGAAGTTAGACATGATAACTTAAGCAATTGTTTGGCATATTATCTCAGAAAAAAAGAAGATCATGCACTGAATCTATGTTACATCTGTAATCTCCCTTCTCAAAAAAAAAAAAAACATATGTAATATTCTAAACTGGAAGAAGCTCATGTGAAAATAAAGCAGGAGTATTGACTGATAGGATGATATGATAAATCAACAGCATTTTACATACCCCTGTAACCTTGATATACTGTCCATCTTTAGCAGTTCTTAGATCAGCATCAGAATAGCGATCCACAAACCCAATCACCCCTCTCCTTGCCCAGCAAGCATTCCAAACGAAAAGTGCAGCAACAAAACCAAACAGCACCAGAACAACTATCAGAAGAATTGCATTGTGAACAGCACTAAGAATCAAGATGCCTGCTATGAGCCCCAACACAAAGAGCACACCCACTGCCGCGAGTATTAGCTTCGAAAGGCTTCCTGTGATTGAGTAACTGTCTTCTGTGGTGATTTTAGTAACAGCCTGGTTATGAGAAAAGGATGTGGCCCGCGTCTTCTTGGATGCAGCAGAATCAAGAGATCCAGATACTTTCCTTTGAGCACCAGACGAATTCAGTGGCCCCGACGTGATAGGCCCAGATGTGATAAGTCCAGTTGTAGGAAGCATAGGAGGGAGAGGGCCAGAATTCTGCCGCGCCATTGGGGTCACTCCTCCAGACTGAGGACCTGATGATCTCTTTACTGGTTCTCCATGCTTATTGAGAGGTCCGGAGCTAGATTTTGCTCTTGCCGATCCACTAGCACCAGGAACTGAAGATGATAGAGAACCAGAGTAGTTGGACCGATCCCCGGCATTAGGGACAGGTCCAGAATTTGATGCAGCACCTCCAAATGACGCATTCCTCGAAGGTGCATTGCTCAGTGGACCAGATTTTCTTGACTTGACTGCGTGGAGCTCAAACATCTTCCCAAGCTCTCCAGATTTTTTTATATCACCACCAGTGTATGGCATGGCAGTGGAACAAATGGTTGGGGCCTTCTCCTTCGGTTGCTCTGGTCGGCCAGACACATACAGGCCATTGCTAAGTTGATGCGATGGAAACCTCGAACCCATGTTTTTGAAACAACAGAATAAGCTATATCTTAGTGTTCAACCACCACTAGAGTACAGCCAAGTGAGATTATATTTGAGTCGTGATGTGCACAGCTATCCTTCTCATAGAACAACCTATATCTTGCATCAGCACCTGACCTGACAAAGACATCAAATAGAAAAGAGAACGCACATTATATACATATCGGTATATTATGTGTGCCTCTTGGAACAAATAGTATGCTAATAGAAACAAAGAAAAACAAATTTAAGAATCACACATACTGATTATGAAATATCAAGGAGATTTTAGATGAACAGCCTTTTCATCACAGAGGGCTAATTACAGTAAAAAAAAAAGAAAAGGTAAACTAAGGGGATTCTTTGGTTTGGATTTTTTAAAAAAAAAAAAATTTGCAGATCTTAATTTTCATGTTTAGCATATCATATCATGTATCTATTTTTATGCTTTGCATTGTAGCACAGTGGCGTCCTAACAGCTACTGCTAGTAATTAGCAGCTGACTGATCCTTCACTATTTCCATTTCTGTCAACAGGGTAAACATTAGCAAAAACAAAGACGGGTGGCGTGGGGAAGGGAGAACTCCTAAACAGAGACACGATGCAGGTTTGAGTTACCAAAACCTCACAATGCCCCTTGCTCGCAACGAAAAATGCATGATTCGGAAAAAAAAATTCCGGCCTTGGTAGGCCTATCACATCTTCCATCATCACTTCAGTAGCATAAACCAACTTGATATGAAATGCCTTTGTTGAAACATTTTTTTCCCACTCCCCCCAAATTTCAGGCTACAGACAAACCCCCCAAAAACATGCAGAGATTTCATGGAGACGCGCCTCCCCTGAAACAACTGACTACGCCAAGAAATCTACATAAAAAATCTCTGAATAATTTGTTGACACACGGCAAACATCACTGGAAACAACATTTCTTAAAATAAAAAAAAAAACGAAACCGTGTCAAACCCCCAACCCCTTACGAGTTACAGCGACAGATGCCCCCCCCCAAATCCCACCGGAATCTCGCTCCACCGACACAACGAAGCCCAAGCGCAGACACTCCCACGGCCCGGCCGCCCGGCCAGTCTCCACCACCAGGGAGGAGAGGCCTACGAGAGAGAAAGAATGGCATGGATACCTTCACCACCGAGTCGAGCCCGAGACACGGAGGAGGAGGGATGGCGGTGGAATGAGTCCGGCAACCGCCGCCGCCCGCCCGCCCCCGCGCGCGAGGAGAGGGCTAGCCGCCGGCTGAGGAGGAGAGGCACGTCGACGCGCCGTGCGGCTCGCCGTCGCCGGCCGCGTCGCGCGCGCGAGGAGGCGAGGCGAGGTGGGGGAGGGGAGGGGAGGAGGCGAGGTGGTCGTGCGTGCGTGCGCTGGAGACAGAGAGGAAGAAGGGGAGGGGGGGGAGTAGAGGAGGCGGTGAGTGAGAGGGGGGAATTTAAGTATACATAACACACTGATGATTTCGCGAATGGTTTTTTTAGGGGAGTAGTAGTATTTGTTATACCCGTTCGAGTTCATAATTTGTGTATGTATGTAGTGTATGTAGCAGTATTTTGGTTCATAATTTTTTTAAAAAAAATTGTACACGGTTGCTGATGTGAAATGACCGGATTGCCCCTGCTGCGGTGATTTCTTATAGTACTACTATGTGAGGATTTTATCTTCCAGCTTACGGAAGAGCAGGCGACTACGAGGGTTATGATTATGATAGATTGGTTAGTTTTTTTTATTAAGATGTAATTTTTTTAAACAGTGAAATGTTGTGTTTTTTTAAAATAAAACTATCTTTGAAATATCAAATACATCTATTTTTTAAAAGTTTATAATAATTATAACTCAATTAATTATAACGGTTGGTTTCTTCGTTTGCTGTGTGACTTCATTTTTAATCTCTCTCACATAGAATGTAGAGAATGAGAAGCGAGTGCAGTGATCAACACTATTTTTTGAGGGAAAGTGATCAACACTATAGCAAAGCATGGGTAGAACCTCGACCATAGCACGATGTAAAGATATGCAACATGGAACAGTATTTGGAAGGAAGGCAACATTTTGGTCGTTTTCTCGATTCCATATTTTATTAGAGTAAGTAAATTTCACAAAAATATATTTATTTTATCAAAATATCTATCTGCGATTTGGCTAGATATTTTAAGAAGGCGCAGTGGAATAATGAGAGACGAACAATACTTGTCAACGTATTATCTTCGGGCCATTTGATAGAGTCCAACTCCTAAATTTAGTTTTAGGAGTTGAGTCTTAGAGTGGAAATTTGGAGCAGCCTGAACCTATTCTACCTCTCTAATTCATTTTGTGAGAAACACTTCACCCAGGTGAAATTAAAACTGTTTTCTAGGATCACAGCTTCAGAAGAGATAAGCCGAGCTGTGCCACTCCTTTTCTCTTATCCCTCAAGAAGAAATGGTGAGATAATGCAAAAGTATCAAAATTATCTAAGAGCACCTCAGATCAGAGGGTTGTCAAACTATCAGTTAACTATCTATTAGCTTGCATTTTTTAGAACAGAATAAATATCCCAGCAATAATGATAAATTATAGTATACCGCTCAAACAGATGGCATACACAATCAATTATTCAACTGACTATCTTGAATGACCACAATGCCCCTGGACCTGTGCTCAGCTCAGGTTCCCAATATGGGGGTTTCCAAAGGGCAAAACTACAAAAGGGAAGCCACACAAAGCACAAAGTGCCTGCCACAACTCCTAACAGCAACTCAACTTGTCTCAACTACTCTTTGTTTCTTTTCTCTCTCACTCTCCAAAGAGGAGGCCATTAAACAGATTCAGAAAGCAACCTCCAGCTGACACAAAAAAAAAACCTTAATTAGCTCCTGCTGCAGCCTCCAAGCTCCATGCTTCAGAAAGCGACCGGATTTAAGAATCGTGTACCAATGCGTCCAACTGATCATCGAATTCATAATCGCTTGCAAGCGACCATGAATTAATCATAACTCCAATCCTCAAGGCAGTACAAAACCCTGCTTAATTACACTGCCATCTTTGAGTAGATTGCACTGAAAGTCTCTGAGAAAAACATCACATCTTACAACTGCAGTTCAGTTTGTACTGTGATGTACCTGAACTCGATCGATGGTTGCAGATGAATCAAATCGGAGCCCGGCCTGATCATGCAAATCTCTGAATGAAGAACGGATGTATGGTTGCCAACGACATGATCGATCGATGGAGATCAAAGTGTTAAGAGGACACCAAGTTGCAGATGAGATGATTAAGAGGTAGAGGGAGGAGAATTATGCGTGCTGGTAACCAACGGTCGGCTCCTGTCGACCGCCAGAAATACGGTACGTGTACACGTGATGCTACAGGGTGGGTTGTTGTTCTTTCCTCTTCATCCCCAAACGGTCATGGTATGATGATACAGGGTGATTAGTGAGCTCAAAGCTCACATGGTTAGGGGAGCTGAGCTGAACTGAGCTGAGCTGCTAGTGTTTTAGTAGGGCCCCTCTCTCATCTCATGCATGCATTGCCTGGTTGGTGCCACCTAATTTGGCATCATCTACTATTATTATTCATCAACTAATTAATTTGCTAACTGGGTAGCCCTAGCTAGTTAATTAGAGTAGCCCCATGCAACACATACATGCTCTGACACTGGCTCACTGCATGCTGTTTGATGGGATGTGTGTTTTAGGGGTATTTGTTAATTAGCTGCATGCCTCATTTGCATCAAAAGATCATCACAGGCATGTATGTACATGTGTATGTCCTGTAGTAATGTAGTATATCTTGGAGAGAGAGAGATTTGTAAAGTTTATCTTTGGCTTCTTGGTTAAGACAAATAAACTGACAAAGTGAGTTGTTTGTGAGCTTTGAAGGACTGAAGATTTTCCACAATGCTAGGCTTTCCAACATGTAAGGTGGTGGAGACAATCATCAATCGGCCGGTGTGCTTGTGTTTCTTTAAGATCTCTCATAATAGCTAGGTAACTAGCTTGTTTAGAGCCGCACTACTAATAAAGCATATATAATAAGTTTTTTTTAACTCATTATGAATCATGAAACTAGCTGTGTTCTGATCCGCAGATCTCAGGAATTATCGTACAGATCAAATTTAAAAGGTTGTGTACATTAGATGTAGAAGCCGGGTTACAATCCATTATCCATTATAGAGTACTCTCCATTATATATATCAAAAAAGTAATTCTAAAACAAATCATGACAATATATTGGATGTGGAGGCAGGGTTTTAATCCCATTATTAAAAAAAAAAGATCATGACACTATTGGTTGTGTACATAGATGTAGAGACCGGTTTTAATCCATTATCTAAAATAAATGAAATTTAAAACAAAGGAAGAATCGATGCATCTTTGTCTATAGGTCTGGTCAATTGCGTTGTGTAACAAATACTCTTTTTCTTTTAATATATTGACGTGCAATCTTTTTGCGCGTTCGCAAAAAAAAACATTTCTAATTATTATGTTCTTTGAGAAAACAGATAAATGTAGACTCAAAACTGCATGAATGTAGGAGCACTAGTTCTTATGATCATATATATCCAGTGTAGGTAGGAGTATTGCGGGCACTTTTCGCTTTGTGGCCCTCAGGAGATCTTGTTTCAACTTTCCTTGTGTCTGACAACACATCTGGTTAGATGATCTTCAGTTTGGCTATTGTAGCTGGAATGGAACCTCGGATTATGCTAGCAGCTAACGTGCCAAAGTTTTCAGATTCGTCAGCCTTTTCTGGCTTTGTGCTGCGGCCACAACACACAAGACGCATCCAATGCCTGTTCGGGGGCATTTTCGAACAACGATGTTCTTCCTTATTTGCTGCTTAGAATTTGGTGTAGATTTTTGTTTGTCATTGGCTTCATTGAGAGAATGAGTGGTAAACAAGAGGATAAATAAAATTTTAGTGGTATATAAGAAATTTATTTACTACACTACCGTCACCAAAAAAAGTTATCAAATTAGTACAATATAAGATAAAGACCAAAGTGTCCATCACTAAAAGAAAAATAGTATTGTCGGTTGAATAGATCAGGGGTATTGAAAAAATAAAACCTGTTTAATACTACTTGATTTGTGAACCAAAGTAGGTAAGGATTATAAATTAACTTTTTAGGGATAAATTTTAAACGCGAGAAAATCTTACTTTTCTTGAAACGGAGGGAGAAATCATAATTTTCAACAAAGAGCGAAAGTGGGGAGAGTATGTACCTATATCTCACACCACTGAGTTTCTTGACAAAGTTTGGCGCACAGAATAAAAAAATATCTAACTTGTCTAAAATTTCTACCTGAGATAAATGTATGGAAATTTACTTGGTAATAAGCATATGGTTGTTCTAGTTACATTGCTCGGACAAGACATACCACGTTATGGGCACTGTGGGTGGGTCATCGTATCATGGGCTTGTATTTTGGTACATCCAAATATCCTAACAGTGTACATGCACAGCAGCTAGCACTGACATGGTTACACTACTGTATATCTGCATGGTCTATCTGATTTTAATTCCAGCCACTGGAATATGACCAATTGCATATGCATGTTCCGTTTTGCTGAATCTAGATAAGCATATGCAGATTTGACGCAAATGTATCTCGAATCATGGGGTCCCTTGACAAAGATTATTGTATATCGATAGGGTGATTATCACCAAACTAGCAGTGTATTGAAACTAACTTGTATCAACAAAATGAGATAAAATCTGGCTGTAAGACACCACCTCTAGGTATGCAATTGGTAGTTAATGGCATCTTCTCTAAAGTTCAGAAAACAGTAGAACACCAGATGCTGAAAGTCAAACTGGAAAGAAATAATCTAAGGACCGACAGCTGAAATTTTCTCTTAATAATTATATGAAAATTAGGACATATTGGCTTAAGCCGACAATTGTGCAGAAGGAATCACCGGATCACACGTTTTTCATCATCGAGCAATATTGAATCATGCACCGACAATGAAGAGATTACAATATTCATTTAGTCTATGACCGGCCAAAACATCAGTTTAATGATAGGTTTTCTTCCCCAGAAACTATGCACCGTGATTGGCACATGGTAGAGCCAAAGTTTTACATAAACAAAATTACCATATTCTTTTTTAAGATATATGGAAGCTTTTATTGAACTCAAGCAATTACATTAAGTTGATACAACAAATATATCGAAAATACTCATGACATTTGCATAACTAGAATGCGAACAAATACGCTCACACCCACGAGTTCTAAAATAAAAATGATATAAGAAATGTAAGGAACCATCAATCCGTCGACTAGATCACTACCCATAAACCTAGATAAAACACTCCCTATACTCCTACTCTCAATGTTAGCACGTCGTGACAACCAAATCCTGCAACCTCGGTTTATATAGGATAGCCTAGTTACTGAGCTAGTTATGCTTTTTTTTTGTTCATTTAGTACATATTGCATCAATGGATCTCCTTTTTTTCCCCTAATAATTTGAGGATGGTGAATCGAAAGGAAAAAGGTGTTCCGAGTACAGTTTCACCTTTATGAAAAATTTGAAGGATAATGTTAAGGCTACGCAAAGACACTAGGCATGACATGATAAATTGAAGGCCGGAGGATCAGGCCACCAACAGACAAGAAGAAAGGTCAGGGAAGAAAAGGCCAAAGGCAGCCGGCTTACTGTGCCAATGCTCAAAGATCAAAAACTCACAAAGAATCCTCTCCATAGAGAACTGCATGTATGCAGCTGTTGAGATAAGTTCAGTGCAGTTATTTTTATCAAGCCCTGCAATAGAACAGGGGAGGAGACAAAGCCCTAACATGAGAGCATGATGCGATGATCTGGTGTTGGTGTGAAATATTATGATGGTTACCTCCAGAAAAGGACAGATCACAGATGATTCTCAAAGTTGGGCATATATAAAGGCCTCTGAAGAGATCACAAACATGTTCAGACTTCAGACAGATTTCTACTCCCTCGTCCAATGTTTCATCTCAATCATATAATTTCTGTCACAAATTTTGAACAAACACCTACAAAATTGAGTGTGACAATTGGATGTTTTTTTAAACTGTTTGGAAGAAAAAAATGATAAAAACTAAACTAGATTAGACTAAACTGTCGGAGGGTTGGTAGTGAGAAAACGATGGCTCTATGGATACAGCTGCCAGGTGCAATATTCAATCTGTTTCGCTATCCCCTAACAAACGAACAGAGTCTCCCTCCGGCACATGCGGCCCAAAGGGGGAGAAAAAAAGATTGGAGAAAAGACAGATAAGACACACGAGTTAGTTGACTGGGGATGAACTCATTATGTATTAGTACGAGTGTTATATATATGCATTGGAAACAGGGACTTTTCACCGAATGTACAGGCATAAACACATATACAAATATTCAAATTTTGTAGTGAAAGATAGCCCATTGGATTTGGATATGCCAAGTTGCCAGCTCTATGAAGTTCATAGTGTCCAATAGAAAAAAATGTACTAGTAGCATCTATCGATCTATTGGGGGATGTGAAGTTGTGAACACTGAACAAAAACCCAAAGAACGCAATGAGAACGTTGGGCAAATGGTAGTGCAATGCACTCAATCGTATGGCCCATGGATAATAGAACTACATATAACTTAGTCAAAAAAAGAAGAAGAAAGAACTACATATATATATGTGCATGTCTCTTTCCATTGCCTGGACTTCTTTTCAAATCTTTTTGCTTTTGCATTTCACATTCCAAAACGGTTCAAATTAAAACGTGAAGGTTCCATGATTGGATCAGCCAACAACCACTAAAGAGAAAAAGGGAGGGGCATCGGTACTGTGAGCGAACATGGCGCCAGCTTCCATAGCTCTCATATGGGAAGCCCAATGATGCATGCATCATGCATGAGCTATTCCAAAGGAGAGATGCTGGAGAGACTAGCAGATGGATGACACTGTTGTTTCTCATAATTACACAACTACACGAGATACAATTGATATCCAAGCAACAATTGACATGGATGTAACACCACAATGCTGGTAATGTGAGTGTTAGCAAGGACATATGATGTATTTTTGTTCATACGGCACCGTCATATTTGATGGTATTTCAGCGCCGACCGGCCTTGACGTTTACACCTGACGAACGAACCCACATTCGATTAGTTGACGGTTCACGATCCCGGTGAGTTCTGCAAGAATCAGTACAGGCCTTCGAGTGGAGCAGCTGGGTGTTGGAGTTGGGAGCTAGCGTCATTTTCTTCAGTGGAACGTGGCGTCAGAACTCTGAATGCGAGATGCTGTTTCATTAAGGTGATCGAACTTCCTCTTGACGATTGCGTATTAACTCTTAACCCACCATTCAGCAATCTACATCACTACTAAGCTCTACCATTTCCGGGCCAAGGTGCATGTACGTGTCACGAGTTATGCCATTTCTTCAAGGAAAATATATGTGCCATTTCTTACATGAAAAAGTCTATACATACTATTTTTTTTCCTCACTAACACTACATGTCATGATGTGAATACATCTTGTCTATAACTTCCATCTAGTTAAATCAAACGGTTCATATCATTGTTTGTAAAGAATTGTGTTAAAAAGAAAGTTAGTACGTATAGCAGTGCTCTTCTTACATTATTAGCATTTCCAGGGGCAACTGTTATCAGAAGAAGCAGCATTATCAGCCGAAGAACAAGACAAAAAACAAAAAGTTCAAGATTACTGCCGTCTTCTGCCCAAGGATGATTACAGTTTTAGTTGGAGGCCCACGACGTGCACAGCACGCTCAATGATCGAGAGCATCCTGTGCTCATGGGGTAAGGCATTCAGCCCAACCCACAACATATATTTTTCTTTTTTCTTTTATTCAGTAGAAGCAGCTTGATGCATACACTACATTCTACAGGTACAAGTACAAGCTCTCAGAAAAAAGACCATAGCGCAAGGCACTGTGTTGCGGGAATACACGGATCCATGTTCATGGCATTTTGATAGTAGTAACAGCACTGGGCACATCATCTTCAGAAGCGACTGATGAGATGACACGCTGGTGCTCACGTTCATAGCTGTCTGTATGTACAACATCAGCAGAACTCGACAGCTCCAAGCTTCCTATTTCTCAGGGGGTCTGCACAATATAAACACTCCAGGCTCAGAATTGTCTTTCAATGAAGTTGAAGATAAGCAAAGCTTATTTCAGATGCAGTTTAGAATGTTAGCTTTCATGTCCTGATCTCTTATAACTCCAGGTGCACACTGTATAGTGGGATAAGGTGTTTTGGGACATGAATTTGAAGTCTGGATCAGCAAGGGGCCTTGCCAGTTGCCACACAAAAAACAGTAATATCACATCAAGTTACCTCCTCTTTTTTATTTGGTTGTAAATGCACACAGTTGGGCTACGTATCCACCAAGCTGAACAGTTCTGTACTGTTATGTTCTTTCCTGGGTGATCTGGGTGATTGTGAGTGAGTTTTGTTTTGTTTTCCGCGCGCACGCTTCCCGAACTACTAAACGGTGCGTTTTTTGCAAAAAAATTCTATAGGAAAGTTGCTTTAAAAAATCATATTAATCCATTTTTGAAGTTTAAAATACTTAATAGTCAATTAATCATGTGCTAATGGCTCACATCGTTTTGCGTATCTTCCCAATCTCCTCTATCTCCTCTCCTCAAACACAGCCAAAACACTTAACATAGTTTAGCATTTTTACAACAAACAACAATGTTGCAATGCCAGGTGCTGGTGCATATGGCAATTTTACTTAAGTCATCTCACAAATGCACAACAATTGGAGTATAGGACAAGAGCTATCACTTAAAGCAAATGCAAAATGGAGATCGAAAAGGCGGACACTTAGATAAAAACATTGTGATTGTTAATGGTGTTAGGTAAAATATAAAGAGAAAGTAGTGATAGTAAGCATTTTCTTGGAGAATGTGAAACAACTTACCCCTGCTAAAGTGATGCAAACAAATTAGCTTTCCTCTTCATCAGTTTGAGTAGCAACTTTTCTTGAACTCTCCACTGGATGAGAAAATTTCCCTTTGAACAGAAGTAATTAATCTGATTAGGAAGTATTCAACGTAATGCTAAGTGCAGAGATAAATCATTTAGGTTCCAATACTAAAGGTTCACAATGTACTCACATGGAGAAGATATAAACTGAAAACCTGAAATCTACCCAACCCAGCCATAGGTAAACTCAGCCCATATACACAAAACTCCCCAAGCATGAGGCCCACCCAACCACTGCTGGTTCAAGACAATCTGAAACACATAATGGTAGCAACTCAGTTTTTCTATCTATTCTAGACCATGCACAATTAGGGCATGAACACTCAATATTTGCAAGAAAACGAATCATATAGGGCATGAACAATTGAACCCAAACTATATATGTAGCAACCCAGTCATAAATTCTAAAATCAGTTCAACCTAAACTTACCAACACAATGTTCTTTAGGCTCATTTTAACTCGTCAGTCATTGCGTACAGCCGTACAAACTATTAGAAAGTGCCCGTTATAAGTTCAGTTGTGCCAAAACAACAAGCTGAGTGCTCCTGTTATTGAGGTAATTACAGAATCTACATTTGGAAGGAAGAAATTCTGATGCCTCATGATATGGTTATGTATAACTGACATTGAGATTAGTCAGTAACTCTCACAAACAAGTATTAATGCAGAGAAATCCAGGTTTAGCATCTGCATGAATCAAGTGGATGGAAGATTTACTGGAACCTCTGTCTAAATTGTTTTGAATTAACTAGTAAAATAGTTGTGGATCAAATTTGCGAAGCCAAACTAGGTGTAGAGTTTTCTTCCTGTCAAGCTCATGATGGAAAAGGAGTACTAGTAAGATGAACCAAAAACTATTAGAACCATGGTTCATACATGACACTCCATAGCCAAAATAAACTACTAAAATACAGTAATTCTCTAATTTCAACCTGCAAATGAGGGGAAGGTAATCCATGTACAGTTGTTTCATACTTCAACTATTCACTATACTCTCAACCTAAACAATCATGAATCCCCAATGCTTCACCAATCAAACAAACACCCGCGGTTTGCTCCTAACCAAGGCTACTTACAGAAAAACAACGCAACAACTTCCATTTCGCAATCCAAACAAAATGCTAAATACCTTTACAACTTCCATTCCGCAATCCAGAAATGCTAATTGCCTAATTCGATCGAACTCAACTCACCTTCGACGAAGTAAGCCTCCGACGGCCACCCGCGCATGGTGGTGAGGCACATCATCTCCTCCTCCGTCATCGCCTCCGCGTTCCAGGCGGCGCCCATCGCGCTGCGGACGGCGGTGCCCACGAGGTCGGCGGCGACCCCGCGCCGCATCTCCGGGACCCAGT
Source organism: Oryza longistaminata (assembly GCA_009805545.1). Taxonomy (NCBI): domain Eukaryota; kingdom Viridiplantae; phylum Streptophyta; class Magnoliopsida; order Poales; family Poaceae; genus Oryza; species Oryza longistaminata. Next base: position 24,259,137 of record CM020181.1, read on the forward strand.
AGGATCCTCCCGGCACGAAGGGGAGCCACTCCGGCGCCGCCCGCCGCACGAGTACCCCGTGGATGGCGTCCTCCAGTCGCCGCATCCCCATCTCCCGCGGCCCGAAGCCCCCGCCGCCGCCCCCCTCGACGCCGGGCGAGGACGACGAGGAGGGGGCGTCCTCCGACGACAGGTCGATCTCGATGAACTCCACCTTCGATGAGACACCACGGGCATGGCGGCGGCCGTAGGAGGGCACCGCGGCGGAGCCCGCGCGGGCCAAGGCTAGGGTTCGCGAGAGGAGGCGAGCCATGGCTGAGAGAGAGAGAGAGAGCGGGAGAAGCAGCCGCGGATGGAAGAGTCGAGACGGAGAAGAGGAGGAAGAAGTAGAAGAGACTCCCCTAACTATGTGCAGTGTTACTAACATGTGGGCCATACTAAAGTGGGACCCACAAGTCATTGGCATAACTGCAGACTGTACAGAGTGAAGGGATCTGTCTCCCAGAACGGCTTGTTTGGTAACTCGAGAGAAGGGGATTAAGAGTTTACACGAGAGAATTGATGATGAGATTAAGATGGGAATTTGATTTTTAATCCGAATATTTTGTTTGGTAGAGGTTATGGAAATTGATAGGGAGTTTAGTTGGAGATTAGGTCATTAATAAAAATAGATGGCTGAGATTTGTTTAGACAAAGTAAAGGAGAAATTCCCTCCCAATTACCTGCCCCTACCCAGGTATTGAAAAGGAGGGAGTTCCTTCCTCAGTTCCATATCCCACCAATATTCCCATATCTCCCAACCAAACAAAACACTTAATAGCCTCATCCCCTAAACTCACGATCCCTCCTTAAAAACACGAAGAAGATATATCGGGGGGGAGATGGGCCCACATGTCAGTGACCAAATGAATGGCGCTAGCCATGGCTGAAGGGGTGGTCCCACCGGTCAGTGGCTATTAGGGAGATATCGGTCAGCGACGCGAAAGTCTACCCGGCTCCCCTGATCGGACGGTCCGGGTTCCTCCAGTGACGTGGATTGTGGAATCTGGGCCGTCGATACACAGAAGAAGTGGATCCTTTGGGTGGGTCAGATCGAACCCGCAGAGACACCGAGCTCGCTCTCGCGTCTCCCATGGCGGAAGCCGACGCGCAAACCCAGAGCCGCGCCCACCCCTCGACGGCGCCGCCGGTGGCGGGGGAGACAGCCGGCGAACCAGTCGGGTTTCCCCAGGTTAGTGATCTTCTTCCTTTCCCTTTTCTTTTCTGTCTGGGGTTCACCGCGTGGAACTGTAGTTGGGAAGACCGGTTCTTGTTCGATGGTGCCTAGATTTAGTGGGGATTCGGGGGTGGTGGTGGTGGTGGTGGGAGTTGGGATTATATGACAGGTGATTTGATGGGATTTGTCGGAAAGGTGGGATATTTGGGGGTTCTTATGGGTGTTTTGGCTCGTCCAAGTTGGAAGTTTGGTCGAGGTTTTGATGCAGTTGGGTGCATAATTGTAAACCCCTTTTAGTCTCCGATTGTGTTAGATTCTTGCAACTCGGATCGGATCGTTTTGATGTAATTGGTAGAGACTATTGTATCGGGGGAAAAAAATATTTGTGGTTATTGACCTAGTATGATGATTATATTCATGTTGCTGCTGCTGATGATAATGCAGAATGGCGCTACAAATGGGGCTCCTTTGATGTTTCCTGTCATGTACCCTATGCTTATGACTGGAATGCATCCTCAGCAGAGCCTGGATGATCAGGCTCAGGGTCCAGGGATCTATGCCATACAGCAGAATCAATTCATGGGGAGTACTCTCATGCCACTCACTTACAGGATTCCAACGTAAGCTTTTTCCTCCTGATCCTGAGCAATCTGTTACGGCATACGAATTCACTGTCTAGAATCTCGAGCATTTGTTTCACATGCCTTCATCGTAATCAACATAATAGTTGGGAGGAAATCTGGAACAAAATTAGAAAGGGTTTTGAGATCGGGATGCCTAGGTTTTTTTTCGGTAGGGCTTTTTGTAAGTAAAGTAAGAGCAGCGACTACTACAAACACAAAGCTCTTTTCACGGGTGACAATATCTTAAGGTTTTCAGTAAATTATACTTCATCTACCTTATTGTCCTATTGGCAACCCATTAATTGACGAAAATATTCATGAGTTCCTTATATGTCATGCTGCTTTATCTATGAATTTACTTTGATTAATGCCCAACTCAGCAAATTTGTATACAGAAGCTCATGCGTCTGTGGTTATGAACCACAGCACATGCTGAAGAACTCCATTCATCTGCCTTATGTTATGAGATATGTTGATGCCAAAATGAGATATTGATGTTTAACCTTATTCCTCAAATGTAGATACATTCTTGCCTTCTATACGATGCCATGAACTTTCCATTACTATCTGACTTGGTTAATAATGAGTGACAGCTCAAAAGTTGAAATTTATTGCCCATGTTAGTGAATCCTAAAATCTACTCCGTACCTTTTTTGAGAGAACAACTAAACCTTTGCTGTTTGCTAATATGTTTATTGCCTTATCATGCTGATTTGGGGGTTCCTAGAAATGGTGCAGAACATTATGCGTGTTCCACAAAGTTAGTTGCGAGTTTATTCTTTCCTTACTTATACCATCCTTTGTATTGTTAGGGAAAGTGTCGGTGCTGTGGCTGGTGAAGAGCAAGCACAGGATGCTAGGCAACAACATGGCCCTCAGAGACAAGTTGTTGTGAGGAGGTTTCACTTTGCTTTTCAGCTTGACTTGGCCCTGATCATCAAGTTAGCAGCAGTTGTCTTTCTGTTTAGCCAGGAAGGATCAAAACAAAGGCTGTTTCTTCTCATACTGTTTGCCTCAGTGATTTACTTGTGAGTGCCCTGCTTACTTCCTTGCCCAATCGCTTTTTTTGACTTGTTTTGTATAGTTCATTGTATGTCGTTACATTTGGGTTGTTCCATCTCTTGCAGATATCAAACTGGCGCAATTACACCTTTACTAAGATGGCTGCAGCGAGCAGGAGGTGCTGCTGCTCGTCCTCCACAGGCTCCAGCTCGCCCAGAGAATCGTGCTCCGCTAGCTGCCCAGAATGATGGCAATGTTCAACCGCCTGGTAGATATCTTAAACTACACTTCATATTGTATATCCTACCGCATCATTGCAATCACCAGATTCACCGTTTGGCCATGTATACATCGTCATGACATTGTAATTTTCCTTTCTACTGCTGCCAATCCTCAATGGAGGTTTATACTGTTAGTTTAAAACACTTATAAAAACTTGGGATATTGCAAAATGATGTTACTAACACCAACAAATGCTTAAATAGGATGGATGTTTAGTCCACCTGTCTTGTTGATCCCTTGGTTTGTGTAATGGTGCCTCCTAGACTCCTAGTCTAATATACCAGGCTATTTTCTGATTGTCAGGCAGTATTGAGAAGTTATATTTCTCATTCAAGATTTAACGGGCAGCATCTAGTGATATTTCGCATTTAGCAGGCATTATAAAATAATTTATTCATTCTTTTTGAAGTGACAATATATGTTTGTTCTTATAAAATATCATTTTGCTTCTCAGGGGGAAATCTTGCAGACCCAGCAAACAATGACCAAGCCGCAGAGAACCAGGAACCAGGGGCAGCAGCTGCTAATGAGAACCAGCAAGAGGCCGATGGAGAAGGGAACAGGCGCAATTGGCTTGGAGGCGTCTTTAAAGAGGTCCAATTGATTGTTGTAGGGTTTGTTGCATCACTTCTCCCTGGCTTTCAGCACAATGACTAGAGCTAATCCCATCACTGCCTAATCTTCCATTGGCAATGTAACTGTTTATTGTGAGATAGGCGTGAACAGAAAAATGGTACAAAGCAGCACAAAGAAGAGTTTGTTATAGAACAAAAAATGGTGGTGTTGTTAATATTGTTTTATTCCAAGTGCTATTGTTATATTTTGTTTCTAATGCGGCATGAGTATATGACTTGCTGGGAGTTACCACTTTCACTATCTAGAATAATATGACTATATATGACTTGAAGAACTTGGGTCTTTCCATGGGCGGTATATTCTGCAGCAGTCAACAGACCGTATGTAAAATGTGATTGAACTGTTTGTATGTGTTGGTTGTTGATTGTCATGTCCTAGCAGATATGACCGTATGAGGTTTGATTTGCTACTCACCACAAGAATCTATAATCTTCTGTTGTAAATTCTGCTAAACATGATATAGCTCGATTTTATAACATACTTTTCGCTTTCAGGACTAACACAAAGCCACCATTTTGCACTGAGCGGTGGAACAGAGTGAAATGCTGTAAACTGTCCATCTGTTGATCTTCTTGTAAAGCGTTTTCGTTGCTTTGTGCTCACTTGGAGTGCAATTGAAAGCATTGTACATGAATAGCAGTTTTGCGAGTATAAGCAGAACAAAGATTTGTCTAAACTGCTGAAAAATTGATATATGGGAGATCTCTGCGCTATACAATCTACGGACTACAATTCCTATACGCTGCATTGATTACAATCAATGTTCGACCCTCTTGTGTGCCATTTGTTGTAGAATCAGTGAATCACCAAGCAAAAATGCGCCGTGTGCTCCAAGCCTCCAAATCTGACCAAGCAGACAAATGTGTAAGTAATTTGTTTTGTGCATGTAGTGGTTTTAAGATGAATGCTAATACAAATATGAATTCATGACCACTATAGTCTACACCTGAAAGCTGATGCGTTTATGAATTACGATCTCCATGTCCTGCACTTCCAATTTTCCATCTGTTCAAGTGCGCAACATGACGCCAATGCAACTCAATTCTAGTGGCTAGTGGTGATACTTCTGTCCTTTGATTATAGTCCATGCCCTGCAAAAAAATGACCCCTAGTGAATGGTTGATATCAGAATTAACAGGACTATCCGCTGATAGATATGCATGAACATGATTACTCACAGATAGATCATGTGTTACATCGATCTATCTTATTTGCAATGTTTCATGGTTGTACCTGCCTAACACTATTTGGTGCGTAGATTAACCAGCACTAAAGAGTGGCTTATCAAAGCATATTCGGTGATGGATGGAGAGGCTCATTGCTCACCTGTAGAGCTGCTCCATTAGAACTATCAAGGCAACTTGATGATTCAAAACCATTGAGGATAGCCTAATCGTTGCATCTGCACGCTCTCGCACTTGCAGCCCAAGACCGTACGGTCCACCAATACAAAATGTGAGCCTTGACGACCCCTAAAACGTTTGAAGAACACATATTACTGAAACATGGTATCCCTCAAAATTTCCAGCAGGTTTGAACTTTGAACACAAAGATGAACTTCCCGTTTATGAATCAAGGTACAGAGCGTACCGTGTTCCCAGCATCCCCGATCAGATCAGCTACCTGCTCAGACGTGACATCCTTCCCGTTTTCATCCAGCACAACCACCTAAATATGCACATCAATGTCAAACCATTAAAGAATAAGTTATACACGAAAACTACAAGATGAACTATATATGATCTCTAGAATATAAGGAGGTACTGAAACATACGAAGTCTTCGGGCTTGAGCTGCTGCATCATTGCCATGTCTTCTGCCTCCACTTGCACCTTAACATCACTGAAAGGAAAAAAAGAACAGAGGTCAGCATCAGTGATCAACTTCTTAACAACAAAAAAACTACTCTCTCCAGTAAAAAAATATTTGACTTTGGGAGAACTAAAATTCAATTCTTCCAACATCAATGGAATGATGTGTAAAGTTACCAATCAAAACCCTTTCTACTAATATCTAGGACTATACAATATAAATATCGTTTGGGGATGAATCGGCTATAGCGTATCCTACCTTGTGAGTTTTGGGTTGGATTTGATAAGCGTGTCCTCAATATCACAGTAGTAACCAAGCTTCTCCTTGTATTCTTCAACAATGAGCTGCGCCCCTCGAGACCTCTTCTTTCCAACTGTTAGCACACGCATAGGCATTGCTCTCTTCAAACATGACCACAGGAGACATCAAACACCAAACATTATCGGACATTCATCTGTGATCTGTTGCTTTTGCTATGCAATTCATATGGAGAATATTTTGCGAAAACTATGTATTTGGCAGAAGGTTTCAACCCCTTCAGATTTCTCTAATTCATTTAATTGATGGGAAAATTAGTTCTGTGACATGGAAAGCACTTTCAGAAAAAATGTTCAGATATAGTGCTGAATCTACTGATACAAAATCCTTGTTTCAGAAGCAGTTTCCTGTTGTCCTCGCCTATATATGTCCACTGAGATCAGCCAGCAGCGGAATTAGCAAGTACGCAGTGACCAATAAAAGCGAAAACTAAATACTTTTAATTGAGAAGAAACGAACATCAAAGGGGGGAAATTTTTTGCACTCCTTACCACTGATTGTGCCGAGTACTTGGATCTCTTGTCTGCACACACCCAGAGTAAGAGTAGGAACCTTAGCTCAGAATTATCAAAACCACCACAAAATCCAGGATGAATTAAGCATAGACAAAACAAACTAAGAAATAGGAATTCTAGGACAATTAGACACTTGGACTCGCGATTGCAAAATGGTCAAGAAAAGGGTGGAGCAGGGAGGTACTGTACCAGGAGGAGAAGGTGCCGGTGCGCCTCTGCTCTTGCCGGGGGAGCGGCTGACCCCACAGCGGCAGCTCCACGGCGACACCGCCATCGAGGAGACGAGAGACCCGCGAGCTCGAGGGGACGCACCCTCGCCGTGGATGAGGAGAAGAACAAGACGGTTTTTCCAAGAAGGCGTTTTCCTTCTCGAGAGGCGGCTGTTCGACTGTACAGGTTCTGACTCCATAGAGTACGTTACTGAAGGCCGGAGGCGGCATATCCACCGCTATACTGCTGCACTTGGAACAATCTTGACCGCTTAATTGAGATCTGACGGTGCTCGTAGATCCAAAAGTGTTCCGTTACCAATAGTTGCCTACAAAAATGTTGAAACCTTGCAAATACTTTCTCCGTTTCATATTATAAGACTTTCTAACATTGCCCACATTCATATATATGTTAATGAATCTAGACATATATATGAAACGGAGGGAGTATATAAATATGGACAATGCTAAAATGCCTTATAATATGAAACGGAGGGAGTACATACTAGGAGTAGCATTTTCATTGCAGGGTTCACCAAAAATCCATAACCATGCTCATTAGTCTGGACAATTTAACCATCACATTAATCACAAAAACTACAAACATTTTGTCATTTTGATTGGAAATGACAATACAATCTCTAATTCGGAGGTCTGAAGAACACTACTAGCCAACATGACCTCTGAATTTTACAACAGAATACAGTATTGTACACACAAACATATTGTCGTATCATCAGTGCTATGGTGCTACCCTCTTGTGGTCTCAAAGCGCATGATGGTACAAACATTGCCTGCTGCCCTCATATCATCGTCTCAGGAAGACGAAGAGCGAGCCTCTTGATCCTTTTCCCAGCCTGATCTTCTCGTCGACATAGGTGATCTCCAGCTTAACTTCGCTCTCGCCACCATACTGAAACCCCAGGGAGCCTACCTTCACTTCTGGTGGCTCAAATATGACCTGAATCCACTTACCATCCAGCACATTCAGCTTGCCTGTCATGCCCAACATAACAAGAACTTCATGAGATCACATTCAGTATTGCTGTGCAGATTTGTCACGCCCGGTCTGAATAGAGAATGAGTTGACAGATGGTGTCTGTTTTTTTACCTTTCAGAGATACCGCACCATCGAAACCAAAGACAGAGAAGGACACCTTGTTTTTTACAACATCAGGCGCTTCCACCACCTGAGCCATCTCATCGGTTTTGAATATCAGGCGGCCGAGAGGAGTCCGGTAGAGCCCTCCCGGTGATGTCGGTACCGAGCAGTACACAACCTCCCACTCTGGTAGGTCAGCTCAAGTGCAATAAGCAAGCAACTTAGTCAGGAATCAGGATGGCATGAGGTTTACAGTGTTGCAATACAACCCAAACCTCAATGTAATGCTCGTTGTTACTTTACAGGTTGTCAGTCAGTGACACAATCAATTTTGGAGATATTATTTGGAGAATTGGGGGAATTTCACTGTTTCAATACCTCCAAATATTAGTGGAGACTTGACAGGATCGTCTATGCAGTACTTGGCAAGCTGCAGTGCGACATCAGCAACTTCCTGATGCCCATCTTTGGGCAGCAAAACTCCACGGTCAGTTCCCTTCACCTGTTGGTATCATGTTAAGATAATTAACACATCAAATTAACATGATGAATTGCTGGTTGATGTTTACTTGCACGAGCCTGAGAAATACTACCTCCGTCCAAGAGTGTAGTTTTGCACCGTTTATATTTAATATTTGATCTTTCGTCTTATTTGAAAATTTTTAATGACTAGTACTTTTATTGTTATTAAATGATACTTTGTGTGTGACTATTTTTTTAAAAATAAAATGGACGGTCAAATATTATACGCGGAAACCTGACTGCACTTAAATTAGGATGGAGATAGTAAAAGGGAAATACAAGAATTGGAAACGGCAGAAGGAAAAAGGTAAGTAATTGGACACCAATAATAAGGAATATTTTCCAGGATTTATACAAAATCCGATTATTTATTTTTTTGTAAGATAAGAAGAAACTATTTGAGGCTAAAATTAGTATGGAACAACAGAATTCGGTAATTTCTCAGAGTCAAGAAAAGGGTTCTAATGTGGAGTAAGATTGCATAAACTGAGGGCTGAGCAGAAGCTAGGAATCCGGGAGTGCACCCAAGAAGAGCAGAGAGATGATGTTTTCAGCATCACCTTGGAGAGGATGGAGTCGATGAGCTCCGGCGGCGCCCGGAGACCCGGCGCCGCGGCGAGGGAGCATCGGACGGCGGGGCGCACCGGCGGCGAGGCCGCCGGAGAGCGGCGGCCGGTGGAGTGCGGCGGAGGAGAAGCGGATGTGCGTGGGCGCCGCAGAAGCCGACATTTCCTTCTTGTTTGTGTGTGGTGATAAGCTGATAGCTGAAGCCTGCCTTGCCTATTTCTTTTGTAAAAAAAAAAAAAATCATGCGGAATATTTTTTCTTTAATAATTTGAGATCTTTTTCCGTGTTTTTTTTTTAAAAAAAAAACTGGAGCTCGGAGCATACCACGAGATATTCAAATAAGTTTATGAGACATGGATTATTGTGCTACACTAAAGTATCTTTTTTTTCTAAAAATAAACTTTTTTAATCAATACGTAGTACTACCTCTGTTTTTTAAAATATAATACCATTGACTTTTTATCGTATGTTGGATCATTCATCTTTTTAAAAATTATGTAATTATAATTTATTTTGGTGCGAGTTGTTTAATCACTCAAAGTAATCTAAACATGATTTATTATAATATGTTTACATAAAATTTTTAAATAAAACAAGTGGTCAAAGATGTGTTTAAAATTCAATGACTTAGTGAGTATATTCTAAGCTACTCCCTCCGTCTTTGAATATAACAGATTTTGGTGAGATGTGACACATTCTACACACTCTAATACAACGAATCTGGACAGCCGGATATGCCACGTCTAACCAAAATCCCTTATATATATATTAGGGATGGAGGGAGTTTTTTTTATTTATAATACACAATATTTGATTTATCTGTAAGCAATTGTGACTAATATGTCCAATCATTCTGTTAGAAAGCGTAGGAATGCGAGTCAGCGGCTCAGCGCGAAACACGAACAATTGGGATAAGACAAAGGTTTGCCAAAGCTTTATGGATAAATCAATAAAAATGGGCCTCAATAATGACTTCTCCCCTAGTTATACAATACGCTTCATGTACATGACAGAATCTGCAGCTAGAAATACAAGAGAAATAGGCTAGCAAAAAACAAGGTGAACCTAAAGAAATTTGTATTCAGGAGTGGCAATGGCCTGACCGTGGAGATCTGAACCACCCTAATGCTGCGGCGTATGCCTTCTCCTCTCCCTATTCCTATACCAGCTATTGTTAATAAATCTGCTGTTCTCTTCCAATTTACAAAGATTCCTGTAACAGAATATCTCCTATATATCCACTAGTATGGAGGAATTTTTTTAGTGTAGGGTACCCATGCAACTCTGCAGAACTCAAAAACGGGTGTAATTTGAGAATGAGTTCATGAGGCGGTTTATGGATTCAGGGTAGAACTTTCTCGCAAACAAGTAACACGGTCTCTTCACTCCATTCCATAAGCAAGGCCTCTGCGTAACCACTTTCTGCACAGGCATGCAAAATGCATTAGTGCCTTTTATGAATCACAAAAAGTATGTTGGGTAAAAATGTATTTCATATAGAGAACGGTGACACATGGAAGATGGAAGGAAAGAGACCATTTGAACAGTGGACTGACATTTATCTAAAAAAAAATTTCAAGCCTAGTAGGAGTATCTTTATTTGGTGGTTTGCTGACTTTAGGACTAGAGAACCACAGGGAAATAGCACCCTTTTTCCCAGAAACTGCTAATTTTGCATAGCAATTACAAATTTACACTAGGTTAATAATGTAACTAACACGATCTCAGCTGCTCAGCAGCGTAATCAATTTCACAGAGCCATATCTAGAGATAACACCTTCCTACTGTCGATATGTAAAATAGCCTAAATTCATGTGGATCATAAGTCATAGACAAAGTATCAATGAACAAGTATGGGAATTAACTAGCAAAATATATGACTTTCAAAAGGTATAAAATAAAGATAATACTCATGTCAATTGACTGCAAAATAAAGATACAAAATAGAGAGAGAGGAGGAACCTTGCTATCGCTGGTGATATGGTAGCTCATGTCAATTGACTGCAAAGAAAAAGATCACAGTGCTAAAAGTAAGATTATGAATTATGCTATTATATTATTAATGATAAACAGTAATAGGAAGAACATACTGTTATATTCTTCAGAAGCTCGTATGTAACATCATTTGCCCGATAAGCTTTCGGATGCCACTTCCCTTCAGACCAGTCAACATGAGTCACAGACCAATTGGCAATTCCATTTGGATCTATCATCTGGTTGACACAAATACAGGTACACAATATAAAAAGGCTGCAGTGGATTTTACGGGATGATATAATTATTCATTCCTTTAAAAAAATAGAGTAAATTTCAAAAAACTGCAATTATTTGGTTAATTAAAGCTATTACTTGCTACAACTTTAACTCGGTATTTCACAAAACTGCAACAATAACAGACAGTTTTATCAGAAAACTCCAATTCTGTCCTCTACGTGTGTATTGACATATGGACCTGATTTGCAACAGCATGAGTACTTTATTTGTGTATGATATGTGGGCCCGAACTTGTCAAATATAGAAAATTGCAGCATTCTGATAAAATCATACGCTATTGATGTTGACAAACTAGTTGTAGTTTTTTAAATTTACTAAAAAAAATATATAATTTTTCAACATGTGACAGGGTTAAATTTTCATCATATGAAGTCAATTTGTGTACTGACATGGAATAGTGTTGGCAAATAATGCTCGTCAGCATAGCAGTTGCGACCATCTTCCATCCCAGGCTGCAAAAGAGCAAAGTATCATCATTCATCAGACATGTTGCACAACGGCGCCAATATTTGCAGCAGACAACAGAGTCACTAAGTTATTATTATGGTAAACTATGGAAAAAGAGCCGCACTAAAAATCCATCTGTGTTATCAAAGTACAATAATTCTTAGCAATTCATAAAGATCTACACAGATGCACACAAACACCTATAGGGCCTATAGAAGGTAACAATTGCCTTTTAGATTCAAAACTTGCACAGACGAATATTAAGTGCAACCTCACGGTAAAAGATAATTCAATAACATATATAACTGTTCAAGAAAAAAATAACACACTATAACGTCTAAATGACAAACATCAAAGGTCAAATTACAGGGGAATAAGTACAGAGATATAGAGGAACATAACACTGAAGTTTAACAAAATTGTATAGTATAAATCAAGTCTAGCATATAGTGCATATATTCCAACCTTAATAGGCTTATGTGACAATATCTGCAGATACGCTTTTAGAAATTGGGACCTTACCTTACAATGAAACTTGAACTTAGTATAGTAAAGACTGTCCGCAATTATCATCAATGCATGCTGACGCTTGACTGAGAACCACTGAAATATTTAGAACAGTTGTTCAAATGCATTCTTTCATGTGACAACAATTATTGGCAAAACAAAATAAAAGAAAATATAGGCACGAACCACTATTTTTTTTTTTTTGGCAAAGATCAAACATCAAAACGATAACTATTTTGCTCAAGTTGAAATGGCATTGAACCAAAGATATCTAAGGAACTTCCATAAAAAAAGAGGATATCTGAGGAATAATTCATTCAAAGTTTAAAGTTCAGAAAACAAAAGTTGGCATCTTGAAGAGTCTATTTAAAGAAAAGGATATGATCTAGAAAGTGAGGACAACACCATGAAAAATTAGACTGTATTAGAAATGAACAGTTAATAGCCCATTAACCATAGTTTGTGAACATGTAAGCGAGAATTTTAAGCTTACCTGTGAACCCTTCCTGAAGTCACTCTCTCTAACTTCAGGTAACATATGTTTAGAATATCTAAAATTTCCATGTGGTCCAGGATCATAAAAGCTGACCAAGGAAATAAAGGAGAGCGTAAACAGTATTAATAATGACTGTAAAGTTACTCGTCACTGACAGTATATATGAAAATGGAATATAAGAAACTTTGCTGAAAGATCAACAATGTCATCCCATGTTTAAGTCAGTGTAAGAGTTAACATGTGTACATAAACCGAAGTTGAGATAAATCAACAAAATAATTGGAAAAGAAACTGACTTACGAATCAATAAAACTGATATTTGTTCCTATCAGGTAGTTATACACATAATCAAAATTGTGCAAAGGTACACAACTGTAAAAAAACACAAAAACTGATATCAGATAAATTTTTTTCATAAACGATAATGGGATTAGTTCAAAACAGGATTTGTTTTATACCTGTCAGAGAGTAACACAAAATGCTGATTGTCAACGTCTTCTAGTGCATTTGCCAACAACCTCCTCTCTGCATCAACCATGGAAATCTTACCCCATACCACCTGCAACAAAAAGTAAAACAATGGCACCATCACCTACAGCTTCAAATCACTACGATAAGCTGAAAGTAATCTTCATTTTCATAATGCAAGCAGTTAATCTTCATGAGCGCCGTAAAATTGTATAATACCTTTTCACTGCGTATGTCTCGACCAATAAATAAGGGACTGGCATGTTCTGGTTTCTCCCTTGAGGCATGAACATATATTGTATATCTTCCCTCGTGACCCTGCGGAAACAACAAGAGAAGACATGGTGAATTAGCACTCAGCAAAAAGAGGTGGCACAAGAATTAGGATATCCTTTCAATATTAGTAGTTCTGGGCAATAAACTTATACAAAAGAAAAGTCAGAGAAAGTGATAGTATAAATGTTGACAAAATGATGCAATTCTACATAAGCTTAATTATCATGAAAACCCCAATTCTAAATCTTGCTTCTTAGCTAGGTGCAAATGGACATGCCCGCAATACTAATTACAGCATCAACTTAGAAATTTCAGTGTGCTTCAGTCTTTTTTATGCAGTATGCCAGATGCAGAACCCAACCACAGATGTAGTAGAAGAGAAGTGATAACGAACCTCAAAAAATTTCTCCCATAATCTTTCAAATGGCAATGTACCAGGAGTTAAGAACATGAAAGCAACTTTTGATCTCTTCGACTTAACAGGAGGTGTTGATAGGATCTGTTTGAAAACAACTTGTGAGGCTCTCTCTTGATCCGTCAATTCCCTGACAGGCTCTGCAGGTAGCCAATCTCTCATAGGAGACGTATAATGCTGGGGTGGATAGATATAAGCCCACAGTGTTACAATGGAGACCAAAGCTACAACAAGTATGCACAAATGTTTTTTCGGAGAAGTTCGTCCGCGAGGGAGAGGAGCAGACTTCATATCCTTGATAGGTAACTGCCACAATTGGTGTGCCTTCATCTATTAAATCTTCACTGTGAAGGCTTGACTCCCATTACCCTGAGATTTTACCAGCTTTTCCTGCAATTCAGAGCTAGAATTGAGGAGGGGGACACCTCTTGCTCCTATCCGTTCTTCTGCAAAATGAATAAAAGGTGCTATTGTGAAAATGTTGTTCCCAAGTTACATAAAGATGGGAGATACTTTGTCTGGTTTTTCTCCATCTTTTGTGTCTTATTAATATTTACCGATGAAAGCTAGTTACAGTTTGGTTCAGAATTGTTGACACAACAGTAAAGGGGTATTAGATTACATGAGTTTTGGTATTCAACAGATGATAACCTCTTTTTTTTTTTTTGCCCCACTACAGAATGGTGTTGAAACATAAAGAAGCTTGTTTGACGAATGTACCACTTAAACAGCAGGAAAAAAAAAAATCTTTGTGGTCCAACATGGAAAGCATGGGTACTAGTAGATCATAACAAGAAACATGACAAGAACAACAAGGTATGACGAATGTATCACTTAAACAGAAAAAATAAAAAAATCGATCTTTATGATCCAACATGGAAGAAGGCGGAGCAATACTCTATCACAACAAGAAGCATAAACTTTATGCCAAAAAAAACAACACACTATTAAGGGGCGGACCTGACATTGGAAATTTTACAAATTGCTAGTATTAGTGCTGCACCACGTACGCATCAGAGAGAGGGAAATCGGGAAGAGAAGGTTAATTGGAGGGGGGCGAAAAAATAAACCCAATCTCAATCCATGCCCAGACGGATATCAAAATCTACAGCACGATGAGCGCGGAGGGGCAGGGATGGATGGGCTACGAGAGAAGAACAACGAACGAATACCTTCAGCTCGAATTCGAACCGAGATGGGAGGCCGCCGGGGCAGCGGCGGAGGATCGGACGCCGCACGCCGCGCGGGCGGAGGAGATCCCAGAACCCGCGACCAAAAGGATGGGAATCGAAATCGAACCGAATCGGATCAAACGGGAAAAAAGGCGAATCGCTCGGTGAATCCGCCGCGAGATCCACACAAGCCCCTCCCCCCAACAAGCCGACGCCGATCAAAGCTAGCTACATGGCGCGCAGCTTAGCTCGGGCTCGGCGCGAGAGAGGAGTCGGAAACCGATCGCAATCTGCCGGGGAGGGTTTATATCGAACGCGGCAACGCTGCCCCGCCCCTGCACCGCGACGAGTAAACGAAGAAAAGGAAATAAAAAAAACCGCCTCTTGTATTTTACTATATGACGGCTAGATTTTTTATTTTATTTTTTTACAAAACTCTGGCTCCGTTCTCTGCTGCACCTTCCGACTCTCGTTTAATCGTTTGTAGAAAAATCTGAAAACAAATTATACTAATTTATTGTAAGTACTACGTATTTTATCATACTTAATTAATCATGTGCTAATTCAGAAAGATTTTTTAACCCATCCTCCTGTACGCATCCTTAATTCCTAATTCTTTTTTATCTATATTCTTTTCTAAAAATAGAAAACTGTTTTGACTGAAAAAAAGCCCAAGAAAGGAAAAAAAAAAACAAACAAACGACCTCCACAAAGACAATCTCAAGTGTCCCTCTAATATCACGTCACGTATTCCTACCAATAAATCCATTCTTCTTGTCTCCATCGTCCCCTCCGTTTTCACCAAAATAGAACGCATTTGACCCCGTCGTCGTCCTTGGTCTTGTGTAGTTGCGCGCGTGAGGCCGGCTCTTCTTCGATTTGATCGATTCCAATCAAGCCCAAACTTAGAAACAAACCAAAACCTTATTATCATAGACAGAGAAAATCCAAATCCGTATTTTTCCAGCGATAGTGATAGATGAATTGCATCGACAACGAGATAAATACGATTATTTCATTATCTTAAAATATATGAGTCGAATCTTCAATAAAAAACATAGTGGTAGATATGTTATGTACGTTTCATACGTGTTTAGTATGGCGTATACTCCTATATGATACATACAGTGGCTGCATATATACAGTGTATGTTTTTTTTAAAAAAAAAATTCAAATCCATATATACACCATGTCAAACCATATTAAACAGCGATTATGACAATATATCCAACATGAACGTCATATGTACAGGATTTATACGTGCATTTCAGTCTATCCGTAGTTTCCTATTATATTCTATCAAAATATAAAGGATTTTGCCTGTACGGAGTATGCCTTTAGAAACGCATGTCCAGTACTAATGTCAAACTTGTGAACACTTCTAGAAGTCTAGCTGTCCACTCTCTGTGTGCGCCTGCGGTTCGAGGCTTTTTTTGATCTTGTGCCGCCACTGCCCTGTGCTGCCACAGCTTTCCTCCTGCAAATCAGCGCCATCAGTTAGCTAAACCGGCAACCAGTTTAGTAGACGGGCATGTGTTTAGTTCAGCGCAAAGTTTGGATTTTGATTGAAATTGGAGATGATGTGATTGAAAAGTTGTGTGTATGATAGGTTGATGTGATGGAAAAGGACTGAAGTTTGGATCCAAACTTTGCATCTAAACACAGCCACGAATCACCACTCCAGAATGTTGGTTCAGTTAGGAAGGCATTGACAATTAGGTTAGGTCTCATCTCACCATATAGCAGCTGAGAGCATCTTGTAGGTGTAGAACATCGGTAGAGCGACCAAAGCTGATGCCTGCAAACAGCTCAAAAAAGGTGAGATCTGGAAGAGCATGAGAAACTAATTTCTGTTTTTTTTTGTTTTTCCAAGAATACGCAGGAGAGTTGCATATCATCGCAAAAGCCCCCCGGAATGAGGGGATTATTGAGGGTTTTTATATGGTATGAACAAAAATCTGTGTAAAATTCATGTGTTCCAAAGAAGACGTAATTGAGGAGGGCGATTAGGCTACCGAAGAAGCTTACCGTGAACCAAGCGAACCTGTCGGCCGAACCGGATTTCAGCAGCCCATAATCGTTTACGAAGTGTTTGATTCCTTTCTGAACCTGTGTAGCATCATCGACAAGATCCCTGAGTTATATGAGCAAAAGAATTGTGAGAGGGTTAACTGGTTAGAAAGGCTTACCTGACGATGGGGTACACTTGCTGACATAACAAGCTTTCTCCAAGCAGATATGACAGGCCTCGTGTAAGGTTCGAGGACGGCACATACTCTTGACAGATGAGGTTCAGATGCTGCGACAACCTTGGTGATGTATGGTGTGGTGAACTTCTTGGATTCCTATCAGGATAAAATCATTCAGATTCAGATTCAGATTCAGAGTGATTGAGTGAGACTTTAGTAGATTAACCACAGAATGAGATGAAAAGGCTGCTGGGTGTGTGCATTGCTACCTGCCAATAGTGATCTGCAAATTCTTGTGCCTTGGCCATTGATGGTTGGATGGTGTCTCTGAAAACTCTATAGGCTTGGGTACTCCTGGTAGCTATTGCCGATGTGTATACATCGGTGCTTTTTTTCAGAGAGTTGAGATGTGCTTTGGCAGCAGGAACCAATTTCTTTAGCATTAGAAAAAAAGAATGCAAGTCAGAGTGGTTTAAAAGTGAATTGAGGTGCATCAGTTCAACAAAACATGACCATGAACTTGACTACCGATTACGCTCACTAAAAAAATCTAGTATAGTGTCATACACAACAATGAAAAGAAGTTGTTTGAAGGCCATCAGTCTATAGGATGTACATCATTTTTTACTCCTAACAAGTCTATAGAAGAGATAATTCGGAAACCTATATTCTGTGTTGTTTGCATGTGCGGCTCCACTAATCTTTGAGCATGTGCAAGGTTCTCAGAAATCTGTCCGGTTGACACATTAAGCCAAGATTTGCATTTAGAAACATTTGAGGAATAGTTAATTAAGTAAAAAAATGAAACGAACCTTCTGCGCCAGAGCATCAAGCACAGGCTTCCCATGGAGCTGCCATTTGTCAGAAGCCAAGTCCTGCAAGTGCACAAAAACAAGCTCAACTTGAAGTAGAAAACTACGTTAACGTTAACATTCCAGTGAATCCATCTATACCTGACAATACACAAAACGAGCCATGACCCAATGTGGAAGCCACATGCCATGAACCTGAAAACAAACTCAAATGCTTTAAGTACCTTTGCCAGATGACAGTAAAGGGGGACGGATCTATGAATCATTCCACAATAAGACAATAAGAAAGGAATACACCAAAAAGAACATCGATTTTTTTAATTAGGACACCTAAAAAAAGGGGGAAAAAAGGACAACAAAATTTGCATACCTTCATCAACTCTTCCGCCTTCAACTTTGCTTCCCTCTCCACTTCAAAAAGTTTATCCTGAGCAAACCAGATAAAGCACAGTTAAGCACATTAGATTGTTAGGGTTGTTTTCATTTGTACACCTTTTGTACCAACCTGGACTTGCCGAAGACTATGGTTAAGCTCCTCAATTTTTTTCTTCTGCTCCATATTTATCTTTTCAGCCTGTATGATACAAATTAGAAATTACGTTACAAACTTGTGAAAAAACAGCTGAACACTACAGTATATCCCGATTGCGTACTTATAGTACTTACATGGTCCAACTTCCGAGTAAGCTCAAGCAAACTTTTCTCCGCGTCACTAGCGCGGGCTTCTAGTGATTCCCCTTTCTTAACTTGGTCCTCTAAATCACTACCCAGCCTCACAACCTGATAGCATTGTATGTCAGTTTTGTAACCATTTTTGTCAGGCTTAATTAGTACCATCGTTTTGAAATCATGACTATCTTACCTGTTTCTCAAGCATCTCATTATGGGCGTTTGCCTTCAGCACTGATTCATCGTCAGCAACATTAGGCACCTGATTCAACAGCATATAAAAATAAAAAAGTCGAGATGACATTGATAGGAATAAGAGTTCCGAAAAAAAGATTAGTCTAAGCTGAGGTTATACTATATGATTATGACAACTGCCAGTCTGCCACTTCTGTTAGTCACTGATAATGAGCGGTCCTATTCAAAGTGATCATGTTAACTATGACTCGAAACTCATTGTTCTAAAATTCAAGTTAATTACTCCCTCCGTCCCAAAATATAAAACTTTTGGGTGGATGGGAGTCTATCCAGATTCATAGTACTACAATACGTCTCATCCACCCCCAAATTACTATATTTTAGGACGGAGGAAGTACTAAGTAATGTTGCACAGTCAACCAGTAACCAACAGTTTCTAAACGGGAGAGTTCAACTAGCAGTCATGTATTTTATGCCGTTATTGTCAGTTAATTATTACAGTTTCCGAACCAAAAAAGTTAATATAGCATACGGAGTTAAAATTCAAGAGAGTAATTCATAGAATTTCATACAGTAAGGTGAAAACACAGAATAAAATTCACCTGCAGAACTTCTAGCTCGCTGACCAATGCCGCAATCTGTGCCGACTTCTCCCTAACAACATTCTCCAGCTGCAAGGTCTCCTCCTTCCTCCCAATGATCTCATCCTCTAAACCCAAAGAACGTAATTCTTTC
Source organism: Oryza longistaminata (assembly GCA_009805545.1). NCBI lineage: Eukaryota > Viridiplantae > Streptophyta > Magnoliopsida > Poales > Poaceae > Oryza > Oryza longistaminata. The sequence goes on from CM020181.1 coordinate 24,278,574, forward strand.
ATCCAGTAAACAACAATGAATCAGGTAAATTTCCATTGCATTGCACGGTGTTAATCTGGTTAACGGAACAACAGATAATGTGATCTTGCCTAACCAACCAAATACTACCTAGCTAGCAGTTTACTATTATCTCCTCCTATAATGAGTCGAACTTTTTTGTAGCTTCTAAGCTATCGTATCAAAGCAACAGAGCCATGGTGATCAATCATACAGAAACAGCTGTGTCTTCTTGAGATCGCAGATTCTTATCAATACTCTTTCCATGCTCATAAAGGAACAATGTTTAAGTCAAACCTTAGGAATATAAATCATTAATAACTTTTAAGTTATTGAGTTTGAAAATGTAAAAATTATATGTATAGATTTGTCTTAAAAATACTTTCATAAAGTATACATATATCACTTTTTAATAAATATTTTTATAAAAACAAGAAGTCAAAAGTCAAAGTTGTGTTTTGGAGACCGTGTCGCTGTCCTAAACGACTTCCTTTATGAGTACGGAGGGAATATGTAACAATGCAAACTAAATAAATTCTCAAAATAGGAAGAAACACAACAGCAGCAGCAGCAACAACAAAACTTATGTACGACTTTATATAAATAAACAAGAACAGGACTCACCTAATGACGCGACTTTGGCTCTCAGCATCTGAAGCTCTTGCCCCTGCTCCGGCGACGACGGAGCAACGGCGGCGGCGACCACATCGCACCGGGCCACCTGAACGAAGCACAGGCAGAAAACGAGGACGGCCGCGATCACAGCTCGGTGGTTCGCCATGGCGCGCTCGCTCGCTCGCTCGCCGCCGGCGCCCGCGTATGGGCGGCTATCGACTTCTCGCTGTCCTCGCCGTAGAATCGATCTGCTGCTGTATCTAATCTTCGTCAGGTTTGCCTCGCATCAGCGTGGCACCGGTTTTTGTATGCACGCAATGCGAGTGCTGAATCGCGTCACGATTTGTCCAGAGACATTCCTATTTCCTTCTCAGAGTTCGATCGAGACTTTGTTTTTGCTGGACCAGGTTGAATTCGATTCGAGTTTTAAGAGTTTGGAATTTTTTTTGATTCCTCCATGCTTTTGCGTTTTGCGTAGAGCTTGGGACTTTGGGAGTTCGAGATGGTCTAGTGCGTGGCTGTACACGTGTCGATCCGGGCGCGTACACGTGGCCTTCGCGGCGTGCAGAGCTGACGACACGTCAGAGAACGATGTGATAGCTGCTACTACAATAACCTGTGGTGGCGTGTACGAAAAGCTTCGGGAGCACCGCCGCGAAACTTTGCCATTAGGGGCCTATTTGGTTCTCTACCCTACCAATTAACCCTACCAATTAATTGGTAGTACCAAAATCTAGACAAATTTTGGCACTACCAATTTTTTGGTAGGGCAAAGTTAGCTAGTCTATGTTTGGTTTAGTACCAAAATAAAGCCAAAATTTAGTATGAGAGTGAAGAAGATTCTAGAATGTAGCCAAATTGAGCATGGGCACTGTCAATTGTTTGGCTTCAATCCAAACTAGCATGTTTACTATTAAAGTTACCAAAATTTTGGTAGGGTCACATTTTGGCTTCAATCCAAAACGGCCCTAGATTTCCGAATTTTCCTAAATTACAAGAGATTTGATGCGAAATTTGAGCGTAAACATCAGCAGTTTGGGCTATGGCCCAACAATACGTAGCTTCCGAAACTACATGAAATAATACTATTTCTTTATGCCTTTATGGGCCTTTACGCAAAATTGGCAGAGCCCAAAATCCTAAAAGGCCTTTTTTGACAGGCTCTGACAATGCGTGAACCGTTTCCTCTGCCTTACGGAGAGAACCGTAGAGCTTGCCGTCTAGCCAGTTTTAGCCATCAGATCATTCTATCAACGGCTAGGATTGAGAAGGAATCCTGGTCTCTCTGTCCTCCATTATTTTGTGGGCCAAGTCCCCCCTGCACCCACGTTGGATCCGCCCCTGTGCGTATATATTATACATACAGTGGCTGCATATATACAGTGTATGTTTTTTTTTTAAAAAAAATCAAATCCATATATACACCATGTCAAACCATATTAACAGCGATTATGACAATATATCCAACATGAACGTCATATGTACAGGATTTATACGTGCATTTCAGTCTATCCGTAGTTTCCTATTATATTCATATCAAAATATAAAGGATTTTGCCTGTACGGAGTATGCCTTTAGAAACGCATGTCCCAGTACTAATGTCTCAACTTGTGAACACTTCTAGAAGTCTAGCTGTCCACTCTCTGTGTGCGCCTGCGGTTCGAGGTTTTTTTTGATCTTGTGCCGCCACTGCCCTGTGCTGCCACAGCTTTCCTCCTGCAAATCAGCGCCATCAGTTAGCTAAACCGGCAACCAGTTTAGTAGACGGGCTGTGATTAGTTCAGCGCAAAGTTTGGATTTTGATTGACATTGGAGATGATGTGATTGAAAAGTTGTGTGTGTATGATAGGTTGATGTGATGGAAAATGACTGGAGTTTGGATCCAAACTTTGCATCTAAACACAGCCACGAATCACCACTCCAGAATGTTGGTTCAGTTAGGAAGGCATTGACAATTAGGTTAGGTCTCATCTCACCATATAGCAGCTGAGAGCATCTTGTAGGTGTAGAACATCGGTAGAGCGACCAAAGCTGATGCCTGCAAACAGCTCAAAAAAGGTGAGATCTGGAAGAGCATGAGAAACTAATTTCTGTTTTTTTTTGTTTTTCCAAGAATACGCAGGAGAGTTGCATATCATCGCAAAAGCCCCCCGGAATGAGGGGATTATTGAGGGTTTTTATATGGTATGAACAAAAATCTGTGTAAAATTCATGTGTTCCAAAGAAGACGTAATTGAGGAGGGCGATTAGGCTACCGAAGAAGCTTACCGTGAACCAAGCGAACCTGTCGGCCGAACCGGATTTCAGCAGCCCATAATCGTTTACGAAGTGTTTGATTCCTTTCTGAACCTGTGTAGCATCATCGACAAGATCCCTGAGTTATATGAGCAAAAGAATTGTGAGAGGGTTAACTGGTTAGAAAGGCTTACCTGACGATGGGGTACACTTGCTGACATAACAAGCTTTCTCCAAGCAGATATGACAGGCCTCGTGTAAGGTTCGAGGACGGCACATACTCTTGACAGATGAGGTTCAGATGCTGCGACAACCTTGGTGATGTATGGTGTGGTGAACTTCTTGGATTCCTATCAGGATAAAATCATTCAGATTCAGATTCAGATTCAGAGTGATTGAGTGAGACTTTAGTAGATTAACCACAGAATGAGATGAAAAGGCTGCTGGGTGTGTGCATTGCTACCTGCCAATAGTGATCTGCAAATTCTTGTGCCTTGGCCATTGATGGTTGGATGGTGTCTCTGAAAACTCTATAGGCTTGGGTACTCCTGGTAGCTATTGCCGATGTGTATACATCGGTGCTTTTTTTCAGAGAGTTGAGATGTGCTTTGGCAGCAGGAACCAATTTCTTTAGCATTAGAAAAAAAGAATGCAAGTCAGAGTGGTTTAAAAGTGAATTGAGGTGCATCAGTTCAACAAAACATGACCATGAACTTGACTACCGATTACGCTCACTAAAAAAATCTAGTATAGTGTCATACACAACAATGAAAAGAAGTTGTTTGAAGGCCATCAGTCTATAGGATGTACATCATTTTTTACTCCTAACAAGTCTATAGAAGAGATAATTCGGAAACCTATATTCTGTGTTGTTTGCATGTGCGGCTCCACTAATCTTTGAGCATGTGCAAGGTTCTCAGAAATCTGTCCGGTTGACACATTAAGCCAAGATTTGCATTTAGAAACATTTGAGGAATAGTTAATTAAGTAAAAAAATGAAACGAACCTTCTGCGCCAGAGCATCAAGCACAGGCTTCCCATGGAGCTGCCATTTGTCAGAAGCCAAGTCCTGCAAGTGCACAAAAACAAGCTCAACTTGAAGTAGAAAACTACGTTAACGTTAACATTCCAGTGAATCCATCTATACCTGACAATACACAAAACGAGCCATGACCCAATGTGGAAGCCACATGCCATGAACCTGAAAACAAACTCAAATGCTTTAAGTACCTTTGCCAGATGACAGTAAAGGGGGACGGATCTATGAATCATTCCACAATAAGACAATAAGAAAGGAATACACCAAAAAGAACATCGATTTTTTTAATTAGGACACCTAAAAAAAGGGGAAAAAAAGGACAACAAAATTTGCATACCTTCATCAACTCTTCCGCCTTCAACTTTGCTTCCCTCTCCACTTCAAAAAGTTTATCCTGAGCAAACCAGATAAAGCACAGTTAAGCACATTAGATTGTTAGGGTTGTTTTCATTTGTACACCTTTTGTACCAACCTGGACTTGCCGAAGACTATGGTTAAGCTCCTCAATTTTTTTCTTCTGCTCCATATTTATCTTTTCAGCCTGTATGATACAAATTAGAAATTACGTTACAAACTTGTGAAAAAACAGCTGAACACTACAGTATATCCCGATTGCGTACTTATAGTACTTACATGGTCCAACTTCCGAGTAAGCTCAAGCAAACTTTTCTCCGCGTCACTAGCGCGGGCTTCTAGTGATTCCCCTTTCTTAACTTGGTCCTCTAAATCACTACCCAGCCTCACAACCTGATAGCATTGTATGTCAGTTTTGTAACCATTTTTGTCAGGCTTAATTAGTACCATCGTTTTGAAATCATGACTATCTTACCTGTTTCTCAAGCATCTCATTATGGGCGTTTGCCTTCAGCACTGATTCATCGTCAGCAACATTAGGCACCTGATTCAACAGCATATAAAAATAAAAAAGTCGAGATGACATTGATAGGAATAAGAGTTCCGAAAAAAAGATTAGTCTAAGCTGAGGTTATACTATATGATTATGACAACTGCCAGTCTGCCACTTCTGTTAGTCACTGATAATGAGCGGTCCTATTCAAAGTGATCATGTTAACTATGACTCGAAACTCATTGTTCTAAAATTCAAGTTAATTACTCCCTCCGTCCCAAAATATAAAACTTTTGGGTGGATGGGAGTCTATCCAGATTCATAGTACTACAATACGTCTCATCCACCCCCAAATTACTATATTTTAGGACGGAGGAAGTACTAAGTAATGTTGCACAGTCAACCAGTAACCAACAGTTTCTAAACGGGAGAGTTCAACTAGCAGTCATGTATTTTATGCCGTTATTGTCAGTTAATTATTACAGTTTCCGAACCAAAAAAGTTAATATAGCATACGGAGTTAAAATTCAAGAGAGTAATTCATAGAATTTCATACAGTAAGGTGAAAACACAGAATAAAATTCACCTGCAGAACTTCTAGCTCGCTGACCAATGCCGCAATCTGTGCCGACTTCTCCCTAACAACATTCTCCAGCTGCAAGGTCTCCTCCTTCCTCCCAATGATCTCATCCTCTAAACCCAAAGAACGTAATTCTTTCATCCAGTAAACAACAATGAATCAGGTAAATTTCCATTGCATTGCACGGTGTTAATCTGGTTAACGGAACAACAGATAATGTGATCTTGCCTAACCAACCAAATACTACCTAGCTAGCAGTTTACTATTATCTCCTCCTATAATGAGTCGAACTTTTTTGTAGCTTCTAAGCTATCGTATCAAAGCAACAGAGCCATGGTGATCAATCATACAGAAACAGCTGTGTCTTCTTGAGATCGCAGATTCTTATCAATACTCTTTCCATGCTCATAAAGGAACAATGTTTAAGTCAAACCTTAGGAATATAAATCATTAATAACTTTTAAGTTATTGAGTTTGAAAATGTAAAAATTATATGTATAGATTTGTCTTAAAAATACTTTCATAAAGTATACATATATCACTTTTTAATAAATATTTTTATAAAAACAAGAAGTCAAAAGTCAAAGTTGTGTTTTGGAGACCGTGTCGCTGTTTTAAACGACTTCCTTTATGAGTACGGAGGGAATATGTAACAATGCAAACTAAATAAATTCTCAAAATAGGAAGAAACACAACAACAGCAGCAGCAGCAACAACAAAACTTATGTACGACTTTATATAAATAAACAAGAACAGGACTCACCTAATGACGCGACTTTGGCTCTCAGCATCTGAAGCTCTTGCCCCTGCTCCGGCGACGACGGAGCAACGGCGGCGGCGACCACATCGCACCGGGCCACCTGAACGAAGCACAGGCAGAAAACGAGGACGGCCGCGATCACAGCTCGGTGGTTCGCCATGAACACCTTTGGCAATGTGGTGTTCGCAGGTAACATATTTTCCCCTCGCAAGAAAATTTTTTAAAAGAAGCTAATGGCTAGTTTTCAGCACTAGTATCAGGTTTTTTTTTCTGCATGCAGATTGCCTTTTGGCAATTTTTTTAAGAACTGAGTTTTTTTTGGCAATTCTCGCCCTGCCTCCGGCAACCATTGTCAAAGTAACAATTTTGTAACTTGAACCCTCTTTACCTTAATGAAATTTGGGCGGCCTTGCCGGCCGACCTGGCAAAAAAATATATTTTCCCCTCCAGTTGTTAAAAATCTTAAGATACTAGCAGCATGTTCTTTTGAATTGTATTTATAGGTTTATGTTTTATTTTTCGTTGCATACAAGGCTAGTTCTCTATACATATTAGAAATGGTCAGTTCGTTTCCTGCAATGTTTTTGTCTTTTAGTGGAATATTTGATGGACAGGATTAGCCTATCTCACTTCTTATCTCAAAGCGAAGATGCACAATTCCTGCATATTCTCTAAAAGCAGTAAGAAGATAGGACAGGTGGGGGGGTGACCACACAAAAGCAACCCAGTAATTAGCTAGAGCTAAGCTGCTCCAAAAAAAATTGTGCCATCCTCTTATTATTCCGTATGTGTATTAGAATTTATTATTTGACACATACTAATTCCTTTTGTCATTGTCATATTGTCAATGAAACATTTAAACACCACATTAATGTCTCCCCATCCTAAGATTCTGTTTTCAGTTGCATTGTCATTTAGATCTAATCACTCCTATGGGTTTTTGCAGTCCTGTTAGAAGCTCTTCTTGCTAGTTTATTCTGCTTGACTGCTTGTAAGTTGATTTGTTGAATGCTTCATTGAAGATTCTTTCTGAAAATGTAATCGTAACTTAATTGTTCCATCTTCGCCGCAAAAAAGAAGAAGAAAACCTTGGATTGTTCCATCTATTTTGATTGCATTATGACTTTCTAGGCAACTACAGTATATATATTCTTCAGTAATTTTGCAATATAGTACAAAAGATATAGGTATATATAAGTTTACTTTACAAGGCAAAATTTGTGTACACTTTCAATTTGAATGCAGTTTTGTGTCCTCAATGTAAAATTCCAATCTATTATAATAAAAATGTGCTTGATGCTTTTAAAAAGAAAGTTTCTGTTTCATGGGAATTCATGTACCCAGTATCGAATGCCCTGTGTTGCAATGATTTGAAAATTGCAACTAAAGTCATTACCCTAGTACACAAAATTCTACAAACCTGCAATTCAGTATCAAGTTTGATCTAGAAGTTAAGGAAAAAAGAAGACAAGAATCAATGTGAATGGTTCATCATGTCCCAGTAGTACAACTTGCCTTGTTTGGATCTTGACGTGTGGGATGAATCTGGCATTCATTTTCTATTTTGCATGTCTGTACAACTTTATGTATACTTCACTCATGATTATTGAATACTGCAAATGTTGGATTTCACTATTTCTGCAATGGGGATGTAGCCACATGTGCAGGGCACATAAATGTTTAGTTTCGGTTGTTATTGCGACCTATGTTCTCCAATACATGTTGTTTCCTGTTATGTCAAGTTGACTGGGTTAATTAGTGTCAACTCTGAATACAGAAAGGTTGTTTTGTTGCTTCATCAATTTTGTGAAGCTCATGTACATACTTCGGTAATTCAACAATCCTATGTAACTGAGCCTAGCTTGGTGGACAGTCAGCATCTCCACCCTCCACAACACCTGGGTTTGACCTCACTTTGAGCTTAGGTTCCTTTTTTCTTCTTAGTGGAGAAAATCCTAGTTTCTCTTATGTATTCTTTCTTGCATTGGTATTCCTGAATACCTGTTGATAGTTTTATTTTTAGTTGGCAAATTTGACTGAATCATCCAATTGATCCCAGATTATTCACATGTTTAATATACAGCACAAGTTCGTTCCATGTTGAGAAAGGTTTGCAAGACTGTGAACTAAGATATATGAACCATCTTTCAGTTATTATTATTAAATTGGATGCCAACAGAATATGAGGAACTGGAAGGCACCAGCCCTCAGTTTTCCTTCAACAGGCATGCAAAGTACAGAACCTGAGGTGGAGAATGAAATTTCAGGATTCAAACTCCAGGAATTTAATGATGAATTTTAGGTGGATGGAATCTTATATGGTCAACTTTGTAAAAGAAAGGTTCCTTTGTTTTGAGGCATCTGCTTATGATGTTTAAATTCATGCTTTATGCCTTTGTTTTCTTTTCCTTTTTCTGGAGAGCCTTAATGGCTCTTATTTTGAATATAACCTTTTTTCAGAGCTCGTTATCATTGCCTAATTAGCAGAATCTTAGTGCAATAAATAATGTACATACAACAACGTATATAGTAGTGTTGTCGTGTATATAATTAGTCTTCAGCAGTAGCTTTTTTTTTTTTTTTTGAGATAATCTTCAGCAGTAGCTGTAGTTAACATCATTCTCTTAAAAAAACATCATTCAGTGGAAGCAAAAGTCTTCTAACATATTTGCCTTTAGCAGCAATTGGCAGTATTGCTTTTCGTTTTATATATATGACATCTTGCAGCATCGGATATGATTTGGTTTAGCTGTCGTGGCATATACAAGCATCACTGCAGTAGACTTGTTTCTAAGGTTGTTAGAATTCCAATCATAGCTGGAGCATTGTGTTGTCAAATGGTGAGATCTCCCCTTATTATTCGCTATTCACATATATGGCACATGAGAACATCCTTAGACTTAGTATATGTATGGGCTGCGAAAAGAAATGAAAATTTGGTCTGTGCTACTATAAATTGCATGCATTGTTCTGTAGCTCCATGCATTGGCAAAAAAGGGTACTATTATGTATGATTACATTCTAGTAAGACTGGAAAAGGTGTTACCAGAGATCTTCCTTTTTTTTTTAGCAAAGGAATACTAGAGATCTGCCTTGTCCGTTAGAACCTAACACACTTGACTCACCTTTGTATTGCATTTTGATGATGATATTTTTTTCAGCGAAAATGCCAAAAGGGGTAGGAGCTCTAACTATTGATCCTCTCTCGCACCGGAGGACCGGACGTGCGCTAGGCGTTCCGTTTCCGGACGCGTGAACGGTGAATTGGGCGAGCGATCGCGGTGCTTACGCGTGTGGGGTTAGTTGGATTTGTGGGTTTAACCGGTTGATCTGTTAAGGCGCGGGGAGAGCACGCCACGCGAGCACGCGATCGAACACTACGCGTTCGCGCTTGTTGAGTGCCTGATTGGTACGCATTCCAGTCCAGTATTCAGATGAGATGATCGGAACCATTACTGAGGTTACGAGGGCGCTTCAATCAATTGATGAATGGCGAAGTTAGCGCTCGTGGGGAATTGGTCTCACGGGATAGGTAGAATCAATTTTTTAGGCAAAATGCACATATAAACTGCGGAGGGTGTTAGATATGTCATATGTCTTCCAGGTATCTCCGTTGCCTGGAGGCCCACACATTACCTGTGCGTTTCGCTGCATGTACGTTCGGCTTCAGTTGTCAGTTTGAGCAATGGTGAACGTTCTCATTAGCATGGCTTTTATGGCAAGAGTTATTGGTTGGTTCCTGTGTAATGCACAAGCGAATACTCTAGAAATGCCTAGTGCTTACATGTCATCCTGTTGCTAGTTGCAACGTGCAACCTGCCAGCTCTGAATTCTTCTGATCACCATAGTCCATGTGTGGCCCTATATATGGGCTCTGCACATGTACGCTCCATGCTGATACTGTCAACCATTGCCATGCAGACTGAGCATGCTCTCAGCTTTCAAGGAACGTGGAAAGCAGACTGTTGAGCAGGGAGTATATATCATGTGTTACCTTTTTTCTTTGGGGCGTGTGTGTGAGTACAGTTCAACGAGCTTGCTTCACCTTCGTCTGGTTGCGCGTGCGCGCGCACACACGATGTCCACTATGTTTGCAGGTAACAAACACCTTTGGCAATGTGGTGTTCGCAGGTAACATATTTTCCCCTCGCAAGAAAATTTTTTAAAAGAAGCTAATGGCTAGTTTTCAGCACTAGTATCAGGTTTTTTTTTCTGCATGCAGATTGCCTTTTGGCAATTTTTTTAAGAACTGAGTTTTTTTTGGCAATTCTCGCCCTGCCTCCGGCAACCATTGTCAAAGTAACAATTTTGTAACTTGAACCCTCTTTACCTTAATGAAATTTGGGCGGCCTTGCCGGCCGACCTGGCAAAAAAATATATTTTCCCCTCCAGTTGTTAAAAATCTTAAGATACTAGCAGCATGTTCTTTTGAATTGTATTTATAGGTTTATGTTTTATTTTTCGTTGCATACAAGGCTAGTTCTCTATACATATTAAAAATGGTCAGTTCGTTTCCTGCAATGTTTTTGTCTTTTAGTGGAATATTTGATGGACAGGATTAGCCTATCTCACTTCTTATCTCAAAGCGAAGATGCACAATTCCTGCATATTCTCTAAAAGCAGTAAGAAGATAGGACAGGTGGGGGGGTGACCACACAAAAGCAACCCAGTAATTAGCTAGAGCTAAGCTGCTCCAAAAAAAATTGTGCCATCCTCTTATTATTCCGTATGTGTATTAGAATTTATTATTTGACACATACTAATTCCTTTTGTCATTGTCATATTGTCAATGAAACATTTAAACACCACATTAATGTCTCCCCATCCTAAGATTCTGTTTTCAGTTGCATTGTCATTTAGATCTAATCACTCCTATGGGTTTTTGCAGTCCTGTTAGAAGCTCTTCTTGCTAGTTTATTCTGCTTGACTGCTTGTAAGTTGATTTGTTGAATGCTTCATTGAAGATTCTTTCTGAAAATGTAATCGTAACTTAATTGTTCCATCTTCGCCGCAAAAAAGAAGAAGAAAACCTTGGATTGTTCCATCTATTTTGATTGCATTATGACTTTCTAGGCAACTACAGTATATATATTCTTCAGTAATTTTGCAATATAGTACAAAAGATATAGGTATATATAAGTTTACTTTACAAGGCAAAATTTGTGTACACTTTCAATTTGAATGCAGTTTTGTGTCCTCAATGTAAAATTCCAATCTATTATAATAAAAATGTGCTTGATGCTTTTAAAAAGAAAGTTTCTGTTTCATGGGAATTCATGTACCCAGTATCGAATGCCCTGTGTTGCAATGATTTGAAAATTGCAACTAAAGTCATTACCCTAGTACACAAACTTTTCGACAACTTCTTTCTTTCGAGGGTACTCTTCCTCAGCTCTCTTGCCCTGGTGCCCATCCTCAAAATGGTGTTGCTGAGCGCAAGCACCGGCATATCATTGAGACTGCCCGCACTCTATTGATTGCATCATTTGTACCTTCTCATTTTTGGGCTGAAGCTGTTTCCACTGCTGTTTATCTCATTAATATTCAGCCATCATCTCGCCTTCAAGGAAAGTGTCCAGGAGAGGTTCTATTTGGATCTTCCCCATGCTATGATCATCTTCGTGTTTTTGGTTGTACTTGCTATGTTCTTTTGGCACCTCGAGAGCGCACCAAGTTGTCAGCTCAATCAGTTGAGTGTGTTTTTCTTGGCTATAGTATTGAACATAAAGGGTATCGTTGTTATGACCCCTCTTCTCGTCGTATTCGCATATCTCGAGATGTCACTTTCATTGAGGATCGTCCATATTTCTACTCTAAAATCTCGTCCTCCTCATCTCCTCAGGAGTCCATTTCTTTTCTCCATCTTCCACCTATTCCTTCTCAAGACCTAACTACCATCAGTGAGACACCTTCTCCATCTTCCATTCCTTCACCCTCTTTGGATATACCATCATCCACTCTAACACCAAGGTCAGAGATGTCACCTTTTCCTTTCCACTATAGTCGTCGACCTCGAACTCCACATGAGTCTCAGCCTCCCTCTTGTCTTCCTTCAGATGTTCCAACTAGTACCATTAATGCTCAATCTGATGATCCACCCGTTGCTCCGCTCATTGATGATCCACTTGTGTCATCACCACAGTCTGCTACACCACGATATGGTCTTCGAGATCGCAGCAAGATAATGCCTCATCCTCGCTATATGTGTGCAGCAATTGATGGTGTTCAGGAGCCTAGTACATATCAAGAGGCTGCTGCCATTCCTGAGTGGCAATTGGCTATGACAGAGGAGCTTGCTGCCTTAGAGCGAACAAGAACCTGGGATATTGTTCCTCTTCCTTGTCATGCCATTCCAATTACTTGCAAGTGGGTGTTTAAGGTGAAGACTCGCTCTGATGGCTCTATTGAGCGCTACAAAGCTCGCTTAGTTGCTCGCGGTTTTCAGCAAGAACATGGTCGTGATTATGATGAGACTTTCGCTCCGGTTGCTCACATGACCACTGTTCGTACTCTTGTAGCCATGGCAGCTGCTCGTTCCTGGACCATATCTCAGATGGATGTGAAGAATGCTTTTCTTCATGGTGACCTAAAGGAGGAGGTTTACATGAAACCGCCACCTGGTGTTGATGCCCCTGCCAATTATGTTTTTCGTCTCAATCGTGCTCTTTATGGTTTAAAGCAAGCACCTCGTGCTTGGTTTGAGCGTTTTAGCTCCGTTGTTTGTGCTGCTGGATTCTCTCCAAGTGATCATGATCCGGCTTTATTCATTCATGTTTCTGACCATGGACGGACTCTATTGTTGCTTTATGTTGATGACATGCTAATCACAGGGGATGACTTAGAGTATATTGCTTTTGTGAAGCAACGTCTAAGTGAGCAATTCATGATGTCTGATTTGGGCCCTCTTAGCTACTTTTTGGGGATAGAGGTCACTAATACAGAGGATGGCTACTACCTTTCTCAGCATCGATATATTGATGATCTTATAACACGCTCTGGTCTTACTGATACCAAGACTGCCACTACTCCAATGGAGCTACATGTTCAACTTCGTTCTACTGAAGGTGTTTTGCTTGAGGATCCCTCTCGATATCGTCAAATTGTTGGAAGCCTTGTTTATCTCACTATAACCAGACCAGATATTGCTCACATTGTTCATGTGCTTAGTCAGTTTGTCAGTGCACCTACCTCTGTTCATTATAGCCATTTGCTTCGTGTGCTCCGTTACTTGAGAGGGACTGCATCTCGACAACTATTCTATGCACGCTCGAGTCAGCTTCACCTCCATGCATATTCTGACTCAACCTGGGCGAGTGATCCAATGGATCGTCGATCAATTACTGGATATTGTATTTTCCTTGGTACTTCTCTCATTGCTTGGAAGTCCAAGAAGCAAACTGCTGTGTCAAGATCCAGTACTGAATCTGAACTTCGCGCACTTGCTACTACCACTTCTGAGATTGTTTGGCTTCGTTGGTTATTATCTGATCTTGGTGTAGAATGCAAGGATCCAACACCTCTTCTTTGTGATAACACAGGAGCTATACAAATTGCCAATGATCCTGTAAAGCATGAGTTAACTAAGCATATTGGAGTGGATGCATCATTCACACGCTCTCATTGTCAGCAGTCAACAATTTCTCTTCGATATGTGCCATCTGAACTTCAAGGTGCTGACTTCCTTACCAAGGCTCAAACTAGAGAGCAACACCGTCTTTACATTCTCAAACTCAATGTGATAGATCCTCCAAATCATTCTCCAAATCCACCTTGAGTTTGAAGGGGGCTGTTAGATATGTGTATAGCAATGTAGCTTTAGACTTATTTTACTGTTGGCCCATGAGGCCCATATACCATTGTATATGCTAGTGCTCTCCGGGAATACACTGTACTGATTTAGCACAATTCACACATTGAAGGAGGTAAGAGATGGAATTTTAATAAGCACAAAACAAGGGGATATTACAGTGCTATATGTCCTGCAAACAAGCTCCGAAGCACATCATGTAACGCTTTACTTATAATAGATTGTTCAACTACATGGAGTATATTTCTGTTTGCATCATGTGAAGTTTATTGTTACCATTTGCATCCTATGATGTTCTGTTTGGTGTGCATCATCATGTAAATTGGAACTGTATGTGCTTGTTGTTACCAGGGAGCTGCTTTTGCTGCTTGTGCAGGACAAATTCTCCAGGCTTTCCATTTTTGGTACTTTAATTTCTCCCCTTTGTCATTTTGATCGAACCTTCTGCTTATCTACATGCAAATATTACAAACTAGTCCTTTAGATAATCAGGATCACTAACTGGTGGCAATTCCTTGAAGGGTTGAAAAGCTAAATCACATCTGCAAGTGCAAGTTTGCCTCCTGATTTTGGACAAAATATCTACAATTGCAGGTGGAAATGGAATTCAATGTGTCACAGGAAGGTAAAAATACATATTCCTTTTTCTGTCTGATGAATAGCTAGATATTGCCACGCTCAGGGCTCCAATATGTGGTGTTGTACTATGAGAGAAATTAAACTTCAGTTCCAAAACATCAAATTGGAGAATATAATAGAGGTTCATTACTTTGATTCTGAAGCCTGACTGCTTGAGTCTTAAACTAAATTTAGTTTGAAGTTGCTTCTCATTGCATATGTTAGGTTGGAGGTCTTAGCAACAATCTAACTAAATATTCATGCTTGTATTTTTCTTTAGAATAACCAAATGCTTGCAAAGTTTTTGGCCCGTAAACAATGTTTTCAGCTTGCTTGGGATAGCACTAGACCTTACATACTACTCCTTCCGTCTTAAAATATAACTACTTTTAAAGTTAGGTGCGTCTTAAGGAGAGGGGTAAAAGGATTATACTATCCCCATTAATATATCTTGGGCTAGCTTGGTGTGTTGGGCTGATGCAGGAAAAAGAGCATAGGTGAGTGTAGGGGTATTTTAGGTACTACACAATAAAATGTGCACTTTAGAAGCTACAAGTTTTTATATTTTGGGACAAAATTTAAACCCTATAAGTTGCTATGTTTTGAGACGTTGGTAGTAGTTCTTTTGTTCTGATTGTGAAATGATGACATGCTAATCTTCATTACAGTTCTTGTGACCAGGAGATATTGTCTAACTCACACCTTTTGCAGGCATTAGTTTGAGATTGCTCTCAAGAAGAATACTAATGAGAGCAACAGTGTTTTATGGAGCTTCAGTAGAAGACAGTGTGAAGTACCAATTGATAAGTCTGACATGAAAGCGAGACTTGGAGAGCACCTTGACCTAACTTAGAGCTAATCCTTTACTTATTTCTTTCATTCCAAAGAACTTTAATATTGAACCACCACCATCCATTACTTTTTCTTGAAAATAATTGCTGTTAATTAACATAAAAAATCTTTGGATGCCGATGGGGGACCCACCCTGTCCATGAGAAGTGCACGATGCGCTGCTCTAAAATATCGTAGAAATTTGGCCATAGAGTATGTTTGGGTTAATGTCGCAGTTTTTGTTTTCTTTTGGTGTTCCCTTGTACTAACCCCGGACTAAACGGGCTTGTATGAGTCTTCTTAGACTGTTTCCTTATTCTAAATATAATGAAGCGCAACTATCCTGCTTGTTTGAGAAACAAAATCCTAGAAATTCCTGATGCTGCACATACATGTTATAAACCCCTATTAACATGCGTTATATGCTTATAATTCGTCTATTTATGTATTATACACAAGATTTGTCATCAATATGGATGCAGTTTACTTCTAGTTGGTGGTTTTGGTGAAAACTTTTTTTTTTGGGTTTAGAACTAATCTGAATTATCTACATCTTGGTCTGGTTTCATCTATTTAACAAACAAGATATATTCTAAAAAATATGACTGCAATGCTAATTTCATTGGATACTTGGATCAGCATAATCTACATTTTGGACTTCTTTTTTTTGACGAAAATACTGTCAATTTGGACTTGCTAGCTAGATGTATATTATATATCTGAACAGTTCCTGCACTGATCAAGTTAGTACCAGTGGCAGTAACCACTCACTGATATTCTTATTGGGGAATTTCCTTGTGGTTATTAGTGTCGTATACTTTCTTAAACATAGTAGGCTGAAATTGTAAGGTCAATACTTGCTATCATTGTTGTTATTTATCAGGTAGAAGTTGACTACTTGTGGTCTTTCCATCTGAAGTTTTTGTTTTACTCATATCACATGACAAATTTTAAATTTGCTTAATCTTCGCTTATGCTAGTTTATCATGAAATGAATCAAGATGTTCCATACGTTGTAACATGTCTTGCTGGTGGTCCATGATTTGTAGATTTCTGACATTGAAAGCTTAATTCTTTTATTTTTGTGGTTAGTTGACAATAGCATGTGATATACTCACTCTGCTGCATTATCACATGATTTGTTAACACACCTTTCTACTTCAGATTTATGTTGCAATAACGTTGGATAATCTCAGAACAATTAATGTAACCTATTTGTGTTGCTTCCAATCAGCCTATCCAGTCAAGCAACCGTGCACTTGCTTACCTCCCGAGCCTTCTTCAGAAATCTCCTTCACCATCTGTAGCGTTGGTTTATTTTTTCCTGGCTAAAAAGTTAATTACTACTGCACCTTAGCCTCTTTTCAGGTTGTGAAGCACACCTCCCAACATGACATCAACTAGGAATAAAAATTGTACTGATTATTAGAGGGGAAGCATGGAGAGGTAATGGAATTGCATTCAGCACTTCTCACTAAACTTGAGCAGCTTTATTTGCAAAGCTGCAGGAATGTGTAATAGTTGCAGAAAAAAGTGCACCAGCAACATTTACCATTTGTTCGATACATATGGTTCATTACTTCTATATATGTCCGAAAGTGCCATGTCTTGGATCATGTCTTACATTTTAGCTGCCTACCTTTAACATTATACAACTTATCTGCATAGTCTGATAAAACATGTGCCTGCATCTATACACCAGTTAACTTTTTTGGGGGTTGGGGACTTTGGGGGAGGGGGGTTAAAGAAAACTTTATGTTCACTGTCAAGTCTGATGCTGTCACTGTGTCACATACATTGCAGAAAAGTTTAACTCAATTAATATCATCATTATTTCCTACTGCAACAAGAGTCAATGGCAGATACTTGCCCCCTCATTTATCTCTTGAGAAGGGGTATTGATTATCATGATCCATCTAATTATGTTGAGCATTATCCAATGATACCCATTGGGAAAATTAACTAGACTACTAGCATTAGCTAGTGTGTGAAAGATCTCTACTCAATGCTACTGTGAACATCTCTCTTTTAGGCTTTTAATTAGCCATCTAACCTGTTAGTAATGATAAAGTACACTGCTTTATTCAGAGGAAATGAGGCAGGACCACCGACATCGATCAGTTCTCTTTTTTAGGGGATACAACACTGATCAGTACTGGCACTTCAATTCATGGCTACATCAATCTACGATGTAACTTTCTGCTTCTGTTGTACGTGTTTAAGATTTTCTTTTACATCCACAATCTATGTGCTATGACATCCTAAGGACAACTACTGTGGTAATCAGGAGCCTCGCGAGGAATCTTTCTTGTGCGCAGTGATGGTCATGATTTCTCTTGGCTTTTCATATGATCATAAGGCAATACAAGACATATATCTTCATTTTCTTCAAAAACCAAGGATTAGCATATGATAATGGTTAGTAAATGGTAAGATACTAATATATTTTAATCTGTTATCAACTGAAGATTGAGTCTGTATCCAAGGCTCCATTTTTTTCTTTCTTGCTTACAAGTTCATGCATGTCCATTGCAGAAGGAACAGCAAGATGTTGTCGAACATGTAATGTATGCACTAATGCACATGCAGAGATGAAGAGACATGATTCTGAGGTAATAAGTCAGTCTTTAAGCGTTGCATACTTACTCATTCGTATGTATCTTGGTGGAAATCGTCGGCACAAACAAGCTACGGTACAGATGGCCCTCGAGGATGCTCAAGAGCCAAACGCTAGAAGAAGAGAGCTAGGTGTAGCCAAGGACAGACTTGCCGGCTAACTCCAAGGCGCTTCAGCAAAGCTGAGATTCCCCCAGTACCAGGAGCCGGCAAGTCATCCTTGGCTGCATCCCGTTCTCCTCCTCACAGCGCATGGCAACCCAGCAGAAGCTGCCTCAGTGGTTCTACTGCATACTGAACAGTACAGGTACTCTTCCTACTTCTCTTCTTCCTTCCCCTACCATGGCTGCTTTTCTATCATGTGGTTTGATCTGCAAGCGTGCATTGCAATCGGGAGGTATGGCCTGCATTTATAGGCACAGGCACAGGCAAGTTGGGCTTGGAATCATATGGCGATCGCTGTTCAATGGATTCTTTATTATAAATATTTCATCAATCATAGAGTTTGCCATTTTAGGGATGTGATGATGACTCGCGATTGGTTGGCCTGATTTCCATTTTTAAATTGATATAGTGGGCCCTGAGGATGTGGCATCCTCTCGATATGGGCTGTTAGGCTGGCATGATCCCCTCGGGCTGTTACTGGGGAGCCTCATTGATTGGTTGGGACTGGGGATCGAGCTGTTCGCCTGTTCCTATTGGCTGCTCGCACGTGGGCATGCCTTGTGTGATCTCGATCTAGCGAGTTTTTTTTTTTGTAACAACAACTCAACAGTCCTCTTTGTACCCCAGTGTTGCCAGCAAAAGCCAAGTTAATTACCTTTAGATACACACACATTGAATCTTTGGATATCCATGATCTTGTAAGTAGTACTCTACCTTCAACCTAACTCAGTACAAATAAAGGCATTGATCTTCGATCATCTCCATAACTCCATTATTTGACAAAAGAACCTAGCTAGCTTTTGTTATATTAATTTCAATAGCTTCAAGCTACTTTTTCAGGCATGCATGTGCCTTCTTTTGCCTGGAAATGGATGGGAGCATTTGGTTCATCCTGCATATAAGAATCTAATAGTTACATCAATAGATTTATGGTACATCACCGTGACATGCATGCTTATGTTAATTGTCTTGTTTTTATAAGAAATGTTTGTTTTATTGTACTTCTATTCGAACCATTTATCATATCTGAATGATTTTCTTAACATAGTGTAGCTGATATAGTTATGGATAATTGAAATCATGTTTGAATAGTTCATATTACTATTATGCTCAATATCGTAGATTCAATCAGTAGATGTGTTGGAAAAGACATGTGCGCAGCACGCACATTTTTTTAGCAAGACATATATACACAAAAGCTTGTCGGCCGACCCAGCAAAATATATACACAAAAGCACTAACTAGCTCCTAGGGAGTTAGTACTGACTCGCCCACTGAATCTCTGACTGTAAACGGGCAGGGCATTAGTAGAATAATCTATTATATTATTAAAATAGCTTTGAAAGGAGTGAGCATAGTGGCATCGTTTGACAAGACTTCTAAAAATTATAAAAAAAATGAAACCCAACAAGACAATAAACTCTAAAAACTACGAGGTTCAATTTTTGAAGGTTTGGAACTTCTAAAAAGTAAAAAAAAAACAATGATAGTCATATTCGATTTTAAAATCTCAATGACAATAAAGAAGGGGGGCAGCGGGCGAGCCGTAGAGAAGTACAATGGCAAAGTCACTGACGGTTTGGCGGGACTTCTAGAAAGTAAAAATGAACCCAAACGATAATTATTTTCGATTTTTAAAATCTCAATGACAATAAAGAGAAGAGACAGTAAACGGGTCATAGAGGAGTATAATGGCAACGTTTGACGGGACGTCCAGAAATTATAAAAACGAAACTCAACGTGAAAATAAACTCTACAACCTATAAGATCCAATGTTTAAAGGTTATAAGGAGAATGAATAGAAATAGGTAGATCGAGCAAGCAAATAAAGAAGGAGATGACATAAGGGGTAGTATCTGGTGTGACTTTTAAAAAACTATATAATTAGAAACATGGGGATGATAAGGTTTGGTCTTTCAAACTCTTAAGACAATGAGATAGCTATTTAATAAATTTTTAATAAAATCATAAAAAAAATATAATTTTGTTTGGATGCTAGCCGCGCAATTGCGCGAGCCACCCAGCTAGTTAATATTACTAGATCCTTGTGTTGCAATGGGCTGGGACAAAATAGAATTTTGCAACAAGTTTGATAGTTGTTTTTAAGTTTAATATTATATATTTGAATTGAATTGATGCATAAGACTACCATTATCCATCTTTAGAGCCTAGTGCTGAAAATGGTGGGAAAAAAAACAAATCCTGTCATAAAATGAGAGGAATGGATAGATGAAAGTTGAAACATACTAGGGCTGTGTTTAGTTCCAAAATAATTCTTCAAACCTCCAACTTTTCCATCACATCAAAACTTTCCTACACACACAAACTTCCAACTCTTCCGTCACATCGTTCTAATTTCAACCAAACTTCCAATTTTGGTGTGAACTAAACACAGCCTAGGTCTACTGGAAATAAATTCCATAGGTCTGCTTTCCCTTTAACTAGGGGTTTGTTCAGCATGTATAACACTTGACTTCCTAGCTGGTCACCCATTTGGTAAGGACACTTCCTATTGGAATATGTCATGATGTAATCAGTACCAAACCAGGGTTGAAATGTTAAGGGGTCTTAAGGATTTATTCTATTTCCAGAGGTCCACCAGGCAAAATTATTGCACTTGCACCAGAGATGAATGAAATATCGAGAATGATTATGTTCACGCATGTATTCTTTGTGCTCACTTGACTAGAAATTCTCTTGTGCCTAGTAGCGTTTTCCTAAAATGTTGTCCTAAAAGGCATTGCACACAATTTGATGGTAGCATGTAGAATTTGGGGAAATGTGGCACTCCCATGCATTAACTTTTTTTGTCGCCAACCTTAGTAGAAGAGATTAGGGCATGCATTTCCATGCAATACACCATGAAATTATACTTGTTACAAATTTACATTGATTCTTTAGTTAAATTTTCTACTAGTTCAAAAATAGTGTTGCACAGGCACTAGCAGTACAGCGGATGTTTAGATATCATTCTAGCTATAAGCTTCCCCAGTTTTATTTTATTTTACTCCTTATGATTTATATACCAATTCTACGGTGGTTTCTACTACTAGTAGAATCAATCCAGAACTTATATCTTTTCTCATCCAATAGATCATGTTAGTTTATCTTATCACCTGAACTACCGATAGTTAATATTTTTTCTACTGATAGTAGAACTCATAAATTAATGACTTAGAGACGATAATATTGGTCGTAGAATAGTACCAAACTACCGATAGATACCACCGTAAAAATACTCACAATTAATTATATGTAGTTAGCTTCTGTAACTCAAACCACTTCGGTTATGATGATTTATAGAAGAGATATGTGAACTTCTCTACAGAATTGCAAAATAAATATAGATAGAAAAAATATGATTTATGTCAAGTGAATCATTTTAATGTTATTTTGAAGCTTTGATAAGTGAATTCTAAGACATATATAATATAACAATTTCTGCTTTAGTGTTCGCATCTATGAAAATAGACCAAGTCCTAGAACTAGAAGAGAACTCTTTGCATTATTCTTGGAAGGCCCTATATACAATTAATCAAGAGGGGCTTGCACCGTGATGAGAACTGATAATATTTACCGTGGTTATTGTTCTCTTACCATTTATTCTTGCCATATACGGGTTGATTGAGACACCAGTACACCACTGGTGCACCATTTGGAGCATCTGGCGATTGGAGATTTTGGCACCATCTTCTTTTTGATGGGACCATTCTGATTCGATACCCTGCGTATCTCAATTGGATTGTGTGGTCTCTCCGTCCCTCCTCACTCACAGTGCGACCTGCACATGTAACCTTTTTATCCTTTGCATGTTTTCCTAAGTGATTGGTGGGAAACCTCGTAGGATAAGTGTCCTTAATAGTCATTTAATTGGTATATGTAGAGAACTGTAGACCTATAATGTCTCTCACTCTCACTCGCAGGGACGCAGGCAACAAGCCTTAGCTAATGATGAAGGATTTGCTGGAGTTAGTTGGTACCACCTGCACAAATCAAGCACATCCTCACACTGGGTCCCGAAAATTCTGCACCGGCCTCTCTAGGGTTTCTATCAGAGCAATGTGTTCTTTTTTAGTGGCACAGAGTAGTGATAAGGATGATGATAACTGCTAGTGGGTAGCATGAGAGGTGGATCCATCTGATGGAAATAGCAAAAGGTAAGAGACCCAGACATGGATAGATTTTAGTGGTCCAAACATTCTCTTTCAGCTAGCGTATCTTGCATATATATGTGTATTCAGTTGACTGCATAAAATTATTCTATTGGGCATTATGCTTTTGGACAGCAAAAGATTGATGATTTATTGTTATTTTTTGGGTAGCTTTACTCTGGTAATGCATTGCTAAAGTGCTGATGGTTAGTTTGCATGCAGCCGCAAACAACCATATCAAAGAGAGGCCCGGCGACAACCATATCAAAGAGAGCGATATAATGTTACTGACGAGTGTTATAGAAAGGTAGCCTGGCATATTCTACATTAGTAGGTCTTGTGAGTTGCTTTTTCTTGTTCAATGAAAAGAAATAATTTGCTTACGACATACGACCTCTATTTTTTTATTTGACGTTGATTAATTCAAAATAAAACTAAATCAGAAAAAGCCACGAGGAAATTAGCCATGCAACTACATGCATGGTAAACCAAATCGGTCCGCTAACGAAGATTTAATTTAAGAGTTGGAGATCTACAAAACAGGCCCTAAGGCTTTGAGCTACTTGGCAAGTTATTCAGTGCATATAAAGCATAATGTACTGGCTATTGCTACCATATATCATGTGTTCTACTTACTCTATCCACGAATATAAATATTTCTGGATTGCTTAGAGCAGGTACAATAGTAGATTATAAGATAGCTATAAACACATTTCGAGAAGATAAAAGATGAGAGAGAAGAGCAGCGGGTTACATATTTGTAGTTAGCTGCAGCACGGACTCTAAGATATATGTATGTATGACAGGTGGGACAAAATATTATTTATGTCGTATATATTTATAGGTAGCTATTGTATAAATCGACTATTTAATTGACTATAAATGATTTGGAGCTAGGTAGCTATACTATTCAACTTGCTCTTAGTAGAGATTAATATTGAAAAATTAAAGACTTTGGCCCTTTATTAAATGAGGGATTGGATAGTAATAAAAGAACAATTGGGGGTAAGATAGAGAAAAAAATAGTACTTCCTCCATCCCACAATACTTGTTTTTTTTAGCATTTAAAAGTTGTACCAAAATAGTTGTCACTTGGAAGTACTACTTGTCACATCAACCACTTTCAATTCAAATTTCTTTCCATTCTACCCTCGACCATCATCTCACATACAACTATACATTACTATCTCTGTTTCAGGTATAAGACTTTCTAGCATTGCCCATATTCATATAGATGTTAATGAATCTAGGCACACATATATGTCTAGATTCATTAACATATATATGAATGTAGGCAATACTAGAAAGTCTTATAATATGAAACAGAGGAAGTATTTATTAAGGGATATTATAGTTTTTTCTCTTAACCTTAGTACATGCTAAACAACCTAGAATGACATGTATTATGGGACGGAGGTGGTACTACTCCATAAGTGAAGTGATTGATGGGACAATCAGTATTATAAAATATTTATATATGTATATAAATTTTAAATGTTCTAAATACTTATATTTGTGGATAGAGGTAGTACCTGATTTGCACATGTCTGGTTCCCTATAGTTTGCTCGGGCCTCGGGAAGACATGCTGAGTGCTAAGTTGAGAGAATCTTTACTAAGGTCCAGTTCAATATGAATTGTGCCAGGTAGCCTGTCGCATGTGGAGACAGCCAACAAGGTGATATTTATCGATACACGCATTACGAGTGATCAGACAGTAGAATGGACTTCTCGTCTATAATAAAAACATAAACTCGTGAACAGGAATGAATGTTGAGTTGAGTTCGTTCGACGGTATTCTTTGGGAAATGGTTTAGCCAGGTCTACAGGTCATTTTGGTCCAACCAAGGAAGCTGTAGGAGTAATAATATTTTGACAAAATTTGTTCTAGGATAATTAGTTTATGTTCTTGCTGCTGGAAACTATAAAAACGTGACGGGGTCTAGGATACTCATAAACATAGTAATTTACTGAGGGATATTGTAGCCATTATTTTATTATTATTTATGAGCAAATAGAGGGAACCATGAAAAAAAAAGAGATGTTTTTTTTTGCCCCTCGAGACTACAGGTTGTAATACAATTGAGTGTGGTTTAAATCAGACCTAAAGCCATATTCCCCTCCCAATGCCCTCACCGAAACTTAGAAATTGGTGGTAGCGGGAATGGCGGCAGCCATTACAAGCTATTGCCACATGAACAAACTTGTCTTCTCTAAATATTTTTTACTCCATTTGGCTTGGAAATAATATAAAATAGTAGTTGTGGTGTCTCCTAGCACATTACGGGGTTTTTAGGTGTCCTATAAATGTTTCACTTTTTTAGGTGCTCAGTAGCAAAGGACCATAAACTTTAAACGTCTTGTATTAATTTTTTTTCTCGTATTTTTAGTTCAAGGATATGCTAAAGAAATTGCTCATAGTGCTAGCTAATGATGTCCCAATTAAATCAAATCTAGATATTACATAAAATGTGTTGCTAATTTCTATTGGAATTGTGCTTATTGTGGTGAGATCCAAATAATATATCTTACTACCGTAGCTGGCTCCTTTGCAGCTGATGCACATTGCACAGCTAGGCGCGGCCGCGCGGATACCGTTCTGCTCTGCACCACTAGGCCGGCCGGCAACATGTTCTTCGTTAATTTCTGTGATCGTCGGGACTCGAGAATTGGATTCTCTCTCACATACTAGGCGGACGAACGAGCCATCCCGTCCATCCAAATCGCTGGATGCGACGCTGCTTGACCTTCTCGTCATCATTCATCAGTGGGCTGTCTAAAGCGGTTTTTCTTCGTGGAGGGCTTTCCCGGTGCTGGGTGCCTTTACCTTTCATAGTTTCATGAGACCTGGACACGTCGACCAGCAAGGTAAAGGTACGACAAAAGGAGGTGAGCAACGTTCCTCCACTAGCCCACGTGTCCTCTCCTGTGGCTCCCACGACCGGGTATTCTGGGGCGCCGTCACTGTGTCACGCAATATATCCTTTAGATCTAGGTTTGGCACTTTAGTGGGACTACATATAGAGCAAGTTAGATGGTACTAGAAAAAGGAATTACCGTTGGTTTTATTTTGAGGCTGTGTTAGATTCCTTCAAACTTCTATCTTTTTCGTCACATCAAATATTTGGACACATGCATGAAGCATTAAATATGGATGAAAAAAATCAATAGCACAGTTTGCATGTAAATTGTGAGATGAATCTTTTGAGCCTAATTACGCCATCTTTTGAGCCTCATCGTTTCGCTTATTAGGGGAATAAGCCAAACGGCATATTTGTAAACGAAATTTTTTTATATATACGTGTTCTTAACACTTAATATAAAAGTAAAGACTGAAAAATAAACTTCGATTGAAAACCACAAAATCAACTCCAAATTAAGGTTGAAAATTTAAATTTTGATTGATAAGCATAAATGAAACGATGAGGCTTATGTTACTTTGGGAATCTTGTAGTTTTTAATTTACCAAGCTCTTTTCACGTGGTAATGTCGGCTGCATGCAGGGCCGTTTTGGTTTGATACCAAAAACATACTCTACCAATTTATTGGCAAATTGAATAGTATGTGTGTTATTTTGGATTGAAGCCAAATATTTGGTAGTGCCCTTATACTATTTGGTCATTTTCTAGAAGTTTCTTCACTATACTATGAGAATTTGACTTTATACTGGTAGCAATCCAAATGGTAGCAAAATAATTTTACCCTACCGATATTTTGGTAGTGCCAAAGTTTGCCTAGACTTTAGCACTACCAATAAATTGGTAGGGTAGAGAACCAAACAAGCCCGCAATCGCACTCTCGGATACCCTCTTTTCGTTTGGTTTCTTAAACAGAGCACTTGTATATTTGATTTACTTTCTTGTGAATTTCATATGAAGCGCTCTCTCCTCCTCAAAATATAACCATGTTTAGGATTTAAAATATGCACCACAGTAATGTTTTAGGCAGTGATTCCAATTCAAAGACGAAATATATGCACTTTCAATCAATCAAGTGGTTGGCAGAGGAATTTAAGCAATTTTAGAATTCAAAATTTGATCATTGAGTAACCTTAATATTTACCAAACAATTTAGAAATGCTCATATTTTAAGATAAAGGGATGCTTATATTTTAAGATAAAGTTCCACGACGCATTTATTATTCTTTTTCTTTTTAAATTGGAGAGAGGCACTTTAAATCCAAAAGAATTGCTCGTATTTACGGCTACTTTTTTTTTCCAGTGGTAGACAACGACGTAACCATCGTAGTGACTAGTGAGATGCGGTCATTTCGTCAATTTTAAAATATAGGAGTATTGTGCAGTCTTTTGAGATGTTTTTTGAGATATAGTATGCGTGTACGTTTGTGAACACCGGCGTTTGTCTTGTATATTTTTTAAAAATGGTACTACCGTGCAACGGTGCTGTTGGTGCAAGCATGACATAAAAGCACATGGCGGTGATGAGCTCGTCTCAAGGTGCGCGAATGCAAATCCATCCAACAGCCAAACCTAAAGATCAGCGTAAGCAAATGGCCCAAAGCCCATGGGCTTCGTAGAGGGCGCGGCCCAATCTTGACCCATTCTGCTACTCTAGGCCCTCCCAGCCAGAGAGCACTAGAGCAGTGCAGTGCGGCGGCGACTCGGCGCCGGAGTCGCCTCCGTGGCGGAGCTCGCCGGCGGAGGATGCCTCCACCGTCCCCCGGCCCCGCTCCTCGCCGTCCTCTTCTGTCAGTTCCTATATCCTATCATCCTTGTTGGTTACGATTTTTTTTTCCTTCCACATTTCTTCGAATTTTCTTATAATCATGGTGCTTAGTTAGGGCTCAACACAATGCCCATGGCCGATAGACATTTACGCGAGCGAGCACTGGAGCGCGATCCTTTCTCCGTTCGTGTGATGAAGATTGCTCGCACACTGCCCACGGCCTAAGCGATGTTGATAAATTTCTCCTTTTGCAGTTTTGCTTTGCCAATCGTGATTTGGCCAATCGGCTCGAATCAATGAACTAATGTGGAATCTCTAAAAAAAGCTTGATAAATTTCTCCTTTTGCAGTTTTGCCAATCGTGATTCGGGGTCAATCGGCCCGAATCAATGAAGTAATGTGGAATCTCTAAAAAAGCTTGCACGCTCTGGTCCTTGTGGCACGTGAGCACTCAAGCTTCTCCTCATTTCAGGATGAACTCCTTGAGCCTCCCCAGGAACATCACCAGGATAACTATCAGCTTACCCTCCTCGGTCCACCTGCCGACGAACCCGTAGGAAGCATCTTTGCAAGTGGCATCAGGCTTCAACAACTTCTGGCAACTGTATCCTAGTGAGTAGCCTACATTGCCGAAAGCGCTGTGGAAATAAAATGGCGTTATTTCTGTTTGCTTGTAAGCAACCAAAAAAGAAAAAAAAAAAAGACAGGTCGTAGATTTGATATGTTCTTGCAAATTTAATTATGCCGGTTCAGTGGTTCTTAGTGATCATACTAGGCAATTCGGATTTCAGTGATGTAATTTTGATGTAGCCATAGTTTCTGTTATGGGCAGACAAAAAAAAAAAGATGTGAACTTGCCTGATTATCTCAAAAACTATGCTGAAGATGTTGAAATTTAGTGGATCAGAAGAAATTGACTTCCTTTCTGTTATGCATGCCAGGAATGTGAACATTGCTAAACAAGAAAGCTTGTTAACGGTAAAATTCCTCCACAGTGCTCTGCTAATCGAGATTGTCTTTTTATCTGTCAAGGGCTGGTTATCAGCATTGGCAGTGAGAAATGAAGCATCGGAAGGAAGGTACCTGCAAGCAAGTTGATTATCTGTTAACAAGGAGTAGGAAACATGCTGTTCCACATAAAACATGTTGTATGCTGCCTACTTTTCATTCAAACCCTTGTGAGAATTTCTGTCCTATTTGTTCAAACTAGTCTCACTTTCTCTATTCAACAGTAGCTATTTAGATGCAGATTTGAAGTTCATAACTACTATTGCGGTGATGTATAAAATCAATAAGACCTAGCAAGCTGCAGTGGTCATGAATGCATGTGTTTAGTAATCTTCAAAGTAATAAATGATGAAGCTATCAAATTTTCCAACGGTTTCTCCTGATAATTTGTTATGTTCCAGTAATAACTAATCTAAGTGTTCTACTGATTTAGTTAAATTCATTAGAAGACAGGGTTTGGAGGAGATACTAACATGACGACTGCAAATAGCAACAGAGTTGATGGAGAAAGTGTTGATATATCAAGGATAGATTCACCGGCTTGTCTTGTATTAACACTCTGGAATAATAATCCTACCAATTTCTGTAACCAATTCATTCCCTCTAAGCTCTCTGACTTCCATTCAAACGAGCAAATAAACATTACTTGCAGTAGAATCAGTCCAGTAACACTCAGAACAATGTAAACAGAATTTCTCCTCACATGCAAATGTTTGTAGCCAGTCTCCCCAGGATGCTGAAGGATGTAAGCATACTCTGCTTTTCCACTGACCTTCCCCAAAACCCATACGCATTGCCGCAAGAGTGGTGAAAACAAGGTGTTGCCTGCTAGAATCTGCGGGATCACTAGGAGCAAAAGGACCCAGTTCTTTCTGAAGGGTTGCATGTTACTATTTAGTGGCGTGAAGCCACAGTTTGCGAACGAGGACACTGCTGTGAAGATGCAAAAGGTATACATATTGATCTCCTTACTTTTCAGTACATTTCTTGCATCTGAATCAATCCAAAAGTAAATAATAATGATGACAGAACTGGAAATGACAGTAGCTACGAAATAACCTGTCACTATGCGAACCAGCACAGCGCAAGGATTATATGTTATGCTTTTGTTTTGCTGTACCTGGTTTTGCGACATAGTTTCTTCTGATTGGCCACATTCCGTAATTTTGTGATCCCCATTGTTTGCAGGACTGTTGGATTCAATGTCCAAGCCGATTGAAGGTAAACTTCTCTGGCTGTTCTCATTTCTGTTGGCATTGGCATTGTTGAAGTAGAGCCCTAGCATTGATGTGAACACCTCTCCTCCCATTAGCATCAGAAGGATCAGAACCCAGAGTTGCCTGTCAGATAAGTCTTCCATCTCTACTGTTGCCATGCTCGAGACAGTAAGTGTAGACACAGAGGTGAACAACAGGTCCAAATCCTTTGGACCTGGTTTACCCTGGGGCTTGAGATTCTTCAGAGCAAGGAAACCAGCAAATGAGATTATCACAAAGTAAACGAGCTGAACTACCAAAGGGTTACTTTTGCAAACCAGAAAACTGTAAGATTGTTTGACAGAACTTGCCACACATCTGGCTCTGGAAATGAGCTTCATGGACAGGAACCCACAGAGATGCTGAGCTTTCTCCCAATAGATCCGAAGCACCTCCGAATTCGGTAACAGGAGCTTCATGGTTATGTATAGTTTGATACGCTTCAAGGTATCTAGCACTAAACTTGGTGGATGCATTCTACAACAAGTTTTGTGGGCTTATAGAAGGTGGTATTGGAGTTGGCAACCCATAGTGTGTTTCAATGGCATATTTGGTAGGTTTCTAATATTGTTGGTACTGGTGTAACGCTGCCCAATGTGAGGATGCTCTGAGCTTAGTATGTAGGATGAAACAATCACCAATGGTGGTGTGTACTTTTGAGAGTCCCAAGTGTTTGGTCTATATTTGTAGCAAGAGAAGCACGTTCAGTTCGCACAACAATGATGCTGATGGAGTGATGGTACCTTAATCAGCATATTTTGTGGCTGTGGAACAAGCCAATCCAGGGGTTTATACTCCAGTAATTGGTACTCCGAAAAGGACTCGTGGCAATTTTTCCTACAAGAACACTACTCTCTTGATTAAAATATTTCATGATTTTCTTTTTTTTGTTACAGATTGTGCGATTCCCTTCTTCCTGAGCAGCCTGTCCTTTCATCAAGGAAGTCGCTACACTGGCCAGTGAAGTTGGTCCATGCATCTGTGAGCAGCAGATGTAACCTATCGAGAATTCGAGACCACATTAGCACTGGTACAATGTACAATGTTTTTTTATATTCTTCTCTCTGATCTGAACAGTTCAGTTCAGACCCCAGTTCAGTCGGAATGGACACAGCATGCAGGTGAGATGGGCAAACGGCAATGGCAACTGATCGATCGAGCAGCCGAAAGCTTCGATGGACCACTGTTTGAGTGATCGGACAATAATGCAGTGGATCACGCAGCAATAATTGAGAGAATTTTTTTTCCTTTGGGCTCCCCGATTTAGTGGCTGGGAGAGCACATGTGCGGACAATTCAAATCCGTCAGCTACTACGCGTTGGTTTGCTTTGATTGGCTCACCATCTCTTCTACTTCTATATGTCTTAGCCTCGATGAAAACCTCACTGCTATTGAGCTCCCGATTGTGCCACTGACAGGTACAAGTAACTGTTAACGATATTGACGCTCTCACGCGCATGCGCCGCTGCACTGGACGCGCATTGCGCCGCTTGCTTTCTATGGACTTTCAGTTGAAGCTTGAGCGTGTGGCAGAAGAGGAGTAAGAGATAGATTTTATCTCGGCTTCTGTTAGCATGTTTTTTAAATTATTAAACTTATCTATCAAACGATATGTTTCGTTGAAAATTTTCTCTGCTTTAAAATATCAAATAAATATATTTTTTCAGGTTTAAAATAATTAAAACTTTATTAATCATGCACTATAGTTCAATTGTAATCTGTTTTTTCCACAGCAGTTTTAATCTGTTCAACCAGCATTTTGCCAGGATATTTGACACCCTCTCAAGGATCTGAGGTTGGTAGAGAGGATGGATTTGGCTAACATGGAGTACTGGCCAGCATGTATGACAGATGTGGACACGGCTATTTGATCGATGATAGGTAACATGATGTGGAAGAAACATGCACCGTGTTTAGTTGCAAATTTTTTTTTCAAACTTCCAACTTTTCCATCACATCAAAACTTTCCTACACACATAAATTTTCAACTCTTCCATCACATCGTTCTAATTTCAACCAAACTTTCAATTTTAGCGTGAACTAAACACGCCCATGATCTTTGTTTCCATCTGCTGATCAATAATCTTTGCGTATGTGGATGCCGCCCCCACGATACATGGACGCACAAAGGAGTGAACAAAAAAGTTCGAAGCTGATGACTCGGATCCTCTCGAATTCGTTGTTTTAATAAGTAAGCTAAGTTAGCTGCTCATAAATTGCCCGGATTGATTTTCTTTATGGGACTGTCTATGTAACAAGCAGCTGAAAATTTTGGGTTTGTCAGCCGTTTTTTTGGCTGACCGTGCGATCCGCGCATAGATGAGCGATGCACGTGAAAAAAAAAAGTAGCGTGACTCGTGACTCTGTTTCTGTTTTTTTGTTGGGCCATAGCCCACCTCTTTTTGTGAAGAAACAAAAGGCCCATCACAATTTGTACACAAAAATACAACAAAAAGCCCACTAAGTTCACATGGCCCATAGCCCGCAACACACCACATGAGAAAAGGAAGTCCACTGGTTCGCGTGACCAGAGCCCAGAGCCCACATCCCATCACGGGAAAAAAAAAGCCCAAATACAAAGAAATCATGTACAGCACGCAATGTCACCTCACCAATCCTGCGTGCCTGCCAAAAATAGAAAAAATCGATCAACAACATCAGCACAAAGAATTGGTAGTGTGTAAAAAAAGATTAAAATATAACAGTGAACTAAAATGGAGAAGGTAACATTGAACCAGTGTGTGGCATACATGTTCAATCCTATGTAACAAGAGCTTGCCAAGTCAATGAGCTTAGCTGAACTTGACAAAAAATTTCTAACAAAAGAAACACAAAACATGTACTACTAGTTGGAATTTGGAATTGTCGTTTCTCAAAGTATTTTAAAGCTGAATACACAGTTACACTTGCCTTTTGGTTGCATTGTCGGCCATGGCCCCTATGCTCCTCTTTCTCTGAACTCCTACTGAGAAAAACAAATCAGAAACTTGAGCAAGAAAGCAGCACAAATTGGGGAATGGTTCTGAGAAAGGAGATACAGCAGCAGGAAGTTTGAGGCGTACCTGGCCGAGGTGGTGGAGGAGGCCCTTGAGGAGGATGGAGGCGACTACAATGAGGACACAGACGGCCGCCATGACAGGGATAAAAAACTGTAGATCTTTAGATTAAAATTTGAGGAAAATTTGATTTTATAGTTGCTATCATTTAGATAGCACACCAGCTTGATTAATATGTAGGAAAATTTTAAAATCTGACAAAGACATATCATAAAAACTTTCTACTCCTCCATGGCTCCATCCGTCCATCTACTACCAAAATTACAATAAATTGTTTCTAGACAAAATATGCAACATATTCAAAATAGGGAACAAATACAAAAATCATATAGCATCGTGCTAAAGGTAAGCTCACCGTGTGGAGCTGTGTGGCCTTCGAGTTGCTCGCTGGTTGAGCCATTGCAGGATCCCATGCCGAGATCCAACAGATTGGTCCTATTCGGCTCTCCTAGTGACACAGGAAGCGTTGAGGCTCCATCGCCATTCCCGACAAAAAGCTTTGTAGAAACACGCTGACGACCATCGGAGCTGTCGAGATTGCCTCCCCTACCGCCATCCCTGCCTCGCAGATAAGCGCAACCGCAGGCGGCGCGCGCGTCCGCTGGAGCCGACACCAAGCTCTAGAGCTCCACCCGCCGGAGGAGACGACGATAGCATCACACCCACGATGCGGCGTCGCCGCCGGTGAGAACCCCCGCGTTATCCAATCCCCACTCTCTCTCTGCTCTTCTTGCGTGAGTGAATGAGGAAAAAAAATCGAGTCTGAGTTTCGCATGGGGTCCACGGTGAAGACACGCAACGAGCCAGTGAGAGCGACGGGTCCTCGCCGCGGCGCGCCGCGCCGCGCATCCGAGGACGGGGGCAAGCCCAATCAATGCCCTGCCGTGGCGGCCTCGCCGCCGACCACCGCTGCAACCTCGCTTCTCCTGGTAGTTCCCCTCTTTCCATACTCTGCATTTCCCTGATCTGATCTGGGTGCCCGTGCTTTTGCTCTCGTGCTAATGGCTAGCGAAATCAAATCCCAATGCGATAGGAGTTCCTCGTACTTTTCCCCTGTGTGAACTGATCACATAATGATCTCTCGCTTTAGCCCGTTCGAGGCTCTCGCGTAGTCGCATTCATGTGATGTGGATTGAATTCCTACCGAGGAATTGGATATCGAGACGAATTTCGCTTCCCCATGCTTAGGGTACTGATATGATGACATCAACTGATTGATTTGCAGTTTACACCTTCAAGCTTTTTTGCTTATAATGCTCGTGATCGTACAGTTTACTCCCTACTGATGTAGTGATGTTTAATTAAATGGACGTTCAAGATTTTCCTCCTGTGAGGGTGAACATTTTAAACCTCCCCAGGAACATCACAAAAATTATGATCAGCTTACCTTCGTCGGTCCACTTGCCGACGAACCCATATGAAGTAGCTTTGCAGGTAGCATCAGGTTTCAGCAACCTCTCGCAGCTATAGCCTAGTGAGTATCCCACATTGGCGTATGCACTGCGAAAGAAAATTTTGCATCATTGCTTGGAAGGTGCAAACATAATTTTCTTTTATGCTGACCTTCTTCATATTTCTTTTCCATGCACATAGTTAATTTGGAAGGCCGTTGTTGAGGGTAGTAATGGTTTCAAAGTCGATGGAAATCATTCCTATTTCCTAGGCCATAGTTGAGGGTTTTCCTAGAAATAAGGGTGTGAACTTACCTGATAATTTCGAATGCTATGCTGAAAATGTTGAAATTTAGTGGATCAGTAGATATTGACTTCCTTTCTGTTATGCATGCTATAATTGTGAATATTGCTAAGCAAGCAGACTTTGAAATGATAAAATTCTTCCATATCGCCTGATCATTTGAATTTCTTCCTCGTTCTGTCAAAGGCTTGTTATCAGCATTGATAGGGAGAGCTGAATTATCAGAAGGATAGTACCTGCAAATAAGTTAATGGTATGTTGTCATTGAAGTTTACGTGGGTACTAGCATGCTTTTCTATTTTTTTGATGAATTGACTATCTGGATTGTGGAATCTGTTCTTCTCCGCCATGTTGTGACCTCTGTCATAGTGCAGGATTTTATGGTTGTTTTGATTTTGTTCTATGCATTTGTCTGTTTTTTTTCTTTTTCGAGTACACAAATTGCTGACTTAGCTGTAGTAAACAAGTAACTCTTGCGAGAACATAAGGCTGGCCTTCAACAAGTGAACTAGATTTGTGTTCCTTTATTAAGATAACTAAGCAATTTCTACCAAGAAATATTTGAAGATTTTAAGCTCATAATTGTTTATGTCGTTTCGTTCTGAAATTATGTGCTTAATTTATCCTTTGCATTTACTGATGGTGATTGTGCCATATTTATGATAAAATTCTGAAAGTCCTGATAAATGCTTCAAAATAATAAATACTATTATGAAATGTTTAGAGGGAATACTTACATGACAAGTGCAAATAGAACTAGTATTGGAGGAGAAAGGGTTGAGATGTCAATGACAGCTTCACCAGCATGCCTTGTATTCACACTCTGGAACAATGAGCAAACCAACTTTTCAAACCAGTTCATTCCATTTAAGGCACTTGAGTTCCACTCAAAATAGGAAAGAAACATTACTTGCAGCAGAACTAGCCCCCCAACAGTGAGAACCATGTTGACTGAATTCTTCTGCGTTTGCAAATACCTGTAGCCAGTATCCTCTGGATGCTGAAGGATGTAGGCATATTCTTCTCTTCTTTTTTTGCCGGGTCGGCCAAAGGTTGGCCGACCAATTTCATTAAGATTGGGAGGAAAAACAGAGTAAAAGGTTACAACGACAATACAATGTCGTGGCGGCCAGGGAAGGTCCCTAGCCAGCCAAGAACGAAAAGCAAAGGTGAGGCTAAACCCCGCAAACACCCATGGGGATTACTCGCGAAATTGGGAGAAAATCCCCGCCACCCTCCAAACGGCAATTTCATCCTTGATGTCCTCCGCGAGCTGATCCGGTAGCTTGGACACGTGCTGAAATATACGTGCATTTCGCTCCTTCCAAATCAGCCAACATATTAGCATGAAAGCACAGTCAAAATCTGCTCTGTAGCTCTTCTGAAAACGGCATCTAGTTGCCAGCCACCAATCAGCGAGGGCAGCGTCCCCATCTGCTGGTATTGGAAAGCTTGCATTGCACCATCGCTTGATAGAACGCCACACCGCAGCCGTGTAATCACACGCAACAAACAGGTGGTGGCAGTTCTCATCATCTCGCTGACAAAGTGAGCACAGATCATCATGTGGCCAGTTTCGCTTGGCGAGGTTGTCCGCAGTGAGGCAACGGTCCTTTAGCGCAAGCCACATGAAGAAGCGGACTCGCGAGGGAGCTCTGGAGTGCCACAGCAGCTCGCCGAATGCACAGTTTTCCGTAGCCATGAAGAACATGTCGTAGGCCGACGCCACAGAAAATTGCCCATCGTTCGTCAGTTTCCACCTGATTTCATCCGTCGAGGGGAGCAGCAACACATCATGGATTTCGTCCCAAAGCTGGAAGAACTCGCCCATCGCCTCGTTGGACAGCGCCCCCTGCAGTGTGCGGACCCAGCGATTGTTGGTGAGAGCTTTGGCGACCGAAAGCTTGACACGGCCTGCATAAGAGTGCAGGATCGGCCACCGCCATGCAAAGCATCCCTTCCCAGTCCAGTTTGCTGTCCAGAAATCAGTGTCTTCACCATTGCCTATGATGTACTCTGTCACTGAGCGAAATATAGCCTCCACATCACAACCAGGCCTGAAAGATGCCATCGTCCAGGGTCTCTCCCTTTGCTTCAGCGATTTCGCCAGCCATTTTAATCTTAGAGCCTGACCAAAGAAGTTCAGGTCCTTCACCCCGAGACCGCCTTTTGCCACTGGAGAGCACACCTTCCGCCATGAGACCAAACAGTGCCCGCCGCTCACCTCCGCTTGCCCCTTCCAAAGGAAACCGCGGCATTTGCGCTCTATGTCCTTGACTGCCCATCTCGGCAATTGCAGCACCGACATGAAGTGGACGGGAAGAGCCATGAGTACTGACTTGATCAAGCATAGCCTGCCATCGATCGAGAGCATCTTAGGTTTCCAGCCGGCAACTTTCTTAGCTAATTTGTCAAGGATCGGCTGAACTTCGGCTTTTGTTGGCTGTCTTGTTCCTAGCGGGAGGCCCAAGTAGGTGATGGGGAAATCTTCTACTCTGCAGGAGAGAATGGACTCAACCATTGCCCGTTGTTGATCACTGCACTGAATCGGGGTGATCGCACTCTTGCAGAAATTTGTTTTGAGGCCTGTTGCCTCGCCGAACAACGTCAACAGTCCCTTGATCGCGCTTGCTTCAGCAGCCGTTGGCTTGAAGAACAGAACGGCATCATCAGCGTACACTGAGATGGGAGGCAAATGCCTTCTTGCATTCAGTGGTGACAGCAAACCAGCTAGTTTCGCTCGATTCACCATGGCTTGTAGGGCATCCATTACTAACACGAAGAGGAGAGGCGATAAAGGGTCTCCCTGCCTCAGTCCCCTTGCTGGCTTGATTGGGTCGGTGAGTGCCCCATTTATCAAGATGCTTGTTTGTTCAGTGAGGAAAACAGCCGAGATCCACCGTCTCCAATTCGGGCCAAATCCCCTGAACTCCATCATAGACAGCAGAAAACCCCACGATACAGTGTCAAATGCTTTGGAAATGTCAAGCTTCAACAGTACCATTGCCTTCTTTTGCCTATGGAATTGCTGAACGAGCCCCTTGACATAAACAAAGTTCTCGTGAATGCAGCGCCCTTTGATGAAGGCGGTTTGAGAATAAGGAATTAGAACATCCAGCTTCGTCGCTAGTCGCTGTGCCATAATCTTCGCAGCCAGCTTAGAGAAACTATGCACCAAGCTAATCGGCCTGTAGTCTTTGAGTAGAGTTGGCGATTCCTTCTTGGGAATGAGCGTGACTATTGCCGTGTTCAATTTTTCTAGATTCTGACTATTGCCGGTGCAAAACTTTGCCAGTGCGTTGAGGAGCTCGGGTTTGATGATCTCCCAACACTTTTGATAGAACAATCCTGTATAACCGTCTGGGCCGGGAGATTTTTCGTTCGGCAAGCAGCGGATGGCTGCCCAGATTTCCTCTTTAGTGAAAGGAACATCAAGCTCAGTCAAATCAGCAGCAGCCAGCCCAATTTGTTCAAACAGCAGCCTTCTTGTAGCACTGTCCTCCGCACTCATCACTGATTCAAAGTATTCTCTGGCTAGGTTTTGCATGTCATGTTGTGTTGAAGCTATTCTGCCCTCATGTTCCAACCGTGGGATCAGTAATTTCCTTCGCCTTGATTTTATCTTCATGTGGAAGAAAGCCGTGCCAGCATCACCTTCCCTCAAATTCCTAATCTTAGCCCTTTGCCTCAGCCGAATTCTTTCTAACGACGCCAAAGCCAGACATCGTCCTTTGCAGGCTGCACGAAGACGTCGTTCGTCATCAGATAGTAACCGTGACTCTTGGGCAACATCAAATCTTAGGATAATTTCATTGGCGATCTGCAGCTGAAGCCTGTATTTGCTGATTCTTTTCTGACCCCAGGATGAGAGTTTCTTACACAGCCTAGCGAGCTTCACATGCAGAATTAAGTAAGGGTCGGTGGCATCCACTTCCTGTTGCCAGCTTTCTTTTACCACATCCATGAAGCCCTCAAGTTTTGGCCAGTATGATTCGAACCTAAACCGTCTCGTTCTACTGCCAGCATCCCCACAGGTGAGCAACAAGGGACAATGATCTGAGCCCGAGGAACTTAGCGCCTGCAGAAACGCTTCAGGGAAGCATTCTTCAAATTGTGTGGTGACCAGAACTCTATCAAGCTTCTCCAGTGTTGGGCGCTGCTGCTCGTTACTCCATGTATATCTTCTGCCAAAAAGGTAGATGTCCCTCAACTCCAATTCGTTCAGTTTGTTGCGAAAAGCATTCATCATCCTTCGGTTGATCCGATTGTTGTTTTTATCAGCGGCAGCGGCGATTAGGTTAAAGTCACCTGTAACCATCCACTCACCTGGGCAGCAATCACGCACTTCCAAAAGCTCATCCAAAAACAGCAGCTTCTCAGCATCTAATTGGGGGCCATACACCGAGGTCAAGAACCAGGATCTGTCCCCCAAGATCCAGGTGAGCTTAACAGTGACTGACCATCGTCCCAAATGAACCAAAGAACCATGGAACAGATCCCCCTTCCAAGCGATTATCACGCCACCTCTGGTCTGATCAGCAGGGAGTGCAGCAAACTCATTGAAGGCAGAACCACAGGTTTCAGTGACAACAACAGCGTCTACCACTTCCAGTTTCGATTCTTGGAAACAAACTATAGACACACCACTCGACACCACCGACTCCCTAACAAGGGCTCTCTTATCAGGGTTATTTAGCCCTCTTACATTCCATCCCAACACACTAAAAGAAACTGAAGACGACGACATAGAAACGATACAGACACAGACACTAACACTCCACGACACCCTCACAGACGGAGGGCTCAGGCCGGCGACGCGATGACTACTGCCCTTTCACCATCTTCAACAAATCCAACTGGCTGCAGAGTGATGTCGACATCAAGCAGAGTAGCAAGGGCTTCAACATGCTGAGGGGGCAGCGGATTGTCGAAGAGATTGAAGTAAGTCTTCATAGCCTCTTCTGTCGCCTCTTCCTCCTCTTGGATAATGCCCAATCTCTTCATGTTTAACTCCTGAGCTTTAGTGACCGAGTGACGTCTAGCTCCCGAGCCCTGCTGCTGGAACCTTGGGCTCCGCCGCGGCGTGAAATCAGCTGGGATGGCCTTGCGGCGATTGGTGCTTTTGTTGCTTGCGGCCGGAACAGAGGCAGGAGGACGCGCCCCCAAAACAGACGGCGGCGGCGTGGCTGAGATCAAGTCGATGAAGTTCTGTATCCCCACGTCCGCCTGGTCGAGCACCGCTTGGCCCGCATCCACGAGCTCCGAGCTGGCCTGGCCTTCGTGGTTCAGCCCGGCCTGGTCGTCGGCCACCAGTTCTGTGCCGGTCTGGCCGGCCGCTGCGGCGACAAGCGCAGGCCCTTCACGTCGTCTGCCGTAGACCAGCGGAAGCCCAACAACCAGCTGTGTGGGCCGCGACGCCGTGCGGGTGCCCACAAGATCGTCCTTGGCCTGGTCCAAGATGGGCGAACCGAGTTCCCCCGCAGAGATATCAGTCTGGCCCACGGCGCTGATCAGTGGGCCGACCAAGGCCCGTTGGCTAATCTGAGAGCCAGCCACCTTGTCACGTGGAGGTGAAGGCGCCTTCTCCACACACCCGCCCTCACACGCCGGCTCCCCATGCACGGGCACCACCGTGACCGCCATTAATGCAACCTCTGTCGAATCCTGGATGTGATCTTCAAACTGTAGCCTCTTGGCAACCACGCCCTGCGCAGCAGGCCACTGCAGCCTTAACACCGCTGGCGCGGAGGCAGGGCGCGTGCTATCTCCATCAGAAGCCTCGGCTAGACCGCCGAGAACCGCGTCTCCAGCCTGGCTTGATAGACCGGACATCGCTTCCTTTGCACCGTGCCCCACGCCGAGAGCGAGAATCTCCGCCTCATCGGGGTCCAATGCCGTCGCCAGCGACCGCCGGGCAGGGGC
Source organism: Oryza longistaminata (assembly GCA_009805545.1). Taxonomy (NCBI): domain Eukaryota; kingdom Viridiplantae; phylum Streptophyta; class Magnoliopsida; order Poales; family Poaceae; genus Oryza; species Oryza longistaminata. Next base: position 24,318,455 of record CM020181.1, read on the forward strand.
GATCACGGTCGTCACAGCGTCGCCCAACGGGACACGGACGCCGCCTCCCTCATGCTCCTCCAGCGAGAGAACGGTAGGGCGTATCACCGTCGCAGTAGTGGTAACTTGTTAATACCATTTTGCAAATTGCAGTTCACTAGATCGAATCCCACTAAGCTGGAGATTCCTGGTATCAAGCTGGGCGAGGATGAAGAGGTCACAGAAGAAGCTGTGCTGACCTCTTTGAAAAGGGCGATTCGGCGTTATTCTAATCTTCAGGCACATGATGGACACTGGCCTGGGGATTATGCTGGTCCCATGTTCCTTCTTCCAGGCTTGGTACTTCCTTTTCACTGCTGTGGGAAAATGGATCTGTTGAAATTCATCCACATCGTTATTAGCTAAATTCACAATTTCTTTCATGAGGTAAAACATTCCAAAGCACTGCTCGGAGCTAGTATGTTGCTGTTAGCATCCTTGCTTTGATTGATTGGTTGGTACTTGCTAGAGTACTGCCCAAAGATTCATGCTTGGCTAACCGTTTTTTAATTTTGTAGTCCCTTGGTTGTTTCACTTGCAATGGCTGGCCTTTTGTTTGTGTTTTTCCCTTAGAAGAGAACCTGCATTTCTGTTTAAAAGCAGTTCACATCAGACAAGCATCAATTTTTTCGCCAAGTGCCAGCATGCAATTGTTGCATGTAATTTGTACATTTTGTAAAGAAAATATGGATCACATACATTTGTCTTCCTTTTGTCTATATAAGATTATCTGTACATTTTACTTCTCCATTCCTAACTCAGTTTTACCCAGGTTATAGTACTGCATGTGACTGGTGCACTAAATACTGTGCTGTCAACAGAACATCAAAAGGAGATTCGCCGGTATCTCTATAATCATCAGGCAAGGACATAAAACTTGCCCAAATAACTCTGAAAAACTTACTTAGATAAATCTGTCATTTCAATACACATGTGTGCTTCGGTCGTGATAAAATCGTAAAATCTGTTTCAAAAATCATGAGAGATTTGCATTTGCTGAAGCTGATAATCGGCTGCTGAACTAATTTGCTAGTGCATTTACTTCCCTTTGTTGTCAGACTTTGGAGAGGTTCAGATGTGAGAACATGTTCTCAGTTTCTGTTATCAAGCCCCTAACGAGAAATTCATTCCTTTTTGGCCCTTAAAAAAAAATCCATGTAGAACATCTTTAAAAGAATGGAAAGAGAGGGCAACGTTTGAATTCAAAAGGGCATACAGTGCGTGTGTTTCATGTCCTTCTCCATATTGTATAGCTCATTATGTTGTGTAAAGAAAGTAACAAAAACTTTTTAAGTGCAGAATGAAGATGGAGGCTGGGGGCTGCACATTGAGGGCACAAGCACCATGTTCTGTACTGTCTTGACTTATGTTACCTTGAGATTACTTGGAGACGAATCAGATGGTGGAGATGGAGCCATGGTGATAGCTCGAAATTGGATTTTAGATCATGGAGGAGCAACTTTCACAACATCATGGGGAAAATTTTGGCTTTCAGTAGGGAACCTACGCATTTTAATTTCCTTTTGTGTTATTGCTCTGGTCCCTATACAATTCTACCTTGTTTTACAATCCTAGAGAGGTCCTGCTAATGTCTTAATTAACTTTCTTAAGGTACTTGGTGTCTTTGACTGGTCTGGTAACAACCCATTGCTTCCAGAATTGTGGATGCTACCTTATTTCCTCCCATTTCATCCAGGTTTGCCTTCTCCTTACGTTTTATTTCTTTTTACTCTTTAATCTTAATTTGGTAGAGTGTAAGTTCATCATACAATAATAGAGAAAATTATCGTAGGTACTGGCTGGAGTGCATGTTAGTGCAGGTATTCACTATATACAAACATGGTTCTTTGGCAGCTTACTTTGAATAAGTGTGTACCGGGCTGCTGCCACGTACGTGTATTGCACTAGAATCCATGTTGTGGGTTGATAAAGTGTTAGTACAATAGGCTATGTCTCCCTTTATAAAAGAAACAGGGGAAATTAGCCCCATTTGGAAAGAATGGATTTATATAATTGCAGAAACATAAATACAGAATATTTTTACTCTAATGATATGATAGAAAATTTATGAATATGCTGACATGGAATTTTCATAAAACAAAAGGAAGAAGGTTCAGGAATATGTATAGATTGGTTAAATTCTTCAAGGTACGTGCCTATTCTGAACATCATAAGCATATATTTAGTTTAGGAATGAGTTGGGATGGGTTGGACTCATCCTTGTGTTTTTGGATGGGATGGCCCTATCTATCTATTTGGCATGAGGGATGAAATGGTCCCAGTTTTAAGGGGATGGCTCACATGTCAGCGAGACAAAGAAGTGGGTTGGATTGGTCTGCCAATTTTCAAGGGACCATGCCAACCCGGATCTTAGAAGAATATTCCCTTTCAGGTTCATCCCATCCCATCTATCTCCAAACCAAATACCTTGAAAAGTGAGTTCAATCCAATCCGACCCATTCCATCCCTTGAACCAAACGCATGCAGCATGCTTAATCTCTAATAATTTTTTAAGTGTATCAATCCCTATATTACTAGATTCATGCATTGCTCCTCCAGCCAATTTGTTTGAGATAGATCAGCGACCATGTTCTTAGGGTGCCTTTACAACATTCTTTTTAGTGTTCTGTAATCTGTAGAAAATTTTATCTTACAATCAGTATATTTTGTTTGCCTATGTCCAGGACGGATCTGGTCCCACTGCCGAATGGTATACTTGCCTATGTCTTATATTTACGGAAAGAAGTTTGTCGGCCCAATTACACCAATAGTACTGACCCTACGAAAGGAGCTCTACAATATACCCTATGATGATATTAATTGGGACAAGGCTCGTAACCAATGCGCTAAGGTTTATGAGCTTTATACTTTCCTTGTCTTTCTGATTGTGCACGGGTCAAACAGCAAGGACATAAAAAACAAATTTATCTTACAATACCATAGTGTCTGTTGCTACTCAGTTCTTGTTACTTCAGGTAGACATGTCTGTGTAGGATAAGATTCTTATTTAATAAAGAAAAAAGAATTATGTATTGCAGGAGGATCTGTACTACCGTCATCCATTAGGGCAAGATATCCTATGGGCCACTCTTTACAAATTTGTTGAACCAGTTCTATCGCATTGGCCTGGCAGCAAATTGAGAGAGAAAGCTCTGAAGAATGCCATGCAGCATATTCATTACGAAGATGAGAATACTCGATACATTTGCAGCGGTGCTGTACAGAAGGTAAATTGAAGACAATGACAACTCTCTAAAAAAAAAGAGCTCTTCTTGTTCTTCTGTTTACTTTGATGCCTTTATTACTGATTGTTGTGATTTTTTTTTAAATGCAGGTATTAAATATGCTTTCTTGCTGGATAGAAAATCCTAACTCAGAGGCATTCAGATTTCATATTCCAAGGGTTCATGATTACTTGTGGGTCGCTGAAGATGGCATGAAGATGCAGGTGCTTATTTCATATTTGGGACTAATGGCTATCTTTTGAATCCATTTTATTTGCTTTCAGTTGAGGTGGTTGTGTCAACAGTAAGCTTATCCACATATTTGCTTATCTTAATCACATTGCAAAATTATTTTAGCACTTTCAGTTGATACTTACGTATTTGCATCATTCTTTTTAACTGACTCTATGCACAAGATCTGTGTGGTGTATGGCTCGATGTTTAAGTGGAAGTTGTCACAATGGATGCCTACTAGTATTGGAAGATACTCCCTCGACTATAGATGGCCAAATGGGCCGCCCGGACCGGGCCTGGGCCCGAGATCAGTCAGGCCAGCATGGCCCAACCTACATGTCGGGCCAGGCTGAGCACGCCCACTTGCTGCACCAACGGTCCAAGCATGGCCCAATAAGACTTGGGCCGTGCCGGACCAGCCCGAAGGCACGAAAGGCCATTGTGCCCCTCCTTGGAAAAAGTCTATTTTTCCTCCCTCATCTCTTTGGGACGTGCCTTATATGCCTGGAATAAGGCTACTTTGGCTCCCTCATCTATTTTGCCTTCTTGATTGTTGGACCAGGCCGTGCTGGGCCGGCTTATCGTGCTGAGGCAGAGGCCCAGGCACGAGCCCAACACCAGTCGAGCCGTGTCGTGCTTGGACCAGGCCAAAACCCTGTGCCATGGGCCAGGTTGTCGGGTCTCGGGCGTTTTGGTCAACTATACCTCGTCCCACTCACCAAGGCACGATCAAACTTGGCACGGTCTTCAAAATTAATCTTTGACTTTAAATTTTTCATATACTATAATGTTTGTAGCAACAAAATCATAATCATATGAAAGTAAATTTAAATGATAATCCAATGATATTGTTTTCATCAAATAAAATTTAATTTATAATAAACTATTTAATGATCAAATATTTAAAGAGTTTAATCTTAAAATACGTGCACGCCTTAGTTAGTGGGACGGAGGGAGTATTATGCATGAATATTGTACTTTGTTTGTGCATGCATGCAGCTTACTAGCGTCAATGTCAATAAATTGTGGTTTGGCTTACTGTAGGGTTACAATGGCAGCCAGCTCTGGGACACAGCTTTCACAGTTCAAGCTATACTGGCTACCAACCTTATAGAAGATTTTGGTCCTACTATTAAATTAGCCCATGACTACATAAAAAACTCACAGGTAAATGCTTGATGCCAGCTTGTGCAAATAGGTTAATTCATCATTTAATTACTTACATGTTACTCCTTGCTGAAAGCTTCTTCATGACTGCCCCGGAGATTTGAGTTACCGGTATCGCCATATATCTAAAGGTGCATGGACCTTTTCTACTGCTGATCAAGGTTGGGCTGTATCAGATAGCACTGCAGAAGGATTAAAGGTAGTTAATATGTGAATGAGGTTGTCAGTATTAACAACAACGATATTTTCTTTAAGAAACCAACTTTGTTCTTGCAGGGTTTATGAAGTAGAAATTATCCTATAGTATTAGGCATCATAGTATGACCATTATAGCCTTCACATGTCACGTCTAAGTCTAACTGTTATGTTCTTTTGTGGCATTGATGGCATCATTTGAATTATATTTTACTAAATGTTTGAATTTCTATCTGATGTGATTCCTGTTAATTACCTTCAGGCCTCATTGTTGTTATCAAAAATTTCTCCAGAAATTGTTGGTGAACCATTAAAAGTCAATAGACTTTATGATGCTGTCAATTGTCTGCTGTCTTGGATGGTACAGATATCCTAACTTTTGTTTTCTTTAATTTCTTATTTAATAATATCCCCAGGGTATTTCTGTTCCCCTTGTGACATGTCAAAAGTCTCCGTATAAGCTGGAATAGCAACTTTTTTTATTAGAGAAAGTAAATTGGAGAAGTACGTAGAGTTTATGAATTGCGATAACTTATAGAGTACCAATTAGGTATTTATCAAATTTTGCTTCAAATTTTGTACCTCTTGTCTCTAGGTGCCTTAATCAGTATAATAACTTCTGAATTGTCAAGTTATTTTAATCAAACTGGCTAATAAATTTTCTTTTTGGGAATACGCAAGGAGCGCATTTTTGTATTAAGAGAAATAAAGAGTTATTTACAAAACCCAAACGCAGCAGGGGACCGAGACAGGAATCAACATAACCTAAAGGTATCTCTCACACCAAAATTACGCGACCAAACATCATCCTGAAAATCAAGGCTGGGCATGCTGGATTTGCTTGACGCCAAAGCGCTGCTTCGCCCGCCATTGCTCTCGCAATTTCGCTCCACACCCTTTGCTGCTGATTGAAAACCCTATTGTTGCGCTCTTTCCAAATTGTCCAAGCCACTAGCGTCACCACCGTGTCAAAACCCCGACGAAGCGGCTCTTGGATTCTCGAGCGGCTATTGCAAAGCCATTGGTAGAAGGAAGTTTCGTTCACCGGAAGACATTCGGGGCAGCCAATTGCCCTCAGGGTCCACCACCATAGCTGCCTTGACTCCGGGCAGCCGATGAGAATGTGGTCGATGGTTTCCTCATTCTGATCGCAAAGGACGCAGCGAGGCGGATGCGGCAAACCTCGGGCACGCAACCGATCTGCAGTCCAGCATCTGTTTAATGCAACCAACCAGAGGAAGAAACGGCATCGAGGAGGCGCTAGCGACTTCCAAATGGGAGCCGATTGGAAGGAGACTTCCAATGAACATGGCTTGGTAGGCTGATTTGGAGCTGTATGCGCCTGAGCTGCTCCATTTCCATTGGAAAGAGTCAGGCTCGGTTGAGGAGCAGACATAGTTTCGAAGCAACGAACAAAGACTGAGATACTCGGCGAATGCCTGGACTCCAAGCGCACCTCTTATGTCCGTGATCCAACTTCGTTTGGTGAGGGCCTCCGCGACAGTCCGCCACTTTCTGACAAGGGAGGGGACGAGGTCGTAGATGGAAGGCGCAAATGATCGGATACCTCCCTCCGGCAGCCAATTATCCTCCCAGAAAAGAATACTGCGACCGTTGCCCAGATGGCAGATAGTGGAAACCTCGACAAAGTTGTGCACCTTCTGGGAGCATGGGATTTCCAATCCCTGCCAAGGTTTGTCAGGTGAGGTTCTTTGCAGCCATAACCAGCGGGAGCGCAGAGCGATGCCCATTAGCTCCAGGTTCGGCAACCCAAGGCCACCATACTTCTTTGGGGAGCAGACTTTATCCCATGCCACTCGGCAGCAGCCGCCATTTGCCTGGGCCTTTCCGGTCCAAAGGAACCCACGGCGAATTTTGTCAATATCCTTTATCATCCATTTGGGTGCATCAATGGCGACCAACAAGTAAATCGGCATTGCACTCAAGACGGCATTGACCAAAGTTAAGCGACCGGTTGAATTCATTTGGTTTGATTTCCAAGTGGGTAGTCGGCGAGCAATCTTGTCTACCAGAGGCTGAAGATCTTCCTTCCTTAACTTGAAGATTGAAAGAGGCAACCCTAGATATTTGCAGGGAAACGGAGCGATGGCACAAGGGAGATTTGCCTGAATCGAAGCGATCTGATCGTCTGAGCACTGAATCGGCATCGCTGAACATTTGGCAAAGTTTGTCCGTAGCCCGGAGGATTCACCGAAGATATTCAGAATCTCAGTGGCTGCTCTGATCTCCTCAATGTCAGGCTTGATGAAGACGACCACATCATCTGCATAGAGTGAGATGCGATGGGGGATGGCCAATTCCTGCAACAGGCCCGCTTGCTCCGCTTTATGAAACAGCTTAGTTAGGGAGTCCATAGCAATGATAAAGATCATTGGAGAAATCGGGTCCCCCTGTCGTACTCCCCGTCTGTGATTTTACAGCTGAAAGTGCACTGTAATATCGAAAACAATATGTGCTTATCATCGTGAGATACTGTCGTATTTAAGGGATGTATGTGTAAAAGTTCACCTCGCGTTGCGAATTCTGATCGTTCCAGGGGTATCTTAGAAAACTGACGTTCTAATGGGGTCCTTTGTGAAAAATGCCACCTCTTGAATCTTGACTCTGAGCCGCATAGATCCGATCGGACGGTTCACGTGGACCCGAGTCATAGGATCGGCAATGCTTTTAACGGATGATGATTATTTTTTGGGTAATTTTAGGGTCTCTTTTGAACAAATGCTTGTGCAAACTCACCACCCAAATTAGGTTCGCTACCATTTGGTGCCAGCAATCACTGCCACAGTGCAGGGATTGGTTGCATAGAGATATTGATCAGTGTTCCATGATCATAGATGCCCAAAAGAAATCAAGAATCTGAAACCATGATCACTTGCTGAAGCAATTCTGATACAAAGTATCACCAGAATGAAATTATTCAAGCACATGATTAGTGACAGCGACTAAAGGAAAGCAAAAGTTAAGTTTATGTTCCATGGCAGCGCTACAACCAGAGTACAACACAACCAGATCAATTCAAGTTCAAGTTTCTTGCACACCTTTATTCTTCAGAACACCAAGAACGCAGTTTCAGATTTCAGAAGCTTCAGATAAGAGCAGAAGCCATGTCGATTGCACGACATCTGAAACATCGTCAGTTCATCTGATCATAGTGGGAGTTGTCATAGGAAGGCTTTGGGAGCTGGAGATGGTCGTCGTCGTCGTCGTTGCCAAGGCGATCGAAAGCCTGAAACTGCGCCTGCTGATCAAGGGACAGGCCTCCTTGCCAGAATGCTGGAGATTGCATCATGACAGGGTTGGAGGTGCCGGCAATGGCGGTGACACCAGGGTGAATCTGAGAACCTGGCTGGAGGTTTGCAGCACCCACTGAATCGATTGACAGAAGAGAGAGAGCACGCTCAAAGTCTGGGCCTCTAGCGGAGCCGGAAGCGACAGCAGAAGCTTCCATGCCTGAAAAATTAGTGAGTAGGACTGTAAGTTTTATGCGGATAAATAACCGAAAAAAGATCGTATGAGCGGATGCAGCTGGAATTGAAGTCATATATATCATGGTAACTATGAACAGATTGCAACAAAAATCTCAGTGAAGATAATTCTTCTCTTCTAGTAGTATATATGAGCCGAGGTTTTCCATGTAGAGGATCTTGGTCCTACTAGAAGTAATGATGATTAGATTATCCAACAGATTGCTACTTCCTCCATTTTGGTCAAAAGCTTAAAGCTTTCCTGCATGGACATTATTACACTCAACTAAGCTGTTGAAGCAGAATCATGCTTGATCAGGACATTCTGGTGCTAGTCATTGTACAAGAGTTGGGCCAAATGAAGAAACACCATAGGTGGGTGGTTAGTGGTCACAAATGAAGCTCCAATAACATGCAAAAACGCAAAGATTTTCTGTGATTGCCGTCTACTTCACAGAATATAACAGAGTTTCAAAGTTCAAACCAAACTATGATATTGATATATACCACTCACCTTACACATGTCACTACAAGCCGTCCTAGATTGCAAGAAGTGGGGTCCGGAAAAATTTGTTTTCACATGTTGTAGCTTTGTGCCCACATTATTGTGAGCTGACTCAATGTTAAGGTGTCAGCAACTGGAGGATGGTGACAGGCTGACAGCTCTGCTAAAAAGGATGAGTTTCATGGGAAAGATTGTGGTATGTGGACGCTTGTTGCGGCACAATGCAATAGTACTTTTAAAATCTAACAAGAAGCTAATGTAGTTTTCTTTCTTTCTTAGTCTGTAATGTCTGTAAGACTTTTCTCCGGCTTTTATATAAAGCTGGATCAATCTTTGGTAAGAAAAAGAAGCTGATGTAGACAAAGGATGAGTTTAATCAGAAGTCAGTAGCAAAGAAAAGAACATGGAGAAGAACGTAGCCCAACAATCAGGTTCTCGTGTTGTAAAAATAAATAACCAGACATGTAGTCATGGGAAAAACTTATCTAATGAAATGATACGACCATACGTCCTAAGTGCATAGAGTTCCATACCATCTAATAACTTCACAGAAACACCAATGATCAGCTAGAATCAAGAAGAAGCATCCCAAGAGGCACCATCATATAAAATGGCTACTAGGACTACATAGGCGCATCCGTCTATGCTCTTTTTCCTCATAAGGAGTTGTGAGAACAGTTTTTATGCAGGTGAAAGACCCAACATTATTATTATTTTCTCATCTTTTGCTTTCAGAATGTTATCCTCTCACCTTTTTCTTTCGGAAAGTTCATCTATAAATAGCTAGAGAAACAAAATACCTTGGTTAAGGACCTTCGCGTTGGTTTCTTTGAACGCCATGAGACCATCAAAACTATGATGTGCTCCATGTGGCAGTACATTGCCCGATGCCTGCTGATTAGATACATGCGTCCCATCAACACCGGCAGCTCTTGTTGGCCTTGACCAAGGAGCTTTTGTTGCTGTAAATTTGAAGCCTCCTGGTACTGGGTTATCCCAAGAACTTGCACAGCTTCCCATCTGACCATAAGGAGCTTGACCAAATAGAATACTTGCCTGTTGCCTTGCATCTGCTTAGGACGGTCACAAGTCACAACAATTTCAGCGTTAAGCTAAACAGATGTAACAACTAACGAGAAGAAATAGGTTGCTTATTACTATTGTACTATTGCCTATTATGGAAGTTAAAGCCACTTTTGTACAACTTACGGGGTACACTAAATTCAATGTGCACTTCTTGAAATTTTAGTTAATGCTTACTCAGATACTCAACAACTTCTACGCTCCAATTCGTTAATTTTTCAGAGTTATTATGCAGAGTGATTTTTCTTTCTGAAGTATTATGTGCAGAAATAACAATACAAAGAGATGGCACAGTTGAAACTTCCCATGTTTTAGTACCGATCAGTTCGGTGACAATATTTATGGTTTTTTATTATTGCGGGGGGGGGCGAATTCGGGAGGGCAGAAGGGGTGTTGAGATATAAACTGGGTAAAGCATGACAAATATTAGCTTCAATTTCCACAGAAGTATATAACATACAGCAAATAGAATGCTTAAATAACACACCAATAGCACGTAATAGTAGACGAGCATCGATGAACTTAAGGAATTGCTTCCTGGTTGATGTTGCGCTTTCGTCTAGCTGGGCATTTGTGATCATGGAGGCGCTGCGCGACAGGCTTGTTTTTTCTTGGTCGAAAACCTCAGCTAAACCATGAACTAAAAAACAGGCAAGAAGTTCAATAGAACAGAATGAAGCAAGAACATTTTAACTTTCCTTATCAGGTGCTAAGATCGGATTCAAGATAACAACGACACATATATTTAGTAACCAAGAAGAAAATCTCACCGACTACACCTGTTGGCTAAACAGCGTCGCTCGCGACCCGCAACGAGACTTTAAGATCTTGCTGGAGGTCACAGACCTCGGTGCTTCTCCGATGGTAGGTTTAGGCAGAAGAGAGTGAACATTGCATGCCTTCAACTTGGGACAGTGTGGGTTCTGAAGTGGTTCTTGCTTGAGCACCTTCCAACCTCTCGTTGGCCGAGCAGGGAGGATGGGGTAGCCAAGCACTCACACCAGGTGGAGAATCTTGACATTCTGCCTCACAGACATCATTCAAATAGGTCTCTTGCAGCTTCAGGCCAATCGAAGGGCTCTAACGGTTGGCTGCTACCGAGTACCTAGGGTGGATGAGTGCGAGTAAGTTCGGTGTCATCAACTTTTACTTCGTGCACGACTTGTCTATGTGTCTTATATGCTCTTTTGCAGAGTGCGAAAATTGAGCTCTATGGTGGTTTCCCATGCACTGTTGGAGGCGGAGATGAAGTCGATCGAGCGCGGATATGAACTGCTGGATGAGACGCAGTACAGCAATCTCTGAGCTAGACGAGAATAGTAACGCAACCTAGAAGAGAATGCCTGATTCATTTGGGCCTAGTGTCAAAGTCGCCCACACTGCAGTTTTGAATTCAGCCTCAGCATCACATTCTTGGGATTCTCCGTTGCGCTATTCCTATCAGCGGCGATCTATTTCCCAAATCCCACAACACCGAGCTCTTCTGATTCAGTCGCATCCCAAAAGAACCCTGCAGTTACAGATCCCAGCTGCTGCTGGGCTTCCAGTGACTTTAAAACAAACAAAATGAATAATATGAGAAGGAACAGATTACTCAAGAGAAATATAACTCAATTAGAGTTGCAGAATCAGACAGTATTTATGGCTAGCTGGCCTTGACTCAACTGTGCTCATTCGAAGTTTGAGAGAAAAGACAACACCACAAGATGTGGCTACCCAAGAATATCAATGAATGCCCATCTATGCAGACTCTAGCTTAGCTTTATCAGAAGGGATATCGATGCAATCATTGGCCAAGAAAGCAATCATCATCGATTTCAAGATTGCATAGGAAAGAGCAAGCACAACTACCTTTTGTTCAACAGTGGGGGGGAGGGGGTGTGAAAGTAACCTTGCTTCTTTGCTTCTCTCCGCGAGAAAAGGAGGCGCAAGACAGATTCCTGCTGATTCCTCCTGAAAAAAAAAAAAAAAAAACTGTTCTCTCTCTCTCATAGTGTGAGCAGCTGGAGAGCATGGAGCTCCATCTGATTGGGCGGAGGCCGATCTGGCGATGGCGGCGGTCCTCAGCTTGGGCAGCCAGAGAAGAGCTCACTGGAGCAATCTCAAGCTTGGCCACACCACTGCTTCTGCCTCACTCTCACTCTGGCTTTCCTCAGATCTATATCTACTACAGCTCTCCTCTTCAGGCTTTCTCTAATCCCTAACCTATGTTGAAGCCAACAACATCACCGTCCAGTGCTGGACGCCTACTATAATCATCATGACAAGAGGAACCGCCCCCATAAATTTCACATCTCAAATCTTACACAGGTTTCACATTTCACTTCTACCACCATGAAAGAATTTTAACAAGCTAGATTTTTCACAGTTCCACACCAGCAAGAACACTAACTGACCTCAAGCTGGCTGCATTATTTCTTCTGGGTTCAGCAGCACTGCAATGGTGGCAGCAGCATATGCAAACAGAGGGGCAGGTAAGAAGAACCTATACCAGTCAGTCAAGTAAAGCTTCTTTCTTTCTTTCTGTGGGGCACTATACAAGAACTAATAGCATTAGCAAAGGAGCTTTTTTTTTCACCCAACTAGGGGCTAGGGGACAAAAGAACCAGTCTACTCTTCCTCTTTGTATCTGAATCAGAATCCGCTCGGTACACTCTTTTTTCCACATGCAAGAATCTTGTGGTCCTTCTACAACAATTATGTTTCGCTGCAAGTGCTGGTGGAGAGAATGAAAGAACCCTTAAAGGCAAAGACAATGATAGAGAAGACAAGACTCACAATAATGCAACCCACCAAGATGGCCTTCTCTCTCTTCTCTCTCCGCGTCTGTTCTCACTGTGCCAGGCTTAGAGAAGCCTGAAATGAAAACTAGTGGAGGGAATCAAAGGAGGATGCAAGATGGGTGGCGCTGCCTCCCTTGCCTGTCACACACACAGCAACTAGCCAATTGTGCTTTTCACTGGGACAAACTAAACAGTGCTACTAAGGCATACAGAGTCTCAATATTGTCGCAGCTAGAGTAGGAGGTTAGTATCATGTGAGTTCTATTGTAGACAGGTTGGCACGTGAGAGGACGGACATGGCGCCGAGAGGAACTGCGGCGTGTCCTGTTGGGTATCGCGCCACTGGTTACACGGACTAATGATTGGCCGACGATATACACGCTGTACATAGTAGCAATACGAGCAAAGAGAGTGACAGCGAATGCCGCGCTGTAGATAGTGTAAGGACAGCAACCTTTTGTTATGTATGAATTCAGAATTCAGATCACCTTCTCGGGAAAGAGTAGGACATTCTGTAGCCTGCAGTCTGCACACCTCAAACAAGTTAGTGGCCAAGTATTAAGTGCATGATACACATTTGCCATGCCTAACCTTGGAATTGCATTATCATAATTGGTTGATGCAATTGAATGCTTATCTCTTTCTCTTCTTGCTCTGAGTGTGAGTGTGGAACCAACTACAGGGGGGCCCTTCGTTTTCTTCTTAAGGCCATCTTTCCATAGGACAAGAAGTTGCAAGTAGCTGCCTTTTGGTCGTTGTGCTTGAGGTGGTGCTCCAATTCTAAAAGGCATGAAAAGAACTCACAATCTCATAAAATCAAATTGAACTCAAGTGGCAGAAGAAACAATAAATCAAAATCAATGAGAAGGGAAAGAACTTTAACTCAAGTGGGAAATCAATTTTTGCAGAGGCAGAAAAAAAATTAAGCAGAAGGGGGGAGAGGGGAAAACACGAAAAGATTTATGGCAGAAGGAAGGGGAAGGGAAAAACGAAAAAGAGTGGCAAAGAGGAGGGAACGGAAAACAAGAGTGCAGAAGAGTTTATGGCAGAAGGGAAGGAGAGGGGAAAAAAGACGAAAAAAGTTGATTGACAGCTGATGGCTGCAACTGCAAATATATTACTGCCATATGAACATAGGAGTTGGTAATGAGATGCAAGCCTTTTGCGTATTCCGAAAATAAGAAAGCGGCGGTTTTAACACTAAGGCATCGTGTTAATAAATCAGCTATCTATTATCAAGTGGATCTTGAATCATGTTGGCTACTTGCAATTGAGAAGGCGACGTCAGACTTTGGTTCCCCATGGTTTCTGCTTAAAACAAAGATCAATCAGACCAGATACCACTTGAAGTAGCAAAAAATGATAGTTTAATTAACAACCATGTGGACTGTAAAAGTTGGTTTGTGTGATCCCTCCCCATCAGCCGGTAGGGAAGTAGGGAGTCGTGGATGCAATTCTCCACCGTCTTTCTAATTAATAAAATGAGCCTGGTGAGTAAGAATCAACAAACAAAAAAATCTCTTAAATTGCAGACAAATATTTAAGAACACTGTGAACATACGATTTCAGAGTATACATATAATGAAGGCATAAACCTTTGAATTTGGATAGGAGGATGATTAAAGTTAATAGCCCAGTGAATTTATTATCACAAAACTGTAATTAAGATAGGTAAAAGAAGATGAAGCAAAAGAGTGGTCAGATTCAGATGACTTCACTGCAAATTTCACACAGATCAAAACTGTAATTAAGATGAACAATAATCTTCATGGAGGAGCCCACAGATTTCCTGCTCCAAGTTATCTAGATCGCTGGTTTAGCTAGCAACAATCTCCACAAAGATAGTCAGGTGCGTGGGATCTAGAGGCGACAAGCGGAGAGCGCACTGTCGAGCCCGCGATTCCGCGATGGCGAGCGAGGGGATCCCGCTCCGCCCGCCGTCGGACGCAGGAGGTAGGGTACACCTAGAATAAACATGAGATCCGCGCCTCTCGAGCGCGGCGAGCGCCCGCCGCAACGAGGCGGAGTCGCCGCCTGGCGGGAGACGGCGGCGATCTCGGCGGGAGGAGAGGT
>CM020181.1:24333321-24371562 GCA_009805545.1 Oryza longistaminata
CTCGTAGTGAGATTTTTATTAAAAGAAAAAAATTACAAGAAAACGTTACAAGGAAAACATAAAAAATATTATAAATGTTGTAACCAATCAAACACAATTTATCTTTGGGAATCATTCATACGGAGTATCTCATTAAGGAAACGAGCAAATCCCAAGCTGGATTGTGAGCAGGCGAGCAGCTACTTGGGCCACCTTAGTGACACAAGCACTGTATAATTCGTGACTTGACGAAAGTTGGAAGGCAACCAACAAGTCGAACCCATCTAGTGGCGAATCCAAAAAAAAGAAACAGAGGGAGTCACTACTTAAAAAAATACATTTCTGCTGACAGTCAAAATAGATTTTCGTGGGTGGCCAGCTGTATCGCCAGCGATCAAAGGCCACTGAAAATAATATATTTGTGCTGACGGACAGTCGGCCACAAGCAAAAATTGATTTTCGTTTGCGGCCATGCTAAGACAATTTTCCCTGGCAGCAAGGTTAAGTGGACCGTCAACGAAAATAGACTTCTGCAGACGGCAAGATTATACCAACCACCAATAAAAATAATTTTCCAGAAAAAATAAATCTCCTTCCCTTTTCTACTGTCTCGTTTAGGAAGTTGCCAAAAAAAAATTTTGAAAATGCACATGAACATCATTCAAGCATCAATCCAAATACGTGTTTTCTACTGCCTTCATTGGCTACATGCTGGCTCTTGTGTGTAGATATTTGTGTAACACCGTACGCTAGATCTCTCGCCCATTTTCTTCTCTCCTCCTTTCTCTCCCCTCCACGTATGAATATGATCATGTGGAATATTTTGGAGTACGCTGACTATCTTTGTTGTACCTACTCTAATAGTGAGTGTGAGAGAAGATCATATGTACTCCCTCCGTTCTAGAAAGACTCAATTCTTAGGTTTCCGTGTCTAACATTTGACCATCCGTCTTATATTATTTTTTTAATATTTTTATTATTGTTAAATGATAAAACATGAATAATACTTTATGCATAACTTATCTTTTTAATGTATGACAAAACTTTTTTAAATAAAATGGACGGTCAAACGTTAGACACGGAAACCAGAAATAGATTTTTTTTTTGGGACGGAGGGAGTAGTAGCCAATAGAAGCTAGATTCCCATTGATCTTGGAAAATCGAGAAGCAATCTTGAGTGCTTGGTTGGTTGCTCTAGAGAATAGTGGTCCCCACTGAGCAATGAATGAGTTATCACGGTGTTACTAAATGTACATATGGCATTATTGCTTTTACTATGGACATACTCCCTCCAATTTTGATCGTTCGACTTATTTAAATTTTTTTATAAATTTATTGTTATGAGATGATAAGACATGAATAGTAATTTATACGTGACTTATGTTTTAAATTTTTTTTCAAAAAATTCTTAAATAAGACGGACGATCAAAGTCATGCATGAAAAAGCACGGCTGCACTTAAAATAATGGTCGCTCAACTAGCACGTAGTCTTCAAGCCACTGTCAAATGATAAAAGGTTGTCAAGGTCAGCAATCAGCATTATTTGAAAACAATTCTACATAACATAAATAAACACTGACTAGCTTGACCATATGGTGCATATACCTTAAATTGCTTTGATAACTCTGCACAGTAATCAGCGTATTGCTGTTCAATATCATAGCCATGAAAAACTAGCAGTACTCATCACATTTTTCGTATATGCGACCACCCTGCATAAAAGGAGAGGAAATCATCCTTGGAATGTCAAACTTTCACTATTTTTTTAACGACTCGTACTGTACGAAGTTCATATTGATATAGAAGAAAAAAAATTACAAAATTACATCCTTGGGAGGCCATAACCATGAAAAGAAAAAAAAATATACCACCACCCACACGCTGACAGCGCCAAACACAAACCCAGGAGGAGGCTAGCACCGAATCGGCCGCTGCTAAGCGTGACCGAGCGCCGTTAGGCCAACAAAGGAACTACAACTGGGAACGCACAAAATCCAACCCTTACAACCAACACAAAACACGCTCTATCCACATCTTAGGGATCTAGGGAGAGAGGGTGAGAGACAAGAATGGAACCGCTCTCCCCCCTAGGCCCTCCGACGCGGCCAGCTTGTATAAACTAGGACGCCGATACAAGAGGAAAAGACTCTAGAGCGAGCTTGCAACAATTATTTGGGTGGCTTCGGCAAGGGTGCTGCCTAAACGACGTCTCCAGGGAGAGAAGCAACGAAAAAACCACCACCGCCGTCCGTCAAGTTCTCAAGAACCTTAACTGAGCTTTCACCCGGCAGCCCTACTAGAGAGAGTGACGCTTGAGCGCCGTCATTGCCAGCCTGACCAAAGCCGGACTGGGTTTTCACCCGCCATCCACCGCTTGCTTATCCCCTGTTGACGCACCGATGCTCCATTGCCATCTAACCTCCGCCAGCGCGTGGACAACACTGCATCGGCGCCCCTCGCCGACTAGCCTCTGCCTGCCACCACCGACTGCGCCTTGTAGCCTATCTGTGCGCCGGCCACTACCTCCGCCAATCGCACCACAATGGCACTCCTGCGGCACCACCACTGCCGCCACCGGCCAAGCCTCCTCGCGCTGCGGCCAACCCTGTTACCACCGCTGGCTGCGCCTCTGTCGCGCCCAGAAGTTCTTTCCCTAGCAAAAATTCAATTAATAAATGGTTGGAAGAAATTATTTGTTTGAAGGCAAGAGAGAAACCCTAAATTAATAAATGCAAATAATAATCGGAATCGGCATGTGGAATTTTTCTTGGATTCTACATGTCAAAATATGCTAACAGGATTTTTAGTGGAATTTTCAGAGCATTGGAAGTAATTTTTAACCAATTAAAATAAGCAAAGTGCAATATTTAAATCCCTGGGAATCCTTTTCCTTTTCTTTTTCCCTTTTTTCCATCCTTTTTCCCCCTCTTTTCCTCCTTTAATAATAATAATAATAATAGCAAGGCAAACTACTATAATAATAATAAAAGTTCACCAACACTACCGAAGATCCATAGCTATCTGTCTTGCTGCTTTCATGCTAGGAGGCAGCAATCTCGCAATAAGTTCATTGAGAACAATTGGGCAACTGTTTTTCAGATGCTCATAACCATCAGTTCTCATCATCCTCTCAAGATTGGTTGGAGAAGCAAGGAATTCGAGGCAAGCTTCCTTGAGTCCTTGGCAGCTATGCTGCTCAGCTAGGGCCAAAGTGGTCGCCACCATGTTGCAGTCAATGTGCTTTGCTAGCTTCTCCTCGCATATCAGCTTCAGCCTCCCAACGTGCTTTGCTAGCTTCTCCTCGCATATCAGCTTCAGCCTCCCAACGTTGTACCTATCCGCAGCAACAAGCAGGTGCTGAGCCATCATTGCATCTTGAGACCATGTCTCTGGCAAAGAGTCATTGTACATAAAATGTAGCAGTAATTTGAACACGCCAGGTTCGATATCTTCGATTTCAATGGTCCTAGGGGTTTCCGCAATCATGGCACCGAAGAACAACGCCCTGAAGACAGATGAACGAGCAGCGAGTATGCATTTGTGTGCTCTGAATCTCTCCTTACCAACGAAGATCGTGACGTCTTTTCCATTCATCTTCTTATTACTCAGGAGGTTGCCCAAATGCAGGTCCAGACGGCCTGCAGGAACTTCCACAGACGGCTTACAGTGGCTTCCTTTGCTAGAGAAGCCCTTCATGACAGTAAGATCACACCTGATGGTAAATGAATCGTCTATTAGATACTCCGATTGTTCCAAATCCCTTTTCTTGATGAACCTGGAGTAGCCCCAGTTTGAACCTCTTCTGCTGAAATTGTGCGTATTGGAGATGAAGTTGCGCGATCGCACCGGTTTATCATTCGTGTCCAGCAGTTTGAAGCTGAACTTTGCCTTCACGTCCTCGGCCCAGTGAGACTCAAGAAACACAGAAAACGACAGGTAGTCTGCGTTCTTTGAGCAGTTGCCATTGGGGTAGTATCTGACGTTCCAGAGGAAGTCCCCAACACTGAACGGGATAGATGACACAAATTCGCCATTCTCCATCAGATCCTTAGTTACTGAATATCCATCAATCTTGATTACATGTGACGCGCTCGTGGTTTCAGTAGCAATGACAGAGGAGGTATTGTTCGTATCGTTTGCCATTGTGGAGTTGAACTTGCCACGCATCAGCTATCAACAGTTCGTGACGCTTTTTCCTGTGGTAAAGTATATATAAACGAGGCAATTTTGTCTAGTTAGTACTCCCTCCGTATTTTGTATGACGTCGTTGACTTTTTAAAAAACGTTTGACCATTCGTTTTGTTCAAAATTTTTGTGAAAATATGAAAATGTTTATGTCATGCTTAAAGAATATTTGATGATGAATCAAGTCACAATAAAATAAACGATAATTACATAAACTTTTTGAATAAGACGAATAGTCAAACGTTAGATAAAAAGTCAACGGTGTCATACATTAAAATAATTAAAATATGGAGGTAGTACTGAATGAAAACGTATCCCCTCAATAAAGTACACGCAGAACAATTTTTCTTGAATCAGAAGGACATGAAAGATAAAGTAATAACCATCTGGACTAGAAGACATATAATTCAACCAGAACTGTAAGATATTTGAACCATAAATGCAATATAAGGTCAGTTATAACTGAATAAATAGAAAATTAGTCTTCAGTAGCAACATGTGGGGAAAAAAAAAGCTTGATCAGCTCTTTGTCGAGCTTTCATCATAATTATTTTTCTATGATTTGCTTAATTTTTTATATCATTCTAGATTATTTTTGTTAACGAACTAACGAGCAAAGCCTAGGTGAAAACGACTTACAATCAAAATTAAATAACTTTTATTTAAAAATAAAACTAGATCAGTCGGAGCAATTTTGCGAGCCAAGGAGAGCAATTAATTTTGAACCGAGAAGCATTATATTTTGCAGTGTTCTAATTAAACATAGCATTAATTCTGAAACTCAAAGCATACGATTCCAACCAATGATGATTGGTCTTTGTATGCCCATGTACATTGATCTCGCATGTAGGGCTGGATAGATATTCATTATTATTAAGAAAACAAAAACAAAAACGAATGCGAAGATACCAAAGAACATGTATACCTTTGTGAATTACGTATATGTGCAACAAGCTTCCAATGAGAGTTTGCAGATGGCAATAAAGTACACGCAGAACAATTTTTCTTGAATCAGAAGGACATGAAAGATAAAGTAATAACCATCTGGACTAGAAGACATATAATTCAACCAGAACTGTAAGATATTTGAACCATAAATGCAATATAAGGTCAGTTATAACTGAATAAATAGAAAATTAGTCTTCAGTAGCAACATGTGGGGAAAAAAAAAGCTTGATCAGCTCTTTGTCGAGCTTTCATCATAATTATTTTTCTATGATTTGCTTAATTTTTTATATCATTCTAGATTATTTTTGTTAACGAACTAACGAGCAAAGCCTAGGTGAAAACGACTTACAATCAAAATTAAATAACTTTTATTTAAAAATAAAACTAGATCAGTCGGAGCAATTTTGCGAGCCAAGGAGAGCAATTAATTTTGAACCGAGAAGCATTATATTTTGCAGTGTTCTAATTAAACATAGCATTAATTCTGAAACTCAAAGCATACGATTCCAACCAATGATGATTGGTCTTTGTATGCCCATGTACATTGATCTCGCATGTAGGGCTGGATAGATATTCATTATTATTAAGAAAACAAAAACAAAAACGAATGCGAAGATACCAAAGAACATGTATACCTTTGTGAATTACGTATATGTGCAACAAGCTTCCAATGAGAGTTTGCAGATGCCGTTTGCCCTTGTTGATTTCACGTAAACGGAAAGGATAACCACGGCTTCTTGATTATCTTCCTTGCGTAGAAATTTGCCCCCCTTCTTTTTTATCTTTGCTTTCCTCCTGCACTATTTTATCTTGAACTAATCCGCAACACCTAGGAGAGTAGGAGTTGAATATGTACGGTATCAACACGACAGTTATGTTTTTTTTTTTTTTCGGGGAAGAGGAAAGATATATTACTCAACAAAGGAGTCCATACAGAGAATCTGAGATATTAGGCTACAAGAATCTCCTAACCAGAAATCAGAGATATGATCACCACGAGCTTTACAAGCTAAAACATGGCTGGCTTGATTCTGGGATCTCTGTATCTTCTTCATGGTGACTCCTCTCTCATCTTCCAGCAAACATTTAATCTCGCTGACAATATGCGAGAAGGCAG
Source organism: Oryza longistaminata (assembly GCA_009805545.1). NCBI lineage: Eukaryota > Viridiplantae > Streptophyta > Magnoliopsida > Poales > Poaceae > Oryza > Oryza longistaminata. The sequence continues at coordinate 24,339,551 of CM020181.1, forward strand.
AACGATCTTGGCCTTTTGAAAGCGCCAAATTAACCACTGTCAAGCAGTCTGTCTCTATGATGATGGGGAGAATCGTCCATTGGAGTGCCAATCCAAGGCCTTCGACACAGGCAAGAAGTTCAGATTCTAGCGCCTCCTGGCACCTGTTCAAAAACCTGCAAGAGGAGAAAATTACCTCTCCTGAACTGTTACGCAGAACCATTCCTATTCCTCCGGTTTCCTCCTGTGGATGGAAGGATCCATCTATATTCAGTTTCATCCACCCCGCTGGTGGTTTCTCCCACGGCACTGGGACATCCTTCACAGAGCAGCAAGGGAAAGGAGCCCGCTTAGCCATACCAACAGCTAGTTTCCCTTTCTCCAAATTTGCACCAGGATTCTTCTTGATTTGGCCAATTGTTGACATATAGCTTTCCAGAAAACGCCTTGACGCCCACACGGGAGCAGCCGGCTTCCCATGAGTTACATCATTGCGAACCTGCCAGTTGCGCCAAAGAATCATGATAATCATAGGGCGCTCCTCAGCTGGAACTCTCCCCAACCAGTCCAAGAGCCAGTAAGAACCCCCTCTGATCGAATTAATGTCAGTTACAAGATTTCCTGCCTTGGCCATTTCCATCCAAAGATTCCTGGCATGGCTGCATCGACACAGAGCATGTCCGGTATCCTCCCTTTCTCTATCACAAATGGTGCAGGAATCACTCACCTCCAGTTTCCTTTTTTTTTTATTCTCCATCGTTGCCAAACTGTCTGTGGCTACTCTCCAAGAGAAGATCTTAACCTTGTGTGGAACTTCACATTTCTAAATTAGATCTCAAGATTTCTTTGCACTAATTGAAGAGGATGAAGAGCTCTCATCCTTGGATGCCAGCCTCACTGCAAGGTGATAGGCGCTTCTCACCGAGAACCGGCCGTTCTTGTCGGGGTTCCAGGATATGAAGTCCTCTTTTCCCTGTACGGTAGTCTGATTTGTCTTTTGACAGAAATAACCCTTCCAAATCTTGCAAATTTCACTATATAAAACGTTTTTTTTCCAACAACTAGATATTATTTTTGGAAAAAGTACGAATTACCCCTGAACTATCAGGGTCGACTGAATTACCCCCTTAACATGAAAACCAGACATGCATTATTCACCTTCAACTTTTAACACTAGACGAATTACCCCCCTCGACTCAATCTAGAGCGGTTCGTCCTACGTGGCGTATGCGTGGCAATCCAGTCAACACCTTTTTTTTAAAAAAAAGATGAGACCCACATGTCATCTTCCCCTCTTCTTCTCTCTCTCTGTCTTAGTTGCAGCGCGGGGACGAGCAGTGAGCGCGTGGTGGCGCTCATGGACGGGCGGGCAGTCACGCGCGGGGAGGTGAAGGGGATGGGGTAGGTCGATGGGGAAGGGGAGGGGCGGTGGGTGGCAGCGCCGGTGGATGGGCAGGCGAGCGACGTGGACGGCGGCGAGCCGGGAGGTGAAGGGGATGGGGGAGGTCAGCTGTGACATCCCTGCCCAGGGGTTAATAGGATTAAAAGAATACTTATATCAACAAGTTCTTTTTTGCAACTTCTTTTTTGGAAGCCGATCTCTAAAGAACTCTGAGGTTAAGCGTGCTTGGCCTAGAACAATTTAGGGAGACCAATCGGGAAATTCTTCCCGAGTGAGGACAAAGTGTGCAGAAAAGACATGTGTTGGTCTGTTGTTGACGGTCGTTATCGATCAGTTTTGACCGTCAATATTACCAAAATAAAGGAGAACTAGTGATGCTTATGCATAAATTTGTTAGAATAATAATAATCCACTAGTATTAGGTATACTGACCTTTTGCAGAGAATGACAATAAAGTGGAGGAGAATCGACATCAACTCAAACGATAAATCAATCGGACGATGTCGAGAACCAGACTTATGTATGAATGGGCCAAGAACTCAGAATTGACACGACAAACTGGGCCAAAATTCACAAGTCTGTGGAGAAGAACAACGGAGAAGGCCGCCAGCTGAAATTGGGCTGGATTGGGCCGGCCCTAGGTTCGGCCGAACCTCCCTCGCCGCCGTTGGATCTAGGTTTTGGCTAGATGGTTGAGATGAAGCCCCAATGACGGTTGGAGGGTATTACCGACCATTCCAACCATCACAACCGTCATAGTTCAGCTATAAAAGGACTTCACCTTCTCACTTCACACACACACCTCAAGCAATAGCTCTCATTTCTCCCAAGTTTAGTTTAGTAGTATCTAGCTGGTGGAATAGGAATAGAGTAGAAATCAGAAGTCCGGAAGTCTTCGGAAGAGTTCGGGTATGGCTCTAGTAGCTTCTCTCTTCTCTTTTGTAAGCTTTGTACTTTTATTAGAATACTCTTCTAAATACATTTATGGTATTGAAATACTTTCCGAGTATATGAGTACCTACTTTACATTATGTTCATATTATACTGAATATACGCCTAGCTTATCTGGGAGAAGCTTTGGTGCGGGTATAATGTTTGCCTATGCAATTACTCTATGTCATGACGATGATATTAGAGTAGTATCTGGTAGTTTAGGTGTGGTGTCTAGATTACAGGATATCATTATATGGGGTTATATATTGCGGATGAGAGGTGGGCCACTGATGGTGACAGCTCAGTACGGGTATTCCTCCGCGCCGGTATATAATCCTAAGTTAATTTCCTGGGGAGGGTATTTCTCCATATTTAGCCCCGGTTGTATGGTCATGACGGGCTGTCGTAAGGAACTCGGCAGTCAGGGGTGGCTTCTCGAAGTACCAGGAGGGCATTGGATAGAGGGTATTAGCTAGTATATCAGCTAACTAGAATGTATGTATACTATGTATATTAGAAGTATAGGAATATATTTTCTTTCTCTTTTCTTTCTACTTAGCTCAGATAATATATTTTGAGAATGAGTAGTAATGCTTGTGTGTCACTCTACCCTTGGATTATCTTAACCCCTGCTTAGAATATGATTATCACAAGTAATATATAAATTATTAGTTGAGTTCTCTCTACATGACTTCCCACGGATAAAATAAGAGAGAATCCCTTATATGCCACTAAAAATTAGTCTGATCCCTTATATGCCATTGAAAATTGGCTCTTCCCTTATATGCCATTGATCCAAATTTGCACACTCTCTATGCCACTCCCATCAGTTGACCGTGTGTTGACCGTTAATTCTCAAGGAAAAAGACGATATTTACCCTTCTGATTATAGGGCATGCCTAACAACTCAGAGAGGGCAAATATGTCCTTTTTACTTGAAGGTTAACGGTCAACACACGGTCAACTGACGGTAGTGGCATGAGAGGGTGCACAAATTTGACCAATGGCATATAAGGGAAGAGCCAATTTTCAGTGGCATATAAGGGATTATCTCATAAAATAAATACGATACCCTTGGAATACTCTCGGGTGAAATGCTACAATGGTATATCCGTGTGCTTGCAGATGAACTCTGTAACCATAATATACCAGGAGTATTTCTGCGCTTTGCTGGGAATTATATTTCTAGTAATGTCGTTAAAGAATACCAACATCTGTGAGGGAGTTTATGACCTATGAAAGCTATCAATGTAAGCGGGTCCGGCCTAGGAGAGGCGGGACGTTACAAAATGGTATCAGAGCCGACTCTCGCGGTTTCACATGCACGTGTATCGCAGTTGCGTGGTATGGTGCGCATGGCTGGTGTAGACTCGGAGTGGTCACACAGCATGGCACATGTGCTGGCACTGGACACACGGACGTGGCCAAGAGGGGACGTTCCGGAGTGCGCACGAGTGAGGACAAAGTGTGCAGAAAAGATATGTGTTGGTCTGTGAGGGCATTTTATGACCTATGAAAGCTATCAGATGTAAGCGGGCCCGGCCTGGAAGAGGCGGGACGTTACATTGACGAAAGGGGGCGGTCGTGGCGGGCGAGCCTGGGGCACGGGTGTAAAGGCGGAGGGGATGGGGGAGGTCGGCACACGGCGGCGGTTGCTGTAGTGGGCGAGGCAGGGGCGTGCCGTGCGTGCCGCCGCCCACCGTCCGTCCCTGCGCCGACCGCCGCCCAGTGCGCCGCGCCCACCGCCCGTCCCCGGGCAGACCGCCTCGCGTGCCGGATGGAGGCGGCGGCGGCCGGGACGCAGAAGAAGCGGCGACGCGAACGTGGAGGCTGCGGCGGCGCGGGACAGAGAGGAGGGAGCGGCGAACTCTTGGAAGGAGCTCCGGCGAACTCCCTTCGGTGCAGGAGAGTCTCCGTGTCCGCCATCCACGTCCGCCCTCCGCCCCGCCCCACCACCATCCGTCCCTGAGCCGAGGGGGCGGCTGCTCATCGTGGCCGTGGCCATAGCCGCCACCACCTCCTCGTTCCTTGCAGCCTCTGCGTCACCCACTACCGCCGCTCCGTGTCCCAGCCTGCCGCCGACCCGCGAGAGAGAGAGGAAGAGTGGGTGAGAGAAGAGAGAGAGAAGAGTGACTGGACTACCATGTGTACGCCACGTAGGACAAAACTGTTCTGGATTGGTTTGAGGGGGGTAATTGTCCGTTATGAAAAGTTCAGGGTGAACGGTGTCTGGTGTTCTGGTTTAGGGGGTAATTTGGTCGACTGCGATAGTTTGGCGGGCTAATTCGTACCTTTTCCTTTATTTTTTCATCATGGGTTAAAAATATTCGCACTTGTAATAACAATAGATGTTGATGTGACCAACAGATCCGCGTGTGCGTGGAATCACCGTCTTACATGAGCTTTTAATGGAATCTTCTTCAGGTGCTAATTTTCAATTCTTCTCTTAGTTTCTTCTATTCATATCAGTACATTCTACAAGTCTGTTAGACGTTTTTGTTTGTATGTTACGGCTGTGAGAGTATAGGTGGGTTTTCACATGCTATTCGAATGCTTATGGCCCTCAGTTATCATGCATAGCTTAATTGTTGACATAAGCACAATCAATAATTGATAAGCCAGTTATAAAAACTGATCTTGGTGGTTATACTATATAAAAGAATAAAAAAATAACTTGCTTTACCTAGTTGTATGAACTGGTCTTGGTAACATCTGCTACACTGAAAATAATACTAGAATGTTGAGATCAAGTTGACAGTGAGTGGATTCAGCATTTCAGATTGACCTAAAGCTTCGGCAGAAGCAGCATGCGGTCATGTTGATGATATTGTGGGTTTAGACTTGTACATGGGCCTATGTATATGATATGAGAGTGTATGGACCTGTGGCGCAGGTCCAATCTACAGCATCACTTCACACCGTCACTGTTCGCTGTTTTAGTCGTACGCTAGTCGTATAACTTGGTCGAACGTATAGCAGATCTCAATAAGTACAATGGGTTAACTAATGGCCTTTCTTTCTCTGGGTAATACTTTTACTCGTAGGTTGATAGTAGAGCTAGTAATCTTTTTACCCATGGGCCAATGAAGGAAACAGAAGGAAAAAAACAAAAAAAAAGAAATGGGGAACGGAGTGCAGACGGAAAATTGGATTGGGGAGGGGTGTGGTTTTTTTTGTTTTTGGGGTGGGGGTGGGGGGTTTTGGTGGGTGGGGGAGTAGGTGAGGGAGCATTTTAGTTATCGTGCACCGTATGTGCGCTTTATTTTTTTGAAACATTAAAACGGCAGGAGATTTGCCGGATATATTAAAAGGAGAAAAAACATAGGCAAATAAAGTCTTGAGGGAAATTAAAAAACGCAGCTGGGGGGAGCAAGAAATAAAGCGCGATTACATCCCAGGGAGAACAACTGAACGCCTGGATCTGAAGATCAGGCATAGAACCTAGACTTTTCTATTGAGTCTATATTTTCCTTAATTAAAAAGGCAACTTGAAGTTCACTTTTTGATGTATGTTGGAAGATCCTTCTGTTTCGTTCTAGCCAAATGTTCCACCAGATTGTCAGTAAGGCGCCAAGGATTTGCTTTCTTCTTGTTTTGGCGCAGCTTTACATAGATCGCTCCACCATTCCTCCATAGTTGTACTGATTGTGGATGTGGGGTCTGGATATTCATCCAATGCAAACCTGATCCACACTGCAATGGTGAAAGGGCAATCTTTTGCAAGGTGTGATGCATCCTCAAAGGCCTCTCTACATAGACTGCATATCCAGTCGCATGGCTAGTGGCGACGGAGCAAATTTTCTGCCGTGAGTGTTTTTTTGATGCAGAATGAGCCAACCAAAAAACCGATGTTTTGGTTCTGCGGTTGTGATCCAAAGGGGCTTGTAGGCTGTGTTGGTAGTTTGACCCTGAAATTGAGCGAGATAAGCGCTCTTTGCAGAGTATTGACCATTTTCTGTCCATCTCCAGATAATTTCATCTGCTATTCCTTCTTCCAGGGATACATTCTGTAGCCTACCCCCTAGCTGAATTAGATCATTCGTTCCTCCATGGTTGTGATTGAGTTGTAGAGAAGCCAATGGTTGTTGTTAAGTTCAGAATTTAAACTATTCCTTTTCTTTTTGCTAGTTTAAAGATTAAGGGGGGCAATGTCTTTCGGGGCATGGCCATCTAACCAGTTGTCTGACCAAAAGGAGATCTTTTGTCCATCACCAAGCTCAATTTTCGTCCCAGCTCTGAATAGGCATTTGTCCATCTCATCACACGGCAGGGACATGTTTGGCCAAGGTTTTGAATCATCCTTCCAATTATACCATAATCAACGTAATCTCAAAGCCCTTGCAAACTTTTCAAGGTTTAAAATTCCAAGACCCCCCCCCCCCCCATTGTTTTGGTTTGCAAACCTCATTCCAGTTGACTAAGCGTATGTGCGCTTTAGTACGTCCCTATATTTTGTATGTATACATACATATATGCATGTACTAGGAAAAAATACCGTTCATTGCAACGGGTGAATGCTATTTTAATCTTATTATTGTTGTACGGTTTAACTAAGGTGAAATTCACTGTGGGAATTCGCATGATCTGTCCTATTCATCTCAAGGTAGCATGCATAGTTTTTAAAGATATTTCTTATATGTCTTCTTCTGTATTTGTAAAAGCGAACGAACTTAAAAAACGACTCGAAAACGGATTTGTATTTCCAAATGGAATGAACTTTAAAACCGACTCAAATACAGATGACGTACCAAAGTGCTGACAAAAACATCTTCAATTTTTATAATAGTAGAGATATATGTTTGTGTGTTGAATGTGAATGTTTCAAACTGAACTTTGCGAGGGATTTTGGGAGATATATGTATTGATGGTTAATGCATTGTCCATGTGGATGTGTATCTGTGTCTTTGAATGTATCGTGTATGATCTGTGATTTTCTATGATTCTGTGAAATTTGTAAGGTCTACTATTTTTTTCATACCGGCATATCGGTGCCAGTTGTTGGTAAAAACCGACACCTATAGTGCTGCCACGTGTCCAGCCCAAGCGATAACCAACACCAATATATTCTTATAGGTGTCAAATGTTATGTAGAAACGACACCTTTGACAACCACCACATGGCGCTTGGGGGCCAAGAACTGGCACCTATAAGGTTCGTGGTTACAACTGTCTATATGCTATTATAGGTGCCAGCCGATGGCTTTAGTCATCGGTGCCACCTGAGGGGTGTCGGCTAGAAAACCCGACACCTATGGGGGTTTCGCAACCAGCATCAATATAATTTTTTGTAGAAATATTGAACATCAAGCTATGAGGAGTTAATCGGTTCGAGTGTTCAGAACTTAACATGTCAAATAATGGTTGGATTATCCGCATATCTGGTATAAGTACAAAATGACTTTGATAAATAAGAGATTGTAGAGACAATTGTTTTTTTTTTTGCGAAATAAGCGATATTTTCATTTTCTAATTTCCTGGAATTCCCCCATAATTGAACTTAACTAGAAAATCGATGTGCCCGTTGGCGCGTGCAATATTTATAGCCTGTAATATTAATTAATGGGTTTTAAAATTTAGGTTTAAAATACACGATGAACAAAACTATAACAGATCTACTGGTTTATAACACAAATATGCTATTTATGTTCTCTTGTCAAGTAAGAATACATAAGATTTTACATGAATAAACTCATTTCGTGTTAATTGTTTATAGAAAACTTACAATCCACAAAACTCTTAAATATTTTTTTCTTAATTTTGTGTTAGTAAAAGGCTGCAGAAAGAGTAGTAACATACGCTAGCTAGGTTTTATTGGGTGAATAAGTAAATTGTTTTTAATAAAATTGCACGTTTTGTATTTAAGCACTTTGAACATATCTTTTTTTTCTTTTTGGAAAAATGCACATTCATTTTCTCTTTTCAGGGAGAAATACATATACCAATATGAATTCATTCTAGGATTAATTGTGTTCTGCAAGAATACCAAACGATATACACAATTCGTGATAGCACTTTTCTAAAGTATATATGCAATAACCTTAACCATATGCTTAAAACATAGTAATACTAATCTTGGTCTATTTAATAACTGAAAATTACATATGTAAATGCTATGAATTACTCGAATACATTTAAATTCACTTCTTAACTTTAAAATTGTTTTGTCTATTTTTATTACTTATAGGCACTTTTTTATAAAACGGATAAAGTTTAATACTACTCATGATTTCAGCACATGCCGTATATATTAAACTTTTATTAAGATGTCAGTGTAATGTATAGTGTATAGTGACGCTGAGTTACGTTTACATGTCTAATTTGTGCCACGTTAGGTGCACTGAGATATTTTAGTTCAGCGTTATCAGGGTGGCACTGAGGTCACGATCTATTTTTGAAATTAGTTTTAGACATGGTTTATTATTAAAATAAGTTTTATAGAAGGATTAATTTGTCAAAATTATGCTGTAAACATAAGTATCCAAATAAATGCGTATAGCTATAGACCAATCTTTTCATCTTTTCTTTCTTCCTACGTGGGCCTACCTAGTCCATTTAATCATGTGTGGCACCTGGCTAATGATGCTGCATGAGCCATGCGCAACCGTGTACAGGCGGCGTTAAGCTCGCTCGGGCTCGCTCACTCGTACATGTTGATATTTCTTACAGTCACAGATAAAATCCGCAAGCGCACGAAGATACCGCTGTAGCACTTCACCAAGGAGTATTCCAAGGTATCGAATTTCAATAGGGAACATCCGTGTTCAGCTCCTCTTCATCCAAGGACACAAAGAAAAAATGGGCAAAGGATAGAGAGGATTTCCTAGTGAGGAACATTGTCTATAGAAAGTTTATTCAATCCTATCGCAATACTTCAGGCACTAGCTTGCTCACTGCTACCAGAACGCACTCTACTCCGCACCCGGACAAGAAGGACTGCAGTGATCTCGAGGGCTGTCACCACCTCTACACCAACTTCTAACGAACTATGGGGATACGCAACAATCACCGGTAATTAACAACCTTAACATCGCATCTATGTAATTAATTACTACTCTAGCGTTATCTAAACACTAAAGTAATCATTATCTATTAATGAACAAATAGTGAACAATGATCCAGGAACTAAGAGATAATCCTCAGAAAGCAAATCTCAATTACTCGATAAAAATAATATCAATTAAAGCTGAGTACTTGACAAGGTACAAAAGGTAAAGAGGAAAGTACCGACAACTCTAGAATTCCTCTGACTCTTTCTTCCTTAATTTCTCCCTATTCTAATGTAAAAACAGATACAATAGAGCCTCTTATAATTCAGCTCATGCTTTGGTGTGTATTGAAATGAAGCATGTGAGCCCCTTTTATAGCCTTCATATGACGGTTTGGCAGTTGGAAATGTCCCAACTACCTCTCCACCGTCATTAGGAGGCTATCTAGATCGTCCACGTGGAAGGAGATGGCGAACAGCACCAATGTCGGTTTGACCGAACCATGGCTAGCCCATTTGGCGCAGCCTTTTCTCCTGGGCTCTGGTGGAGAATCCCTCAACCCATATGTTTGGTGAATGGGCCCATTTGAACGTGTTTCGTTAGGTTTGTGGCCCCCAAAACTTCATAGGCTTAAATATGAGTTTGATTATCTTCCTTCTTTATGTATATTTTTTCTCGACTTTAGTAGTTTGTCACCTACATCTAAATATACACCAACACTTCTGGATTTTGTTAGAAATAAACCCTACCACTATGTTGGATATTTTATATTTTCAGTTTTATGCAGGTATTGACGGCGTGAATTTGGTATTTAACAGCCGCCAATAGTACATGCGTCAAAAAATAGGGTTGTGCCACTTGTACCAACAGACAGCTGGTAGAACAGCCAACATGAGAATAATAGATAGGAAAAAAAAGCATATAAGTTACATGACATGACAGCGTATACATCATAGAGTTTCCACAAAGACATTGGTAGCTTCTTTTTTTACAACTTATAAGGCAAAGACAGAAAGTGCAAGCAACAAAATAATAATATTAGGGCAAAACATGTTGTACTTCTATTCTTAGCTGTCTACTTAAAGCTAAGGCTGAAAAATAGAAAACAACCAAAAAAGGCCCAACTAATTCTACTATTGCTATATAAGCTCTAAAATCTAAATTCTAATTAATAGAAGGGGACCTTGAATATCTTCTGATCTTTCGAAACCCCACAAATAAATCCACCCGCAGGTGGATGCACTATGCCACTGTTGGGCGGGCAAGCTATACATACATTGTTGTTGATGTCACCATCTACAAAAGGGAAATTTGATAAAAGCAAATTTATAAAATGATGGAATTATGATATGAAACATTAACATCAGATTAAAAAGGAAGAAATGGCATACCAACTTTGGTGCAAGAAAGCACATTGTAGATGAATCCACCATTAATGATAAGCTCAACAAAAAACCGTTGTTGTGTGGAGTGTTCCCCCGTAGAATCGTTTAAACGTTTACATCCCAAGATGTTACAGTGATACCAACGGCGCTTCTCAAACATCATAGGATACAAGACCAAGTTGTTTGGAACCATATCATACTCTGACGACTAAAGAAAATATAATAATTAGTACTAGCACTTTAGAAGTCAGAATTTTGAATGTAACATATGCATAAACCAGAAATGAGTTGGCATATTGTATGGGAGGAACAAATTGTAACATAATTCTACTAGCCTTATAACTTCCAGCAAGGTCGTTGGATATCCCATTTATGTAATTGAATGGTTTCGACTTGCCAGTAGTTCCCACGAGGCCACAAACACTGATTTTTAAACTAAGATCCACAAATTCTTCTGGTTTATACCTTAATTAAATAAAAAAAATTATGACGAATATTTGGTTCCAATTGACAACTATGACTGTGCAAGCACATCCAACACTGATTATTATTCAAATTTGTTTCAAATTAGATAGGAACCGTCTGGTCTTTCTTTTATTTTATTCAGTGGAGCTAGCACCACCATTAGGAGCATTTTTTCTGGAATTAATTTCTTGGACCTTGACTTCTGATAAGTCATAACTAGATGAAACACACTAAAGATCCTAAGGAACAAAATAGGACATACTCTATCCAGAAGAAATAGTTCCCCAAAAAGTTTTATGGACATCAAGCAATGATATTGCCCCAGATGAACTAAATGACTTGACTTCTCTTTTACCTTTGCTAGTTCACCAAATTTGTCAAAAGAAGTTGACTTTTGAATGGTTAAATGCTATTAAATGCAAATTTATGTAGTAGCATCTGGTAAAAAAAAAATGTAATAGCTTAACATTTTCTCGACTTATTTATAATAATATTATCTTATGACTTGTGTCTTTCCATGCGCAAATGACTCTGAATAATTTGACATGCATGTGTAGAAGAATTTAAATTAGTTTGCAGTTGCATAAATTCTCTAACTATGGTCAACTGGTCAAAGAGCATCAATTGCATAAACGTGTTGGTAGTTGCATTGTGGGTACATCAGGTAAGAGCACTATCACAAAGGGAATGCAATATGTAATCCGATCGATCTTTTGGGAATGCTATATCAGTTTTTCTTTTTTACTCCAATATTATATTACAATGATTTTATTATTGACAAAGGAAATGATAAAAATTCAAGAAAGGTATCCCAAGCACTAACTAAATGCATTACCATGTTTTGTGCTCTCATGTAATCCATAGCAGCATTCCAGATGCCCTTTTCCTTGTCATCAGCATCATCCACAGGTCTAGCATCGAAGAGTAATCATAATTAGCAAAGTGTAAACTATATCGAATTGGCAGTTACACTAATTAAACATGCATGGAACTTTAAACTATAGAATACATAATCTTTTGAATTATTTTCAGCTTGTTTAACAAAAAAAAAAAGTAATGCAAATACTATAAATTGTATGAGCATTGCATCTTTATAGTTAGCTCTACTAGAGCAGTGCCCATTGCCCATGACCAGCAATAGTTTCCAAATTAACACAATAGCATACACTGACCTTATCCTAAATACGTCGGCCAAGATATAGTTATTATCGTCAATGTCTCATTGGTCCAACTATGGCTTATAAGCCAAGAAAAATAAACAAATTAAGCAACCAATTTTTTATTATATAGTAAGACTTTTATACTTTACAAAAAGCAAACCAAATAATATCATACCAACCAGCCCGGCTTTGTTAGAACACTTATTATTGACATACTACCAAATTCATACTTCCTTGTATTCTACAACAGAAAGTAATACTTTCTCCGTTTCACAATGTAAGTCATTCTAGCATTTCTCATATTAATATTAATGTAGGAAATACTAGAATGACTTACATTGTGAAACGGAGGGAGTACTAGCTAGCTAGATAGAGTAAACATGATTAGTAGCATATGTAAATGAAACGAGAGGTGGTTTATGAACTCAAATAAATATTACAAGCAGGAACTTAGAAAGAAAGGATCAGGATACGTACATCTGTCCGAGAATGAAAGCGAACATATCGACGTCGTCGGGGGTGTTTCTCCTATCAACATAGAGCACGTGTCTGGGACCTCCGTGGGCGTAGGGACACCAGTCGGGATCTGGGACGGACCTGCCCTTCTCGTCGACGGTGAAGGGGTGGCCGAGTTTTCTCAACAACGCATCGAACCAGTCCTCCCCATCCTCCTCCTCCTCCACCTTGACAAGATCCACACGCTCTGAGCGCTTACTGCTGCTACTATTGCCTCGCACGCGCTCCATCTCCTTCGTCTGCTCGGCTTCTTCCGCCACAGCAACAGCCTCCTGTCTCTCGTCGGACGTGCGCGTGCTTGGAGCCTTCGCTGTGTGATCCCCTTCAGATTCAGAAAAAGCCAGATATAATAGGCAAATTCGTGCGACGGTGCGAGAGCCAGAGAGCGAAGTCGGCTCGGATTTCGTCTCCGATTAGAATCTGATGCGTATTGGGCCGGGCTGTGGGCTACTACTACTTTTTTTTTTTCGATAGGGCCCTTTCGCCGTTTTCTAGTGAAACCGATCCGTTCGTGCACGCCTTCTCTCAAGAATCAAAGATCTGAACACGGGGCTGGACTGCTGGAGTAGATGTGTACGTTTTGGATTGGATAAGGTTTCAAATCAGACCCACTTGTTATGGCTCTTGACAATAGCGCACAGATAATTCTGCTCTCTAAGTTTCATATTACAAGTCGTTTGACTTTTTCTATAGTCAAACTTTATTTAATTAATTCGATTAAATTTATAGAAAAATATATTAAAGTTTTGAACACAAAACAAATATATTGTCAAAATATATTCAATGTTAGATTTAACGAACTAATTGATAAATGTTGCTAGATTTTTCTATAAACTTAGTCAAAAATAACAAAATTTGTTTATGAAAAAAGTTAAACGACTTAAAATACGAAGTAGAGGGAGTAATGATCATGAATTCGGTTTAGAGAAAATATAGGATGGGATGGTCCCGGGCCCGTTGGGAACTTGGGATGATTTTCGTATCATGTTTGGTTATGGGGATCAACCATCATTTTGGCGGTAGGAGATACAGAGATGGAGCCAGGGGCGGTGCCACCCATTAGGCGGGGTTGGGCGGCCGGCCCAGCTACGGCCCGCGCCGCCCCAACCCCTCATATCCTTCTTGGGCCGCTTACCACCACATCCAATTCACAATTGGTCCATAAATAAGCAGTCCAAGTATCCAATTTTAATTCTGCATATGTGATGCTTTCCTGAGTCAATTCCTTGACACTGCTCACCGCCATCCCCTACTATAGTTAGAGGTGTCTAATGTTTTTCTCTCTCTCCCTTCTAAGCAAAATAATAATCATCTTATTCTGGGTATGCGATATCTTCTCATATATTTATTTTTTAGAAGATATCTATCAACCATGCTTTATGAATTGACTCATATTTGCAAATTGATATGTTTACTAGTATCTTTTTATGTATGATGAATTATATATGGCGTAAAAATTATTACTTTATTTTAATATCTTTTTTTTTGTTTGCCTTAATTTATCGATTATACTATATGTTTATATGATTACAACATAAATATTGTATTTTTTACGTTTAGTTGTTCTTATTGAGACGAGCATCTTCGCCCCATCTTTATTTTAATCCTGCGTCCGCCACTGGATGGAGCACTGAGGCATCTTACTCCCGTTTTTCGTGTTTTCTAATTTTCCTGAACTCGAAAATTCACATCCGTGTTTATTTACCTAAAATAACTTAATAAAATCTTTGTAATTGGAAAAGGTTTAATTTTACTAAATAAATAAATAAATTATGTCGCCTTTTAGTTTATCGTTGATTAATTGGAGTTAACCTTTAAGATAAATTAATTAAGGATTTTAGGATTAAAAAAAACCTCACTGTGCTTGGCCATGGGAAACGCTGCCCACGTGCATGCATCAACGGAGCACAAGAAAATGAAGAGAGTAGCAACATCCAGGGTAATTCTGGAAACATCCGCGCGAAAAGAAAATGATAAATGTTAAAGAAAAGGTACCCTGATTCCAAGGTCTTATTCAATCCATTTTTATCTTCTTCAATAAGATGAATCTAGAATTTTTCAATAAGAAAGAAAATCCAGAAAAAAATCGTGAAGATGCCAAAATAATAAAGCTTCCCTCCTCTTCACAACAGTCATCCTCTCCTTCCATGTTTGCATCCGGTCCATTGGTCATCGATCTCACGTCAATATGCCATTATCACTGCCACCGGTGAGCTACAATCACTTCCGGCTGATGAACAAGGAGAGGTGGGTAGCTCGGGTTGACGGCGAGGATGGAGCTCCAGTGCTTGCTGAGCTTGGTGAAGGCGTGGACGAGGAAGATCTCAATGAGGCGAGGTTGGCGGCAGCGACGGCGTTGCGGGATGGCACTCCGGTGAGGTTGGATGCGCTGTTGGAGCAAAGAAGACGATGGCGTCTTCACTGGTCACTGGCGAGGACACTCCTCCGGCGGGCCTATATAAGCCACTAGGGAGAAGGAACGGCGCTAGGCAGGGAGATCGGCGCCGGCGAAGTGGGAAACCAGCCATTGAAGGCAGAGAGGAAACGGGCGTCTCCCACGGTGATTAAAGGCTCGATCGAATGCAATTCGAGAGCGGAAATAATGCCCACAATATAAGGAAACAATTTTGGCAATTAATTTGTGGAGGAAACATGCGGGGAGGGAGATCAAGAGGGCGGCGGCGCTAGGGTTCTTCGCTCGAGAAGAGGAGCGGTCTGGGGTGCTGATGGGCGGATAACCGTGCGCCGTGTGTGGCGTGCGCTAGACAACAACAAATCGCCCCTATATCTCTTTTATACGTATATATGTATGTGTATGCTATACATACTTATGAAAAAAAATTGTATATGTATGTATATAGTATATACAAACATATACATAAAAATATATTTTTTATGTATAAAAAATATATATACACATATACAAAGTTTATATACGACGTATACGATTTTTACATACGATGTATACGATTTTTATATACGATGTATACAAACTTTGATATGTAAGTATAGAAACTTTATATACATACGTGTATATAGCTTGTATTAAAAAATCAGAAAAAAAACCTTAAAAAAATCATATGTACGAAGTTTGTATATGTATATATAAAAAACCGCATATACAAAATAAACAGGAAAAAACCAACAAAACCGTAAGAAGAGAAAAAAACATATGGGCAGACGTCCGTGAGAGCCAGAGAGCGAAGTCGGCTCGGATTTCGTCTCCGATTAGAATCTGATGCGTATTGGGCCGGGCTGTGGGCTACTACTACTTTTTTTTTTTCGATAGGGCCCTTTCGCCGTTTTCTAGTGAAACCGATCCGTTCGTGCACGCCTTCTCTCAAGAATCAAAGATCTGAACACGGGGCTGGACTGCTGGAGTAGATGTGTACGTTTTGGATTGGATAAGGTTTCAAATCAGACCCACTTGTTATGGCTCTTGACAATAGCGCACAGATAATTCTACTCTCTAAGTTTCATATTACAAGTTGTTTGACCTTTTCTCTAGTCAAACTTCATTTAATTAATTCGATTAAATTTATAGAAAAATATATTAATGTTTTGAACACAAAACAAATATATTGTCAAAATATATTCAATGTTAGATTTAACGAACTAATTGATAAATGTTGCTAGATTTTTTATAAACTTAGTCAAAAATAACAAAATTTGTTTATGAAAAAAGTTAAACGACTTAAAATACGAAGTAGAGGGAGTAATAATCATGAATTCGGTTTAGAGAAAATATAGGATGGGATGGTCCCGGGCCCGTTGGGAACTTTGGGATGATTTTCGTATCATGTTTGGTTATGGGGATCAACCATCATTTTGGGGGTAGGAGATACAGAGATGGAGCCAGGGGCGGTACCACCCATTAGGCGGGGTTGGGCGGCCGGCCCAGCTACGGCCCGCGCCGCCCCAACCCCTCATATCCTTCTTGGGCCGCTTACCACCACATCTAATTCACAATTGGTCCATAAATAAGCAGTCCAAGTGTCCAATTTTAATCCTGCGTATGTGATGCTTTCCTGAGTCAATTCCTTGACACTGCTCACCCCCATCCCCTACTATAGTTAGAGGTGCCTAATGTTTTTCTCTCTCTCCCTTCTAAGCAAAATAATAATCATCTTATTCTGGGTATGCGATATCTTCTCATATATTTATTGTTTAGAAGATATCTATCAACCATGCTTTATGAATTGACTCATATTTGCAAATTGATATGTTTACTAGTATCTTTTTATGTATGATGAATTATGTATGGCGTAAAAATTATTACTTTATTTTAATATCATTCTTTTTGTTTGCCTTAATTTATTGATTATACTATATGTTTATATGATTACAACATAAATATGGTATTTTTTACCATTAGTTGTTCTTATTGAGACGAGCATATTCGCACCATCTTTATTTTAATCCTGCGTCCGCCACTGGATGGAGCACTGAGGCATCTTACTCCCGTTTTTCGTGTTTTCTAATTTTCCTGAACTCGAAAATTCACATCCGTGTTTATTTACCTAAAATAACTTAATAAAATCTTTGTAATTGGAAAAGGTTTAATTTTACTAAATAAATAAATAAATTATGTCGCCTTTTAGTTTATCGTTGATTAATTGGAGTTAACCTTTAAGATAAATTAATTAAGGATTTTAGGATTAAAAAAAACCTCACTGTGCTTGGCCATGGGAAACGCTGCCCACGTGCATGCATCAACGGAGCACAAGAAAATGAAGAGAGTAGCAACATCCAGGGTAATTCTGGAAACATCCGCGCGAAAAGAAAATGATAAATGTTAAAGAAAAGGTACCCTGATTCCAAGGTCTTATTCAATCCATTTTTATCTTCTTCAATAAGATGAATCTAGAATTTTTCAATAAGGAAGAAAATCCAGAAAAAAATCGTGAAGATGCCAAAATAATAAAGCTTCCCTCCTCTTCACAACAGTCATCCTCTCCTTCCATGTTTGCATCCGGTCCATTGGTCATCGATCTCACGTCAATATGCCATTATCACTGCCACCGGTGAGCTACAATCACTTCCGGCTGATGAATTTATCTATTATCTTCTCTTTTTTGTATTTATTGATTTGCCTGCCGATTTGTGTCATATACACTTTTTTTTGGGGAAAGTGTCATATACACTATTTTGATCCCACTACAATTTTACGTGTTTCATTTCTCCGTTCAATTTTACTAGTTTCTTTTCTTGGTGTACTGTGTCTCATGCTATCTCATTTCAAGTGTTCTTACTATCTCTTGTTCTTAAATCCAATGATGGCTCTTTGGCTAGCTCGTCTCCTTGTCCACAATGTGATTGGTCAGCCAGCCTAAAATAGAGCGAGAAGATCACAAGGTTTGTCTTGGAGATTGTCCATTTGTGGTGAAGCCATGAAAGAGTGAGTGCATATGCTTAGTCAATATCATGAATAACTGTCTTTCATCATGGACCAGCTTAGCACAATGTTCAATTGGACCGAAAATAAGGAGATCCTGTAGATGAGTGGAAATGTCCTAGTAAAATTTCAAGAAGCCGTGGAGGCCTTCAATGACATGAAACACAATGCTATTGTAATGATTGCATCAACGAAGGAGTGTTGTACAAGGTTGTCAAAGACTCGATTTTGTCATATGATTTTATGAATTTACGATTCTAATTAAAATGTGCCTGATTCTACGATTTTATGGTTTTAAATTCAAGGTCGCGATTTTAACAACCTTGGTTTTGTGAAGGCATTACACTTGTTGGGGCATCACGTGAAATTCTCATCGATGTTGTATGGAACCCTTCTATTGGAAGGCAGGCGATAGGCCATGCCTATAGAATTGGTCAAGAGAATATTGTGTACTCAAACAATCTAATCGCAGAAGGAACATAGGAGAATGCCAAATATGATAGACAAGCTAGGAAGGATCATATGTCCAAACTGTTGTTTCGGAAAAACCAGATTACCGCAGCCTGCAAGGGTTCAAAATCTCACAAGAAGTTATTTTCAATGACAACGTATTGGAAGCAATGACATCACATGGGGGAGCGCAAAGACATGTTTCTAAAGATTCTTCACTTGTCACAAGAAGTGATATTCAATGACAAGATATTGGAAGCAATGACATCAAATGGGAAGCTTAAAGACATGTTTGTAAAGATCCTTCAGTCATTGCCTGCAAATTATTGAAAGGTTAAAATGTAATTTGATTATTTTGAGATTAAACAATCTTGGTTCTGTGAAGGCATTACACTTGTTGGGGCATCACGTGAAATTCTCATCGATGTTGCATAGAAGGTGATAGGCCATGCCTATAGAATTGGTCAAGAGAATATTGTGTACTCAAACAATCTAATCGCAGAAGGAACATAGGAGAAAGTCAAATATGATAGACAAGCTAGGAAGGATCATATGTCCAAACTATTGTTTTCGGAAAAACCACATTACCACAGCCTGCAGGGTTCAAAATCTCACAAGAAGTGATTTTCAATGACAACATATTGGAAGCAATGACATCACATGGGGAGCTCAAAGACATGTTTGTAAAGATTCTTCACTTTTCACAGAAAGTGATATTCAATGGCAAGATATTGGAAGCAATGACATCAAATGGGAAGCTCAAAGACATGTTTGTAAAGATTCTTCCCTCATTGCCTGCAAATTATGGAAAGGTTAAAATGTAATTTGATTCTTTTGAGATTAAAATGACAGTTCGATTCATCCGAGATTAAAATGTTTGCAATATTTTTACGTTGTGTGCAGAAGTAGACATGTCAGGTTCTAAGATTAATCAATATCTACTATTTTGGCTTCTCCATAGGAAAAGCACAATAATGTGGAGAATGGTAAGCTTAGAATGTTCATGTGGATAAACTATTTCACAATCAGGCTATGTGACTTGCATTAAAAAGTTTATTGCTTGAATACTAACACTGGGATTAATTGTTGCCATGTAACATGGTGATCTAAGCTCCATACTATTACTAGATGACCCACCAAAATGTGTGAATTGTGTGGAAATCAACATTGCCAAATGATTGCCTAAAATTTTCGACCATTTTGATCTCCATTTTGCAAATCAAACACTGACGTATAGAATATTTGTATCTATCATGACACTAAATTATCTACATTAAACACATAATAGAAGAAAACTTCAAAAACAAGTAGGACAAGGTAGAACTATCCTTAGATATCCAAATTCTACCAAATGACTTAAGTTGAAAACCTTCGCCCCTGTAGTGTTGTTTTTAAGAGAGAGAAAATCAGGATGAAATGAGCAGGGAACTTGGCTTTGCTTATATAGTTAGGGCCATTTTCTTTGGCGGACGACTTAAACTGCCTGCTAGTGAAACAACTCCGTAGGCAGTGGCTTAAGCTGACCACTGGTCTGCATTTTTGCTAGTGGCTGCCTTAAATGGGCTGCTTGTTCTAACACATCTACAGTGGAAGCTGAGCATTTTTGTAGCAAATGAAAAAAAGGGGTGCCGCTGCCTAAACCATTTTTGAAGTAGTGAACGTGCAAAACTTGTGCAGAAATTAAAGAAACGTATTATGTGATTGTTCTTAACAGAAGAGTTTAATTATTGTCACCATTCAAGGGAGTAAATACAAGGTTTGTCTAGGAGATTGTCTATCTGTGTGAAATCATGAAAGAATGAGTGCTAGTCTTCTGTCAGTATCTTGAACCACTATCTTTGATCATGGACCAGCTTAGTACAATGTTCTATTGGGCTGAAGGTAAGGGGATCCTGCTGATGAGGTGAGATGTCCTAGTAAAAAATTGAGAAGTTGTGATGGAGGCCTTCAAAGACATGAAAAGTGATGCCAAGGTAATGTTTCCATCAATGAAGGAGTGTTGTGGACTTAGTGAATGCATTACATGTGTCACGTATAGTTCTCTTGTATGTTGTATGGAACCCGTATGTTGGAAGGTAGGGGATCAGCCGAGCTTATAGAATTGGTCAAGACAAGATTGTGTACACATACAATCTAATCATAGAAGGAACAAAGGAGAGAAACAAATACGACAGACAAGCCAAGAAGGGTCATATGTGTCCAGCTTGTCACAAAGAAGTGATGTTCAATGACAAGATAGAAGCAATGGCATCACATAGGAGCTCAAAGACATGTTTGTGTTGATTCTTCATTTTCAATACCTATAAACTTAGAGCTAAATCTTATAATTTGATTATTATCAGATTAAAATGTCATTTCGATTCATCTGCAGCAAAAATGTTTGTAATCTTTTCATGTTGTTTGTAGAAGTAGATATGACATTTTCTAAGATTCATCAATATCATATCTAAACTATTTGCTTCTCTAGAAGAGAAGCACCTAGAGCCTAGCCAAACAGTTTTAGCTCCACCTAAAATAGGAGCGGAGTTGGGTGGAACACTCTCACAAAATAAACTAAAAATGTGGAGCATGAGTTTAGCCTACTCCACTATAGACCTAATGGAACAATAAATTTAGAAGTTGAAGCTTTACTAAACAGCCCCTTGCTATTCATACTTAAACATTTAAAAAAAATCTTTAAATTGGGTATATACTCAATTTGAATGTTGGTGCCCCAGTTAATTTTACTCTTTGTGTGTGTGCGTTAGTTAGTTAGTTTGTGTGTGTGTGTGTGTGTGTGTGTTTGTTTGTGTGCGTGTGTGTGCGTGTGTGTGTGGGTCATCTTTGATGGTCCAAAAATATCATGTTCAAAACATGGTTACTGGGGAGGACCCATCACACATATGAGGTCATCTATGACGTGTCGTAGTTGTAACCCGTCATAGATGATTTGTGATGGGTGACAACCATGGCTCGTCACGGATGACATGCATCCCTAACAAGTGTAATATTATGGACCATCATAAATGAGACCACTTATCTATGACGGGTCTTTAACTGACACACGTCATAGATAAAGTTATCTCTGACGGATGCTAGCTTTACGACCCACTAATGATGAGTGAAAATTTAAAAGTTTTAAATTTTGCAAAAGAAAAACTCAGATTGAGACATGTCCTATATAAAAGTTGTAGTTCTCAATGATATCTACAACTTTATAACTAACAACATTTTCATTACAGATCGTTTACATCCCCCGGTAAGAATTACAAGTGATGAGATCTACTTTTAAAAAAAAATTGAGTTTTTTCAAATGACCTGGATGGAAACATGCCCCATATGAAAGTCATAGAGCTTAAACA
Organism: Oryza longistaminata; assembly: GCA_009805545.1. Classification (NCBI taxonomy): domain Eukaryota; kingdom Viridiplantae; phylum Streptophyta; class Magnoliopsida; order Poales; family Poaceae; genus Oryza; species Oryza longistaminata. The sequence goes on from CM020181.1 coordinate 24,361,562, forward strand.
GATCTACAATATTATAATTGACAATATTTTCATTTGAAATAGTTTTGCATACCCGAATATCCATTATAAGGTGTGATCTATTTTGAAAAATGAAAAATTTTATTTTTCTTCAAATGACATCGGATGAAGATATTCTCCATGTAAAAGTTATAGAACACGATGAGATCTATAACTGCTTAGTTGATAATGTTTTCATTTGATGTCATTTTGAGTATTAAATAAATGTTAAATTATTCGAATATTAAATATCTGTTAAATTATTCGAACATTTATAGACAAAATAATAACATTGAATGAGTACTCAACATGTGATGAGTAGGTGAGTTGGTAAGGGGGGTCTTTGTGGATGTGGATGTCTTGAGTTTGAAACTCACTACACACATGCATGTCTATATTGTGTGGAAAATTGTGGATTTGTAGGTAGTGATGTGTGACCATGTATAGGATGGCTAGTAAAATACAAAAATATATTTTTTTGAGTTTGTTTGTTGCTTTAAAAGTTCAAAAATTGTAATTCTTGCTTTGTCATTAGTGATGGGTCACAAGTTACAACCCTTCAGAAATGAGTCATCAGTGATGGACGGCAAGTTACGACATGCCACTGATGACTCATCTGTAACGAGTGACAAGTTATGACTCGTCAAAGATGACTTACAAACCTATCAGAGATGAGTTGTCTATGCCAGGTGTTCACCCGTCACATGTGAGATTTCATCATCAGTGACCACTTATCTCTGACGAGGGCTGAATCCGTTAGATATGACGGTTTGGGCCTATCAATGTTGACCTAGTCCGGCGTAGTGACAAAGCATGATTAAAGTTTCTTCATTGATTAAATAAGTCTCAACTAAATAAGTAACACTTATATACTTTTTCTAATAGGACGAACAGTGAAACATCATGTTAAAATTCAAAGGTCTCATCCATTTAAAAAAATGAACGGAATATGTGCTGCTGGCATTGACCTAGATAACCGTGTACTTCTTCATGTGCAGCAGGGTGACCGAGTGTCCGGCCATGAGAAAGACGACCTGCAGAGCTCTGGAGTCTGGAGGTCTAGCTCTTTACTGAACATGTTGTCCATAGCTCAAACGCTGAAAACAGCAAGGGGTAGTACATTACTATCAATTTTCAGTAAACTGATTACTGAAAGCATCTCGAGGTGCCTCTGCTCATATTTTTTTCGTTTGACTTACTCTCCTACATTCAGATCGGTCTAGCTTAACTCATCACGCCTCTACTATTAAACATTGCACATCACGCCTCTACTATTAAACATTGCAAGACCTTCAGAATGCTCCATCCATCTCCAGAATCACATCCTACCTTCAGAATGACAGACAACTGCAACACTTTCTCCACCATTGTCGCGGAGGCCGTGAGCGGGTCACATGTGATCAAGATAGCTGGATACTCAAGAATCAAGGTGTTACTCCGCAACGGTGAGTCCCTGACATCCATCCCTTTCAACGTTTCAGGCCACAGCTGGACCATCAGATTCTACCCGAACGGTGATTCCGCGGAGAGCCAAGATTACCTATCGTTCTATCTGATTCTTGACTCCGCCAATTCCTACGACGTGAAGGTGATTTTCAACTTTGAGTTGCTTGGCAAGAATGGGAGATCTATGCCATCTTACAGCTTCACCACAGATCTCCGCACCTTCTCATACAAAGGCTCATTGTGGGGATACAACAAGTTCATTCACCAAACGGTTTTGGAAGAATCATCGGCTCATTTGAGAGACGATTCATTTTCCATCAGGTGTGACATCAAAGTGTTCAAGGAGATCTACAGCCAAGAAACCAAGGGTGTTCATGAGAAGTTTGTGGAGGTTCCTCCAAGCAACCTGCATCAGCATCTAGGCAACCTCCTAGACAACATGGATGGATCAGACGTGGTCTTCGAGGTCGGCGAGGAGAGATTTTCTGCTCATAGGTGTGTTCTTGCTGCTCGGTCATCGGTCTTCAAGGCCGAGCTTCTTGGCACCATGAAGGAGAAAGCCGATGGAGTAATTCAAGTCGATGATATGGAGCCTGGAGTGTTCAAGTCTTTGCTGCATTTCATTTACACCGATTCCCTGGACACGATGGCTCAAGAAGATCAGAGCAGAGACGAAGCAAGCGAGGAGGAGGATTTGGTGATGGCTCAGCATCTACTTGTCGCAGCGGACCGGTACAACGTCGAGAGACTGAAGCTGATATGCGAGGAGAAGCTATGCGAGAGCATTGACTCCAGCATGGTGGCAACCAGTTTGGCGTTAGCTGAGCAGCACAATTGCAATGGGCTCAAGGAAGCTTGCTTTGAGTTCCTTGCTTCTCCTTCCAACCTATTGGAGATGATGGCAAGCGATGGTTATGACCATCTTAAAACCAGCTGCCCTGCTGTTCTCAAGGAGCTCACTACAAGATTTCTGCCTCCGGAAACGAAAGCATCAGAAGAGATAACCATTGGTCTGTATAATTAGTTCTTCAAGTATGCTTATTTTGATTGTGATCATCGAAAAGAAAAGTTTTTTTTAGTGCTAATGCCGTGGTATTTCTGCACCTTAGAAAGCTACCAAGTTTATCTTTCCTGGAAGTAATGGCCTTCTATGGATCAAGTTTTTCAGTTGTTTCTGACTTTTTTTTTCCTTGGTTTTTTTCTGAAGTGCAAAATTTGACCATGTATAGTTAGTCCCTCTATACTGATATGCTATTACTCTATAGCCCTTAGAAATTCCATGCGTACTATCATATCTGAAAAATAATTAATTGTGTGCATTTCAATAGTCCTATTTGTAAGAACTTCTTTGTTCAGTAGATCTAATTCCAGAAACTAACATACCGTGAAAAACTACATATACTAATATCACAGTGCTTTTACATGTAAATTTCCAATACGATCCATGAGCACAGAGGAATTTTAGAGATATATTGTAGGACCGAATGACAAGACTAAGCCTTCCAGAGAGAGGTGAATGGTTCCAACACAAAAAACCGAAAACTTTTAGCTGAATGAAAAGTCACTCTCGAACTGATGGAGATCGGTCTGACCGGAGTTGACGTGCCGGTCTAACCGCACAGATGCATCTGGTCTGACCGCTGTAGCCGCTCCGATCTGAACGTCCGTGTGGCCACGCCGTCGTCCATTGCTACTGAGCGGTCTGAACCGCTAGTATTCCTCCAGTGTGACAAAGTTGAAAGTAGATTGATTTTTATATACTTCTATTTGTTATAAAGTTGCAACAACAACACTCCTCGCACAAACCCTTCTCCATCGGAAAGATTTATGGAATGGATCAGTCATGGGTCAAGCTTATCCAAGGTCACTGCCGGACCCAGGGGTTCCAGGTGTGCACCGGCATACTCAAAACTTCCGAAGTAATTGTAGACCTCCGTTTTTCAATAGATGGCACTGTTGACTTTTTGTCGTACGTTTGACCATTCGTTTTATTGAAAAAAAATGTGAGTTGTTTTATCACTCAAACTACTTTAAGCATGATTTATACCGTATACATTTGCATAAAATTTTTAAATAAGACAAATGGTCAAATATTTGTTCAAAAGTCAACGACGTTATCTATTAAAAAATGGAGGGAGTATGCAGGAGTAGTTTGTAGCAGTGGGCTGAATGATCAATGTTCGCAACAAAGACTTCATTGACTTTTTAGTCCTTCTGGGACAAAACCCATCGCAGGAAAGACTTTATTGACAAAACCTATTCCATAACCCTGTGACTATTTTTAGTCTCTGTCACATCGGATGTTTGGTCACTGATTAGAAGTATTAAACGTTGACTAATAATAAAACTAATTGTATAAATGAGAGCTAATTCGCGAGACAATTTTTTTAAGCCTAATTAATCTATAATTAGCATGTGTTTACTGTAGCATCACATATACTAATCATGGATTAATTAGGCACAATATATTCGTCTCGCAAATTAGTTTAGGGTTATGGAACGGATTTTATCATTAGTCAACGTTTAATACTTCTAATTAGTGTCAAATATCCGATATGACATGTAGTCCCTCGATCCAAACAGGCACATAGTCCATTCGCTGATTTCTGACCATGATTCCCAAACGGAGGCACGCCTTGGCTCACCGCCAATCGGGTCCAGCAAAGTGGCGATGTAGCTCAACAAGTCTTTCACATTTTTACAAACTTTACTTCCTGTTGGGCCAAGGTTATATTCCGTGGCAAAAATGTTCAGTAGACCTGGCAGAGGTCTTTCATATGCCACTCTCATATCAAGATTGTCAGGAATTCCTGCAAATTAGCTCTGAAATACAAGGCACGGTGTTAAGCTCCAATGCAGATAACCGGAGTACTGGACATATATATGGGGTCGACACATATTTTTTTATGTTTTGAACCTTTTTTTATTTTTTAACTTAAAAATAGACATTGCAAAAGTTATTTCCATATTCGGATCCTTTTGGCTACGTCAGTCCGTCTGACGTGGTAAAACAATACTGACACGCCACGTATAGCGGACAAAACAATGCTGACACGCCACGCATAGCGGGTGTGATAGTTTTATTTTGCCATGCCAGCGAGGGAGGCGTGGCCAAATAACGCTACCATGCCAACCAGATCGGCGTGATAGTGTTGCTTTGCCACGTTAGTCCAGTTCGTGTAGCCAAAAGGTTCATATCTTGAAAATAAGTGGTGAAAGGGTTTATTTTTAAAATTAAAAATTGGAAAAGTTCAAAAGATAAAAAAATTTCGTCGAATCACCTACTCTTCTCAAAGGTTGTGCAAACTCTTCGCTGGAATGCAACCTCCGACGGGGTCTTTTGATATGGAAGAAAAGGTGTATAATAAAAATAAAAGTTTTTTGGCTGGTTATTGTTGAATGATCAGCTAAATACAAGAGAAATGATGGATCTCGAACATTGTGCATCTCTAAATGCAATACTCACTTGTTCTTTGTGTGTTACTGCATCAAGAGAAACTAGAACCTAGCTGTTCTTTGACTGCCCTTTCAGCAGGGCCTGCTGGAGTTTGATAGGAATGCAATAGAATTATTCTCTAAACTTATATAAAATCGTTGTTCTTGTGAGATTGACACTGTTACAGAAATGATTTTTTTTTACGCCGGCCCCGGTAGATTCCAGACGGGTCGTAAGTGGCGCCGTCTGAAAAAACCGAGCAACCGGCGCCGGGCTGTTGCCCGTACAGGATAATGCATTATCCCGTGCGGTCGACTTAAGAGGACCGCACGAAAAAATCGATTTTCGCGTGCGGGCGATAGCCCGGCTCCGGTTTCCCTATATATACTTACCCCTCCATTCTAAAAAAGACCAATCCTACCTACGAACCTGGTAGCTAGGAATTTGTTTTTTCTAGGACAGGGTAGTATCTATCTCTATCTCTACTATAATAAAAACTAGGAAGGTGGCCCGCGCGGATGCGCGGGTATTATATTATTGAAAGATAAGATTATTATTTGTTCGAAAATTTTGTCTCATAAATTAAGGGCAAACTAATGTTTGGATAATGTTATTTTATAATAATTTAAGGGTTCTATTTTTCTTAAAGTATCTTAAAAAAAATCATTCACAAACTTTTGAGTAGGAGATGGATTAAGTACTTATGACTTTTGAATCATGTTTTTTTTTCTCGAGTAAATAAGAAACTATTGGAAGTTAATTATTATACAATCCATTTATAGAGCAAGATACTTAAAATTCTTATGATTAAATCATCTCATGAAGACGCATGATATAGTAAGAACGGGAGGAAAGCGCATGCATGGAAAAAAAGAAAGGGAAAAATGAAAAAAAGGGAGAGGAAGCATACGTACCCACGTACGTAGGTGCGTACCTATGCCCTGGGAGGAGAGGTGGAACCTCGTAGTATTTAGTTTGTTCTAAGATCAATTTAATCTAATGGTTTATAATATTGGACACACCGATTTAAGTGAAAATCAAATAATAGATATTTTGCTTTTTTTCTTAGAATTTTTAATAGTTGCTTTAATTTATTAGAGCACCACGTGGCAGTTTGAGAGCATTTTAAGAAATTTTAAAGGACTTAACACATGTAATTAGAATATTAACCACATAATATATATATGCATGGGGCATATGGTATTATTTATTCCAGCTTCGTCCATGTTTATATACATGTAGAGAGAGGAGAGAGATAGTCCCTCTATACTGAATTTATGACCTTAATTCCCCCTTTCTAAAATAAAAAAAAAAAAGCCCACTTTTAGGGAAAAAAAAAATTTTTTCCCAAAAAAAAATGGGGGGGCGCCGTAAAAAAAAACTAAATCATATCTGAAAATTAATTAATTGTGTTGCATTTCCAATAGTCCCTATTTGTAAGAATTTCTTTTTGTTTCAGTAGATCTAATTCCAAGAACTAACATAACCGTGAGAAAAACTACATTATACTAATATCACAGTGCTTTTACATGTAAATTTCCAATACGATCCATGAGCACAGAGGAATTTTAGAGATATATTGTAGGACCGAATGACAAGACTAAGCCTTCCAGAGAGAGGTGAATGGTTCCAACACAAAAAACCGAAAACTTTTAGCTGAATGAAAAGTCACTCTCGAACTGATGGAGATCGGTCTGACCGGAGTTGACGTGCCGGTCTAACCGCACAGATGCATCTGGTCTGACCGCTGTAGCCGCTCCGATCTGAACGTCCGTGGCACCGGCGTCGTCCATTGCTACTGAGCGGTCTGACCGCTAGTATTCCTCAGTGTGACAAAGTTGAAAGTAGATTGATTTTTTATTACTTCTATTTGTTTATAAAGTGCAACAACAACACTCCTCGCACAAACCCTTCTCCATCGGAAAGATTTATGGAATGGATCAGTCATGGGTCAAGCTTATCAAGGTCACTGCCGGACCCAGGGGTTCCAGGTGTGCACCGGCATACTCAAAACTTCCGAAGTAATTGTAGACCTCCGTTTTTCAATAGATGGCACTGTTGACTTTTTTTCGTACGTTTGACAATTCGTTTTATTGAAAAAAAATGTGAGTTGTTTTATCACTCAAACTACTTTAAGCATGATTTATACCGTATACATTTGCATAAAATTTTTAAATAAGACAAATGGTCAAATATTTGTTCAAAAGTCAACGACGTTATCTATTAAAAAATGGAGGGAGTATGTAGGAGTAGTTTGTAGCAGTGGGCTGAATGATCAATGTTCGCAACAAAGACTTCATTGACTTTTTAGTCCTTCTGAGCAAAACCCATCGCAGGAAAGACTTTAATTGACAAAACCTATTCCATAACCCTGTGACTATTTTTAGTCTGTGCACATCGGATGTTTGGTCACTGATTAGAAGTATTAACGTTGACTAATAATAAAACTAATTGTATAAATGAGAGCTAATTCGCGAGACAATTTTTTTAAGCCTAATTAATCTATAATTAGCATGTATTTACTGTAGCATCGCATATACTAATCATGGATTAATTAGGCACAATATATTCGTCTCGCAAATTAGTTTAGGGTTATGGAACGGATTTTATCATTAGTCAACGTTTAATACTTCTAATTAGTGTCGAATATCCGATATGACACGTAGTCCCTCGATCCAAACAGGCACATAGTCCATTCGCTGATTTCTGACCATGATTCCAAACGGAGGCACGCCTTGGCTCACCGCCAATCGGGTCCAGCAAAGTGGCGATGTAGCTCAACAAGTCTTTCACATTTTTACAAACTTTACTTCCTGTTGGGCCAAGGTTTATTCCGTGGCAAAAATGTTCAGTAGACCTGGCAGAGGTCTTTCATATGCCACTCTCATATCAAGATGGTCAGGAATTCCTGCAAATTAGCTCTGAAATACAAGGCACGGTGTTAAGCTCCAATGCAGATAACCGGAGTACTGGACATATATATGGGGTCGACACATATTTTTTTATGTTTTGAACCTTTTTTTATTTTTTAACTTAAAAATAGACATTGCAAAAGTTATTTCCATATTCGGATCCTTTGGCTACGTCAGTCCGTCTGACGTGGTAACAATACTGACACGCCACGTATAGCGCAAAACAATGCTGACACGCCACGCATAGCGGGTGTGATAGTTTTATTTTGCCATGCCAGCGAGGGAGGCGTGGCCAAATAACGCTACCATGCCACCAGATCGGCGTGATAGTGTTGCTTTGCCACGTTAGTTCCAGTTCGTGTAGCCAAAAGGTCATATCTTGAAAAATAAGTGGTGAAAGGGTTTATTTTTAAAATTAAAAATTGAAAAGTTCAAAGATAAAAAAATTTCGTCGAATCACCTACTCTTCTCAAAGGTTGTGCAAACTCTTCGCTGGAATGCAACCTCCGACGGGGTCTTTTGATATGGAAGAAAAGGTGTATAATAAAATAAAAGTTTTTTGGCTGGTTATTGTTCAATGATCAGCTAATATAAAGAGAAATGATGGATCTCGACATTGTGCATCTCTAAATGCAATACTCACTTGTTCTTTGTGTGTTACTGCATCAAGAGAAACTAGAACCTAGCTGTTCTTTGACTGCCCTTTCAGCAGGGCCTGCTGGAGTTTGATAGGAATGCAATAGAATTATTCTCTAAACTTATATAAAATCGTTGTTCTTGTGAGATTGAAACTGTTACAGAAATGATTTTTTTTTACGCCGGCCCCGGTAGATTCCAGACGGGTCGTAGTGGCCCGTCTGAAAAAACCGGAGCAACCGCGCCCGGGCTGTTGCCCGTACAGGATAATGCATTATCCCGTGCGGTCGACTTAAGAGGACCGCACGAAAAATCGATTTTCGCGTGCGGGCCTCTTAAGTGGACCGCACCGGAAAAATACATCTCCATCTTTTCCCTGCCACCACTTCAATTTTCACATCCTCTCTTTCCTTTTCCCTTTCACCACTTCAAATTTTTCACATCCTCTCTCTTTCTTTTCCCTCTCACCCACTTCAAAATTTCCACATCTTCTCTTCCTTTTCCTTTTATTCTCCCTCACTCCACTCCTCTCTCTTCCTTTCCTCTCCTCTCCCCTCCCCTCTCTCTCTCTGCCTCTTTCCTCTCGTCGAAGACGAATCCATCCAAAGGTAAGCTAGCCTGCATGCAATTGGTCGATGAAGTAAGGGGCATCGCCACCACGGCAGCCGACGGCACGGGGAGGAGGCGCGGCGGCTGCTGGTGGAGCGGGCGTGGCGGCGACGGAAGATGGTCGCGGCGGAGGCCGGGAGCGGCCGCGGCGCGACGACCGGCGATGATGAGGACGACTGTGACCACGAGCGGTGCGCGACGACGATGACCACGGCGCGGCGGCGGCGGTGCACCGACGGTGACGACGACGGAGTGGCGCGGCGGCGCCACGGCGACGACAAGGACAACGACGACCGCGAGCGGCGGCGGCGGGGGGGGGGGGGAGCGGCGGCTGCGCGACCACAGCGACGACGACGGGATTTCTTAGATTTTATTTTTTTCGGTTTCTTTTCTTTCTGTGCGGGTGGTATAATTTGTCCGCACGGGATAATCGATTATCCCGTGCGGTCGACTTAACACAACCGCAACCGCCCGGATGTGAAAATATTGATTTTCGCAGACACCTGGGGCAGACAGGCGGACCTCTGCATGGAAAAATGCATTTTGACCCACGGTGGAATCGATTATGCAGTAGTGTGACATTCAGGAGGAACGGATTTATGGAAATAGCACTACTAGCTTGCTGGCATTTCGGAAACAAGAAAAATGCTCTTATCTTTCAGCAGATTCAGCCTAATGTTAACAGATGGTTTGACTGCTTCAGAAATGGGATTATCTGGCTTCAGGATGAATGAGCACACCACAATATAGTGCTGTTGCAATTTCTGTAATTGTTCTGTTTCCTCTTCCTTTTTCTTTTGTACTTAATGTTTTCTTTCTTTAATCCGTAATATTTAACTTAACTGGGCCTTACCAGTAATGTTCCCTTCAAAAAAAGATCATACTTCAAACAAGATGAAAATTATATTTTTAACAACCTTTTGAATTAGACTAGTTGTTTAGTAGTCAATAGAAAGCTCCACAGC
>CM020181.1:24371587-24384308 GCA_009805545.1 Oryza longistaminata
CTCAAAGTAAGAATCTACTACTATAATTACATGATTCCTTATTTTTGATCCAAATCACAATAACTTGGAATTAATTAACTGATGTATCTGGTATATGTACGATAAATTTTTGAAAATTAATAACATCAATAATAACCTGAGGGAGTAGTATTTACCTAATGTATAGTTTCTACACGTGGGACCAAATATAATAAATTTATCTATTATCTTCTCTTTTTTGTATTTATTGATTTGCCTGCCGATTTGTGTCATATACACTTTTTTTTGGGGAAAGTGTCATATACACTATTTTGATCCAAGTACAATTTTACTTGTTTCTTTTCTCAGTACAATCTTACTTGTTTCTTTTCTTGGTGTACTCGGTGTCTTGGTAAAACATAGTTTATATTTTTCAGACCTCACTAATTCTCTTGTAAAATTGTGTCTCATGCCATGTCATTTTGAGATTTTTTACTACCTCTCGTTCTTAAATCTAATGATGGCTCTGGCCAGCCTCCATATCCATTGTACGATTGGTCAGCCATCCTGAAACAGAGCGAGCAAATCACAAGGTTTGTCTTGGAGATTGTCCATCTTTGGTGAAGCCATGAAAGAGAGAGTGCTTGTGTTCAATCAATGTCTTGAACCACTGTCTTTGATTATGCACCAGCTTAGCACAATATTCCATTGGACTAAAGGTAAAGAGATCCTACTGATGAGTGGAAATGTCCTATGAAAATTTTGAGAAACTGTGATGGAGGCCTTCAATGACATGAAAAGCAATGCCAATGCAATGCTTGCATCAACCGTGGAGTGCTATAAAGGTATTACACTTGTTGGGGCATCGCATGTAGTTCTCCTTGATGTTGTATGGAACCCTTATGTTCGAAGGTAGGTAAGGAACCAAGCTTATAGAATTGGTCAAGAGAAGATTGTGTACACATACATTCTAATCGCGGAAGGAACCTAGTAGAATGACAAATAAGACAAACAAGCAAGGAAGGATCATATGTCCAAACTATTGTTTTCGAAAGAACGACATCATTACCAAAGCCTGCAGGATTTCAACTTGTCACAAAAAGTGATATCCAATGACAAGATATTGGAAGCAATGACATCACAAGGAGAGCTCAAAGACATGTTTGTAAAGATTATTCACTCATTGCCTGCAAACTTAGAGCTAAATCTAGTAATTTGATATTTGGAGGTTGAAATGTAATTTGATTCTTTTGAGATTAAAATGCCAGTTCGGTTCATTTGAGAATAAATGTTTATAATTTTTTTTATTATGTTGTCTACAGAAGTAGACATGACATTTTCTAAGATTCATCAATATCTGAACTCTTGGCTTCTCCAGAAGAAAATATCCAGAATGTGGAGTACAATAAGCTCAGGATGTTGATGTGGTTAAATTATTCATTGTCAGGCTATGTGTTGATTGCTTCAATATTAAAACTAGGACTATTTGCTCCCGTGTAATATAATGATTTGCTCTCTTTTGAAAACTGTTGCAATGGAACCATGAAGTTTCCATATTGTTGGTAACTGGTAAGTATATGGAATGGCAGTATAACACATCCATATAAGTGCTTCCAACACTAGTTGCTCAGCATCTACATCCTTTAACTCAAAATTAATGAAAGCAGCTACTTATGTGAATCTTATTTAGAGATGCAACAGAGCATCTTATCTGTGGAGAAGAAAATATATGTGTGCACCTCCATTCTATCAAGATGGTGCTTCATCGAAATTTCTTTACATTATGCTCAGATAATTTAATAGAAATAGTAGAAAACCAAGGGTAGTTTCTTCCTGATTTTGGAAGAACTGAGATTATGGTAATTCTCTTAATTGCTTGAGCTCCAGGGTTCATTGAGTTCTTAAGCTAGATGCACGAACGGATGACCCTTGAGATGATCTGTTCTTAAACATGCACGATGGATTGATCACTTGATTGTAGCATTTTTACAATGACTGGTTGGTGATTGTTTAGCATTTTACTTTTGCATTCTGGTCATAGTAATAGGCTGATGCATGCAGATATGATGCTGGAGTCTGCTATCCATTTCACCTGTGGTGGTGTGTTTGTGTTGTTGTTGCCGGTTTATATACAATCTAAACTTATTTGGTATAATAACTACAGTGCCCTCCAAGCAAATGTTGCAGATTAGAATCTGTAATGAAATGCTCTAAGTTGTTTTAAGACTGTGTCATGTTAGAGTTAGAATCTATTTTCTGCAGTCGACCTCATATGTAATCATTTGTAGTACAATAAGATATTTAATTTTTAATGTTAGTTAGATTCCAAATGAAAGTATAGTACTAAATTAAATTTATGACAAGGGCATGCATGTTAGTATGTTACATAATGTAATTAAGACCAAATTTGACCTAGAATTTTCTAATATTATCTTATAAGAACTAATTCACCTAGAGTTTTCTATGGAAGTATGGATGCTTTTAAATATTGATGACAGAGAAGGATGTGCAATATCTGTACATCTTAGATAGCTACCTTAATATCTTTATCTAAAAAAAAAAAGAAGTTCAGATGAATTCTGCAACTTCTGACTGAATATATTTTAGTTAAATTTGCAAATCGAATAGTAACAACTAAGCTAACCAGAAGGGGGGTGAATGGTTGTAGTAGCCAAAAACCGAAACTTTTAGCGGAATTAAAATTTACCCTCAAATAGATCAGTCTGACTAGAGTTGATCCGTCGGTCTGATCGCAAGTATGCCTCGGGTCGACCGGTGTAGAACGCCTAGTCCAACTGCCCTGTGATCCGCTATCGCCAGATCTCGTCGCCGGTCTAACCACCGCTCTCCTGCCAGTCTGACCGGTGTGTTGCCGCCGATCTGACCGCAGGTATCCCGTTGGTTGGACCGTCGAAACCCGTGCAAACACAAATCGAAGATCTCTCAATGTACATTGAAACTTTATTACTAGCTTCTCTATGTGTTTACAAAGTGGAACAACTGCACTCCTCACGTAAATCTCGACTAAACTGGAAACCCAAACTCTTCTCTCAACTCAACTCTCTCAAAAACGATATCGGGAGGCCACACCCTACCTGGCAGCCTAAAGCCACGAACCAACCTTATACAAGAAGTCCTAATCCCCTTGGAAACCTTCCCGTACAAGAAACAAACTTTACAAACTCCAATTGTACCAAACTTGGACTCCTTCCAAATTCGACTCCGCATCCCATACGCACACAATATCTCCATTGTATACCATATGGAATCTTCACAAACCACATGATCTTTACCCTAAGCATCCCGCATAATATCCTGATCGTCCAGACGTCATCTTCTCCCAAGTTGACTCCCGATCTATCACCGGCAATACTCTCCTGAGGCATCAAGACCACCTACACATGCATCAAACTAGAAACCATATCCGTGCACAAGTTCTCACCAACTTGACTCATTGTTTGCAAACAACAGTATCACATACGCATAGTATCCATCTAGAAGTCATCAACATGAATTATCCACGGATATCCAAAGAATCAACCCGAAACCGAAACCGACACAAAGTCGGCCGGTCAGACCGCAGGCTGGCCGGTCTGACCGCACGCATATCTCCAGTCTGACCGGCTACCATAGCCCGATTTGACCTGTCACTACTTGTCAGCAACAGTCCCTATTCATCACCTGTAAGTCAATCATCTCCATAACAACTTTGCCAATAATCTTCAAATATCAAAACTAATAATCTCATATGCTAATTATTCATCACAAAACAAGAATCAAATACACTTTGATTTTACAAAATTCCATATGAATTATATGAATTAAGCAAATAGTTTGAGACTGACGCTGTGACATCACATATTTCATGGTATCAAGCCATTCTAATTAGTGATGATAAGGTAGGACATATTTCAATCATGTAGCTCCTTGATAAAAAGTGTTCAACTGAATTTACTTTTTTTTTCTTTCGGTGAACTTGAAGATATTAAGAAGAGCAGTAACTCAATTACTGATTAATATTTTGCCTGCATGTCATGTCAAAGATGGATTGGGAAGCTATTCTAAATTAAGCAAAGGAAAACAGATGAGCCAATCAGTCTTATTTGGTAACTGGAGACTATCATAAGAGATGGTGTTTGGCTTTGGTTAAAATCTGCACATGTATTTGAATCAAAAAGCATTGTCTATGTGGAATTTTATTTGCTGTTAAACGGTGTGGGAGAAAAACTATCCTAATTAGGCATTGTTTGTGCTCCTATAGACCTAAATGAATATCATTTCCAATTTGAGCTTATGCCATCGGAAATATCTAATTTTGAATGCTCTTTTCTGTAAATATCTTCGTACATACAACATGTAACAGGATGGTAACGTTTGCACAAATGCGCGACTTCGTTATCTAGTTATAGTTGAAAGATCGGCATGGACACATAATAGCATTACTGTGTACCCTTTTCATACCAAAGGAAGTGCCCCTTTAGATCCAAATATTCTTAGAAAAAAAATTATCAACTCAAGAGTAGTACTTGTCCTACGCATTATATCTCATTCAAATGTATCCGGCCTGTTTTATCTATGATACTTTCAACCACACCTCATTTAACAAGGGACATTATATTTCTTTACTAAATTTTAATCTGTGCTAGAATTTTTTTTGGGATGAAAGAATATGTTCTTCATGGTCATTTAGACTTGAAAAGTACAAAGATATGTTGACATCATTTATGGTCAATTAAGGCACATAAATCGAACCGCATATATGGGGCAGAAAGACGAAGTTCTATGGACATAAAATTAACAAGTTCATACACATGTACATCTCCATCTACAGGGGACAGCTAGTTGAGCTACCTGATAATATCACAATGCACAAATGCTGCTCTTCTGTTTCTTCATTCTTGGATTCACTCGATCATATGCATAGACAAGACTGTTTGACTATGCCTGGGATGCATCAGGAATCTAAGAGATATCAGGATAATCCATCGACCATGCACGCGCCACTGTAGTCAGGTATGCTCACCATCACGCAGTTTGCTGCGGCGAATGCTGACTGCAGATGATCTGTCTGGTAGAGTCGACGTGGGATGCATAAGATATGCCTTCTCGGGGAACCACATAGCTGGAAAAATATATCACGCTCTAGATCAATCTGGAGTAATGAAGTCGCTGTGTAACTCTACCTAAAATCACTGAGTTGAGTTGAGTTTCAGGACATGCCCTCCACCATCTTTGTCTACAATAGTCCTCACATCAAACCTAGAAAATATTGAGGAGGAGATCATCCCCTTTTTGCAGCTCAATACTATTATGATGATCACCATCCAATTGAGGTTCTTGAGAGATTAATTTGAATTGTGTCATCAAGATTCGGATGCCATGGATAATAACCATTGATGCCATGAAAGGGTGATCAACATTGGCCCGAGTACAGATTTCCTCCGAATTACATGTCATTACATCGTCCATCGTTTTTTCTTGTGAAAATTGAAACTGATGCAAGTTTTTTAGACTTGAATTTTTATTTTGTACTGAACTGGGAGGTCACCACGCCTCGAGATCTCAATGTATACTGATGATGCAGTGGTCTTCATCAACCCAAAGAAGGATGATGTACAAGCATTCACTGCGCTCCTTGAATGCTTCGGACAGGCAACAGGGCTTTGCACCAACATACATAAATCTCAGGTGATGCTTATCAGGTATGCCTGCTTAGACCTCGACGATGTGCTAGAAGGCACGCCGGTGACTAGAGCGAGCTTCCCTATGAAATACCTGGGGCTACCCGTAGCCATGACAAGACTACGTAAGGCAGACCTCCATCCATTATTCGACAAATCCGTTGGACACCTAGCGAGGAAGAAACATTGGGATAGTAGGGCGAACAACTCTAGTCAACTCAATCCTCACATCGCAACCTGTCTACCTCCCGATACCCCTAAAATTTACAAAGGAATCCCTAGAGGTGCTTGAGAAATAGAGGAAACGGTTCCTCTAGGTCAGGGGCCTGATAGCATCACGGACGAAAAATACAAGGTCAACTAGGCAAGAACTTGTATGCCAACAA
Source organism: Oryza longistaminata (assembly GCA_009805545.1). Lineage (NCBI taxonomy): Eukaryota > Viridiplantae > Streptophyta > Magnoliopsida > Poales > Poaceae > Oryza > Oryza longistaminata. The sequence continues at coordinate 24,377,613 of CM020181.1, forward strand.
CTTATGGAGGACTGGGGATGCTCAACCTGGAAAATTTCACGAGAGCACTGAGGGTAAGATGGCTATGGCACGAGTGGAAGGAACCAAAAAAGGCATGGGTCATCTAGACACGCCATGCGAAAAATCTTATAGGCTACTATTTACGACAGCGACAGCAAAAACAACTAGAGATGGGGAAGCGATCCTTTCCTAGAACTCAGCATGGATGCAAGGAAGACGCCCAAAAGACATGGCGCCAAAAGTCTACGCGATCTCCAAGAAAAAATAGGCCCCTCCGAGAGGCCATCGAGGACAACACATGGTTACGGGATCTCAACTTATCAACTAGTACGGACATGACGGTGGAACTCCTAGAACAACCAGTCACCATCTAGATAGCAGTGCAAAACATCAAACTCAACTTTAAGGAAAAGAATGAGATCAAATGGAAGCTCATATGCCAAGGAGAATACACAGCTCTTTCAACCTACGAGGCACAATTCTTTGGCTCAGTCAATACAAACTATGAGATGCCAGATGTTCACCTAGCTAGTTGTCCAGAATAGAGTCTGGACTTTCGACAAACTTGCAACACGTGGGTGGCCAAACAACTCCTACTTCCTGCTCTGCCGCCACACGCTAGAAACATCCTTCCACCTCCTGGTGGACTGCAGATACACAAGTAAAATTTGGGAGACCTTAGCAAATTGTGAGCAACACAAGCCGACAGAGTGGAGTGCAACCACAATAGTCCATGACTGGTGGGCAGAGCTAGCAACCACAAAATGACTATTGAAAAAGGGAGTCTGCACCTAATCCTCCTCACGGCATGGGAAGTCTGGAAGGAAAGAAACAAAAGAGTCTTCCAGCATAAGGAGTTTATATCCATCAAATCCTTGGGAGCAAAGATCAAGGAGGAAGCCAAAACTTGGGCCTCAGCGGGAGCCAAACACCATGCGCTTTTAATTCCTTAGGCCTTTTCCCTATTGTACAACTCTTTCTTTTTATTCTACATGTAACTTTTACTTCTCCTATATTCAATGAAATTGGCACATCCTGAAAAACGAGCGACCATGTAGTTTTTTATCGTGTAAATATCATGGCATGAGCAAGTTGATCTGTGGCTACAGTGGTAGCAGTGTGCACTTGTTACGGCATGTACAATAAGTATATATTTTATAACACCGATGGCAGAAGTTCTTCCACATATATTAAGAATAAGAGTTGGCTCAGTTTATAAGGAAGATCGGGCCAAAACCATACAACTAGACGGTTAATTGAGGGGAACTATCAAAACCTACACTGAGGGCAAAAGGAGAAAACAACCTTCTACAACAAAACTACTAAGGCACACGGCTCAAATAATTGTTGCCAAGCTCATCAACCGATGAGCAGCACCGACTTCTCAAGATGGGCCACAACCTCCAACCAGACCCATACAATTAAAAACCATTAACCATGGCGGATGGCTTGGCAGCTGAGTGATGCCACGTAAGATAGGAATAGTTTTTTTTTCCTTTTTTGTCTTTTTATTCGCCGCTCGCCATGCCCAACCATTAACCAAGCTTCTTGGTGGGTCATGGTTGCCTCTGGTGTTGCGAGTAGTTCGCTTGGCCAATGGCGTTGCGAATAAGTGTAGTTGCGCTCGGCCAATCACCGTCATTAGATGTGCTGGCCCTAGGAGCTAGGGATGGGCGTGGTCTAGGGTGGGCTGACCCAAACTCGTCCCATGTGACCCACCAATTCTACAACAACACCGGTTCCAATGGGTACCATGGGTCGACCCATGAAAATTGCTAGTGTACTGAATTTAGAAGACACTGGACAGAGCAAACCAAGTAAAAGAAATGTGTACGCTTGTATTCCTTTGTGAACTATGAAATCAATGTTATGTCGAAGCAATCGTGGAAGCAAAAACAAAAGGAACCGGCTTTTCACTGTTTCACTAGACCTATCTAATTTCAGAGAACCAATTAAGGAAGTATCATGAGAACCAATAACAAACAAACCGGCTATGAGGATTTGGGTGAAGGGAGAAAATGACGGTGCCGTCGCGTGCCTGATGCAAGGGATCAATCGATACCTACTGAAGCAGACCCAAATACCCACTTGAACCGGTCTTTTTAGTTTGGGCCAGGCCACATACCCATTAAAGCCAAATTTATGGGACAGGCTAATGAGGCTCGTGGGTAGACTTGGACCACGCCAATCCCTACTAGGAGCCAATCACATCGCTTACATGGGGCCATTAGATCAGAAATACTAATAATATAGAAGGAAATAAAAAAAAAACCCAACATATACGCAGGCAACCTCCATGCTCCTCCGAGAATAAGAATATATGAATTGGCCTATAGTTCGATCTGCCAACTAGAATCATTAGGAGATATTCCCTCCCTCCCAAAAACCCAACCTAATTAGGGATGAGACACAAATGGTACAACAAATATGGATAGCCTGTTCAGATTCGTTGTCCCATGTTGTGTCCCATTCTCTACTAGCTTAGGTTTTTTTGGGACGCATGGAGTATTAGAGAGGAGAGGAGAGGAGAGGAGGGTGAGAGTCAACTTTTTGCTTAAGGAAATGTTGGAGTTGCAGTAGCAGGTCAGGAGTGATGCACATGACGCGCACTGCATTAATGCTCTAAGAGTCACAACATAAGTAGGCGATTCTTCATAAATTTTGATAATTTGACCCTTTGCAAAAACTATTTTTATAAACTGAATGCACGTTAGCACGCTGACTTAGCCGCCCATCCGCGGTGGCACGGTATTCAGCGCCAGTTGACGTGGCGCTGAGGTGTCTAAGTTCAGCGCCACATGATTTAGCGCTGAAAAAAAGGGTTATTTTTTAAATAACTTTTGGCGGCGGTTCATTTGTAAAATTAGTTTTTTCAAAGGGTCAAATTGTCAAAATTTGTGGTGATTCTTGATGCAATTAGCTGCCAGTTGTTGAATATATCTCACCTAAATCAACGTCAAATCTCCTTGGTTACTTGATTTTTACAAAAGGAAAATAATAAAAGAGATAGTACAAAGTTGGATGCCGCTATATATATCTCAGCTGCATAAAAAAAAAGGAGCAAATATCCAGCATAACGTTATCATTTTTCAGAAAAGAACGCAACACTAGCTAACACATGTGCATATGTTGACATGTTGATGCGTGGTGTGTGCTTTAGCATATAGGGCTTAGGAGACCTTGGGAACTAGTTATACGGTGATGCATAGGAGAGTATTTCCTGATTCCCCAAGACCTGTGCTTGATTGTAACCTGCTTCCAGCTCAGAGTCTGTGACCAAGTAAAGCAAATGCAGAAGGAAGGAGGGTTACATAGAGCCTCATCGATTGACATAATAGGCTAAAACCAAAATCAAATTTTAAAATTTCAAACATAATTTTGGAACTGATTTAATGTAGTTCTTTTAGCATTTATTTTTAACTCGTTAAGAACATATATATATATATAAACTTTACTTGTAAATTAATTTTTATTTTACAATAAATTAAAATAGCTTATTAGGAAATATGGGTAATCGATGAGGCTGATATGCTACTGCTGCTGCCGGCCGGCTGGACTAGCTGCAGGCAAGTTCGTTTCTTGCACCTCATGACCATATTTCAGCACCGCGCGTGCGGAGCAAACGGTCAATGACTCAGTCGGCCTCGTCCGCATTGTTTTACTTTTTTGAGAAATAAACCAACGGCATATTTGCAACCGAAAATAATTTATGAATAAAACTTTTATATACGTGTTCTTAACGATGTAAAAACAAAAACTGAAAAATAAACTTGGATGAAAATAACTCTGTCAGCCTCAGTCCGTATTGTTTTTAAGGTTGAAAAATAAAATTTTAGCTAATAAATACAAACAATAGCGAAAAGATGAGGTTGCTCGCTATCTTTCGCTGTCGAGCTACACTCATCTTCTAATTTTACAATTACTTGTGGTGTAACCAATCGATATGCTGTCTATGTGTGAATGATTGATCAATGGATCAGTGATGCCGTTGTGCAGTAGAACAGAGGTGAGCCAGGGGTACTCTTGGGATACACGTAAGCTACGATAGCATAAATCAAAATTTACTATCGCGTAAATCAGGAACCATGCAAGTATTAGATCATAGATCGTTACCACTCGACGAGCTGCGCAGCGGAAGACGCTGAGAAGTCGAAGGAACTCTCGCGAAGTAGCGGGCGTCGATGTAGAGGAAGTAGTCGATCGCACCGGCTCGACCTTCTCCTCCTCGTGCGTTCTCCTCGCCGTACTCCCACGCCGATCAGCACCGCAAACCAGCGGCGCCTCTACCGGTATCCACACGTACAGGGACGGAACGCCACGCGCAGATGTGCTAGCACCCGCGCGCGGCTAGGGTTTTGCTCGGGAAGGGAGTGGCGGCTAGCGTTTCTCACGTGATGCAATATCTCTGCCGGTCACACCCCTCACGAATATATAGGATCCATTACTCGGGCCTCCAAGGCCCGTAGGACTCCTATTCGGATCCCTATCCGAATTAAGCTCATATTGGATCTCTATCCAATCCCCTTATTCCGGCCCATTAAGCGTGCGACCCTGTAGGTTCATATATACTCGGCTGTAACCCGAAAACTCCTTTTCGGTCCACGCGTCAACAGCGGCCCCTAGCAGAACGTATTGACCCACCGGGCATACATAAAGATCATATCGGCTGAACCTCTAGTGTATACTTGTATGAACCCCTTTGCCTCACCCGATTAAGCTCAAGGCTAGATATGTACCATCCTCTAATAGCTCAATCATTCACTCAAACCTGTTGATAGATTATATAACTTGTGACTGACTCCTCAATCACCTTTGGCATGGCCATGCACTTACATAATCTACAACATCGAGGGGCCCAGAGAGATCTCTCCATAGGAGGGGCAAATCCCATCTTGATTATTCATATCCCACTACATGTTTCATAGCATACCCGAAAACTACTTTTATAACTCCCCAATTACGGAGTAGCGTTTAGCAGTCCCTAAGTAAGTTACTACACATGTTGAGAACCATGATAATCTCAGGTCTAAGGATTCAACACCAACACTAAATGAGATCACTGATGACACAACACATATGGCTCTTGCAGTGTCTCATGTTGGGTCTATCCAACAACATGTTCACCAACATGTGTCCACATTATTAATTTGGTATCTCTATACCATGATCCATGAAACATGATCATCAATTAATACATGTGCGGATCATCTAAACATATTTGTTTCACATATGATATTTGATCAGGGATCCTTTAGAAATAGTAACAAACAACATAAAGAGTCTCATGAAAGAATCACATATTCATTAACCAATAATGAGTTATCTATTTCAAGCAACAATGTCGGATAAATATGTAAATATAGTATGTGATACAATCATCTCTATGATTGCCTCTAGGGCATATCACTAACAATCGCCACTTAGGCAGATGCAGTCGTAGGCCACGACGGCTACCACCGGTTGTCGCCGTACTTGGTGCCTACCTCGTTGCCCAGGAATAGCGGAGATGTTTATTTAATTAACGGCGTTAATTAATACTCCCTCCGTACTCGTAAAGGAAGTCGTTTAGGACAATGTTTAAGTCAAACCTTGAGAATATAAATCATTAATATCTCTCAAGTTGTTGAGTTTGAAATGTAAAAATTATATGATATATTTGTCTAGAAAAATACTTTATAAAAGTATACATATATCACTTTTCAATAAATTTTTTATAGAAACAAGAAATCAAAGTTGTGTTTTTGGAGACCGTGTCGCTATCCAAACGACTTTCTTACAAGTACGAAGAGAGTAGTAGGATGGAATGATTACAAGGAAGGACATGTGTGGCACATTAGGCAAAGTCCTTCAGGGTGAGCATAGGATGGAAGTCTTCCCAAATTTTCTTCCCAGCCTGCGCCCCGGCCCCCCCCCCCACGCTTGACCGCCTCCTCCTTCTCCTTTTCGTTTCTTAGAGATAGAGTGGGCTTATACCTAATATACGCAAATATACATGTTGTGTATTATGGAATTCTGTGTATTATAACATGACTATGGAGAACGCACAGAGGTATTCCGGCTAGCTCCAAAAGAGGTGGACTAGACGATCTGGGTTCGAAGCTTTACACTTTCTAAGTATTTGATATTAGGTTCTTTCCTAATATTTGTGTTATAATCAATTTTGCTCGTAATACATACAACTCTAAATGTAAATTCTGTGTATAAATACATTAGAGGGTTAAGGAAAGAGACAATTAATAATAGAAAGAGTACAGTAATAAGTTGATTGCCCCTCCACTTGCATGCGTTCCTGTTTTCGCGTCTGTTGGATTCGATCGTTGACAGCGGGCAATCTTCCACTTTCAACCCACAGCACCCGTGCGCCCGACGATTGACCGCCGCGTACTCCCTCCAAAATTTGTCCAAAACCCCCACCCCCTCCCCCCCCCCCCCCCCCCCCCACAAACCCCGCAAAAACTCCCCAAATTTCGCATTCTCCCAACCCTCCACCTCGCCGCCCGCCTTCCGCGCGCCGCCGGGCGGTACGGCATCCCAACCGAGAATGCCACCCCTCCGACGACGGAGGCAGACCCCTCCTTCCTCCCATCCCCCTCTCTCTCCCGCGTTCACGACCTCCCTCGCCGCTCCCTCTCGCGCGCCCACCCCATCCGCCGCTTCTCCTTCCGCCACCTTCCCCCTGCGCGCGTGGTCCGCGCC
>CM020181.1:24384333-24480137 GCA_009805545.1 Oryza longistaminata
AGAGAGATTAGTAAATCGCAGCGACATAACCTCAGAGTAATTAGGGGGTGCATGATTAACTGTTTGTACGTCGCCAAAGCTTAATTGTCTCAAAAAGAATGAGCCACATTTCTAAAAAGTCAAGTACCGGTTGATAAAAACTACCACCATTAGATCATATCACTGGTGGGAGAAACCATCTTTACTCCCGTAGACCCCCTTTAGTCCCGATTTTCCAACCAGGAGTAACGATCCGGGAGTAAAGATGTCCATCTTTAGTCCCGATTGTACACCAACCAGGACTAAAGAGAGGGGATCTTTAGTCCCGGTTGATGTTACCAACCGGGATAAAAGAGACAATAGCGGCAGTATCAGATGGTCCCCTTTTCTATTTCTTTTTTCCTTTTTATTTTCCCCGAATCAAGTATGCAAATCCCCAAATCAATCACCAAATCAAAGTAACATCCTAAATTCACATCACCAAATCCACATCACAAATCATAAAGTTACTTATACACACAAATCAAATACATCACAATATCCTAAGAAATTACTCAAATACATCACAGATCCAAACAATGAATCACAAATTTGTAACTTCTCAGCAAATGCATCTCAGTGAATCATCACAATTTTTTTTTAAAAAAATGCCGCTGCTGCCCCGCTCGCCACGACCGCCGGGCGCAGCCCGGCCGCCGCCGCCTGCCGCCCGCCGCCAAGCGCGGCCCCGCCGACCATCGGCCCGCCGGGCGCGGCCCCGCCAGCCTCCGCCGGCGCGCCGCCCCGCCGCCCGCCGGCCCGCAGGATGGATAGGGGAGGAGGAAGGGGAGAAGGAGGAGGAGAGGAGGAAGGAGTGGAGTTGAAGGAGAGGGGATGAGGAAGAGAGTCAGAGAGGATAGATCTAAGGAGGGGGGTGAGATTCGATCTGTCTATGTTGTAAATGTGGAGAAGAGGATAAGTGATAGGGATTATATACTACGTGTTTAATTTACCAACAGGGACTTGATCTTTAGTCCCGGTTGGTAGTACCAACCCTGACTAAAGTGGTGATCTTTAGTCCCGGTTATTAACACCAACCGGGACTAAAGATCCATTGTAGTACTATCTTCAATCTTTAGATACTCATCAAGCTGATCTGCAGGGCTACCATTTCCCAATTGGCGAATAGCCGATGTGCATTTCTTAAGTGGAGATAACCCTGGGCGATTAAGAGCATCCATTCTCAGTGTGAAATATTTATCCCACTGCCCTAGGGCTTCAACCATGTGTAAGAAGAGGTGCTTTCTCATCCTGAATCTTCTCCGAAAGGTTGTATCATTATAGACTGGATTTTGTACAAAGTAATCTTTCAATAGCCCTTCAGATTCTTCATAAGGCCTATCAACATACCTCCTCGGACCACTCTGCCTAGTAGGTCTCATATCTTGTAGAGCTTCAACTTCGGACTTCAATTCGACTATTATATGATCAGCAAGATCACCCAGTATGCTCCTAATCTGATCCAATGGGTACATATCCATTGGATCTATGCTGCTCACCTCATCAAGAGAATCATCATGTGCAGGGGAATCACCATCAGATTGGTTCGACATGGTGTTAAGGATGAGAGAAAATGGAAGGGTAAAGAGGGAAGAAAGAATGTGGAAGGTAGAGGAGGGGGAGAATGTGTGAGCTAGAGGATACACACACACACATAAATATGTCTGGGTAGTCAAATAGGTTCACACAATTAATGGTGTTCAGTTGCAGTAGAAAAAATGGGTTCACACAATAGATAGTGGTCAGATGTAATATAAAAAGAAAATGGGTTCTCAAAATTAAATGTGTTCAACATGCAGTATAAAAGTTGAGTTCACATAATTAATTGTGTTCAAACAAGCACTAGAAAAATAAAATGAGTTCACACAATAGATAGTGATCAGTTGCAGTATAAAAAGAGGATGCATTCACACAATTGATAGTATTCAATTGTAGTATAAAAAGAAAATGGGTTCACAAAATTAATTGTGTTCAACATGCAGTATAAAATAATGAGTTCACATAATTAATTATGTTCAAACAAGCACTAGAAAAATAAAATGAGTTCACACAATTGACAAAATTGTCACTTGTTCAGATTTGAATGGTACTGTCACAACACAATTTGTTTGCCAACAATATATTAAAAACATACCTCAATTATCTTTAGCAAAAAAAGCCAATCTCATACACTCCAATGCTTTGGATCTCTCAGCCAAAGCTTCTTCACTAAGATCACTTGTGGGAGCTAGCAGTAAGTCTTTGTAAAGGTCAATCATTTTACCCTTTGTTTGTTCCTGAGCTGCTTTATGATTAAGGTTGGCTACTTCTAGCTTCTTATTTGCCAAACTTTGTTGTACCTCTCCCATCTTCTCAGCCTTGCTGCTTACTTCAATGAATTTATCTAGTTTCTGGTCAATAACAGAAATAGCCTCTGATGTCAGACGATTTCCACTACATTCATCTTTGGCCTTCTTATGCCCAATAGGACGCTGTTTTGGAGTATCTTCGACATTCACAACATGAGTTGGGTTAGGAGTTACACTCTTGTCCTTTTCCTTGTTAATTTTCTTCAAATATGTGACCACTTTTTCTCATGTCGTAATATCCTCCCTACATGCACCATTGTGAAACGCTTGTCATTATGTTGAGAGGCATATAGCTAGAATGCTTGGTCCATCTTTTGGTCTTCACTCATACCACTTTGATGTATTTTAGTGATTCTTGCATAACAACCATTGAATTCGGAGATTGGTTTCTTAATGCGCTCCCAACGTTGCTTCAACTGGTTACGATTTCTCATACGGTTACTCTTAGTGGTGTTGTTGTATGTAGCAATAACATCTAACCAATATTGATCTGATTTCTTATCATTTCCATCAATCGGGTCAATTGAATTGTGCAGCCAAGCACTAGCCTACAATTAGGAGAAGAATAAACCGTACCTTTAATGAAATGCAAATAAAATTAAATGCATACAGACTCAAATCTTCAAAAAGAAACAAAGAAAACTAACATACCAATCTAATGTCTTCTTCATTTGACCAATTCAATCGCTTCTCGGACCTAGCATCGGATCTAGCAGGCTGAATGGTGTCATCGTCCTCAATATCAATTGTTTCTTTATCTTGTGAACCTATTTGTGCTGCAGCACACCTCCCAGTTGGTGTTGGTATCGCTTTAGAACATGGAGTTGTAGGTGACATTGTAGAATAACTCATTGGTGCACCAACAAAGTGGAAATTTTCTGGAAGCTGACTTGCATTATGATAGTTCACAAATGGATGTGTCTGGGTAAATGGAGAGATCTTATTATTCTGTAAATAATTCAGGAAACCACCTGGTGAATACATCCTGAAAAAGAAAACAACAAAAAAAATTGTGATATCTGTGACAAGAACAGAAGTGGTGAAATACAAAGTCTTTTGAAGGTACTCATACGGGTAGGGTGTGTGTACATTTATAAGGATGATTGTGCACGTGTTATGGGTGTCTGTGTCTGTACTGTGTTTCTTATGCATGGTAATATGTGGTTGGTGCCCTCTTTACCACCCTCTGTTACTGCATGTACCTAAAAGATTACTGCATATTACTACGTCTCGCTTTTCTTTTTTTTACATCGGTTACATGGTTAGACATGTAAGTGAAATGGACAGAGTAGCATTGAACTATGAAAGAAAAAAAACGTAAATTTTGTTCTAGGAATCTATGAAATTGCGTAACTTTGTTCCCTCCTAAAATTATTTTGCCTTCCAAAAATTTCTAAGCTAGCTTGTCTACTGCAGTATGACGATTGGTGAAACATGCGCACATATAGGTGTGAATCTATCTCTCCTGCATGCATAATACCCACATGTCAGTTGAGCTGCATTAGTTCACAATTAATCTACTTTCAAGTATACTGGACTACTGGAGCAGTGACTCGAATGTCAGCATCACGTGGAAGGCTATACTTCAAGTTATTCAAGAGTATGAATGCTCTCAATAACATTACTCTTTATATACTATATATACCGTACATTGATTTGAGAGCAGAATATATACTGCCATATCGGGATACAACAGAATTGCGCTACAACCTGAAAATTACCACGAATTAGATACGAGTAGCATGTACAAGGGCCACCGCGTGCTATGCAAAAGGAACAGAAGCATTTGTGATCGATTCATGTTGCTGCTTGCTTAATTTTGCTTGGAAGGTATGGGGAATTTAGTAAGCAAGTGGGATATGGATTGTCCTGCTAACCTCTCTCTTACCGTGTGCCTTTTCTAGCTTGTCCTAGTGATCTTTCTTGATTTACAGAAATGTATTCTAACACTGGAGGGGATATTCCTCATATATCTTTTTCTCTTTAAGTGAATGTAAACAACAGTAAAAAATTCTATGATAAAATATCACATAGTACCATATATCACTCTGTATAAAATAAGTTCAAATGTGGGTGTGAATAAATACCGGTACTGCTTATATGATTGATTCGTCGTTATTATTTTTTAATGTGAGAGTTGATTTTTGACTTAAGAGATATTGTGGAGTAGAATATATGCATATATTCCATAAAATTTGTGAAAACTTTTAAATCTTTTATAACCATTTGGATAGTGTTTGAATAAACAAAAGGACATCCCTTGAGGAACAACACCCGCACCCATACAATCCTTGAAATCTTTCATGTAGCTTGGAAAAGAAAACAACGCAAGCTTTTTTTTTTTTCTTTTTCATGAAGGACATAAAGCGTTAGCTTGTACCAGGCCAAAAGAGGGCTGCTAAAGAGCAGGATTCCGTTCAAACGGGACACTTTACAGAGGATGACGTCATCCCACGTTTCTACTTTCTCCCCGCGAGTCTACAGTCATCCCGCAACTCGACACACTAGCTCCCCCCTACCCCCTCGTCTGAACCAACGCTTGTGGCAACATAGACAATGACGTTGGTTGCGGCAGCAGTAGGAGACAAGGATCGAGTCTAGGGAAGGGAGAAGAGGAGAGAAGACGTGTGTTGCTTGATACTTGATACCTCGTAACCAGCCATGATACCTGATATCTTACAGGTACCCGATACCAGGTCTGATACCTGATACCTTGCAGGTACCATGTACCAGGTACCAGGTCTGATACCTATGGGTACCAGCCATGATACCACTAAAGTATCATCACAATAAGAACCAAGAAAATCATATGTTTATCAAGAGAGAGCCGAATAAAAACCAATAAAGGAAAACAATTCCATGAAAAGTTATCGTAGTTGTAGAAACACCCATAGAATATGTAGAACCCAAAATCAAATGCAGAACAAGACAATGCGGGAGCTTGGAGGTCACGAGCCCAGATCTGGGTGTACAGATCCACACCACAAGAGGTATTGTCCTTGATGACGATGACCTCGTCGACGATGGCCACCTCCTAGAATGTGGTGAGCAGCTCCACCTCTCATGTGCTTGGGCACCTACCCCACGAACAGCTTCACGATCTCCTCTACTCCACCCACACCTCTCAGCAGCAATGGCGGCGACGGTGATGGAAGCTTCCTCCACGCCTGACGCATCACCCCGCAAGGCCAGCCATCGTCGCCTCCGTGCTCCATGAGGGTGGTAGTCAGAGAGAGAGAAGGGGAAGAGATGAGAGGATAAGGTTGAATAGGTGGCATGGAGAGTAAGGGTGAGATATTTACTGGTAGTAGTTATCCCGTGTCTACGGAATAGTGTTGAGTAGTTTTTCCGCATGAAAAAGAGCCAATGTTGGCAGTGACACAGACCCTCAAAATAAAGCATTGGCGGTTTATATTTGTATGTGTTCGCCTGGCTTTTGATGTTTTTATTAATTGTAAATTAGCGAATGGGTAATCTTCATGTCACATGCTACTGAGTAGAGTTAACTTAAAGTCAATTAATTATCTAAAAACGTTTTAACATGTGCCTTTTTTTATTAATTGCCTACTTAATTAGAGTTGAGAGAAAAACGATGCATGTCGTTTTTTTTGTATTTGCCTTGAAGGATGCAAAGTGATCCACAGTTGATTTAACTGCTCCCAATACCCGTCAAAAGTAAAAGGGAATGTCTCCCCAAAAAGATAATTACTAGGAGTTGTTCTTTTTCTATGCGCTCAATGTAGTTACTGCTACTATATACTCCCTCTGTCTCAAAATATAAGTCTCAATCACTTATAACACAAAGACCAAAAAATATATAATCACCTTCATGCATACAAACAATATTATTGGAAGGTTTGATAATATAAAATTTAAAACAAATCAATTTTATAGGACCAGATGGTGCTAGTTAATGTATGCATATATGCACAACTTATATTATGATTCATGAGACATGAAAGAAAAGTGGTTGTGCCTTATATTTTGGGATGGAGGGAGTACCATATATAAATCACTAGAACGGTAACCACTATCTTAATCGGACAGCAACCCCCATCTCAATCGGGCATAGCGTCTGTCATAGCCTAGAAGTCACAGATGTGAAAAATTATCTCAATCGGGTAAACGGCCATCACTAAGTCACAGATGTGAAAAATTATCTCAATCAGGTAAACGGCCGTCACTGATGAAGCTCGTGTGCACCAAGGAAGAATTTTCCGATCGGTCACCAATCCCGAAATTGCTTCAAGCCAAACACGCTTAACCTCCCGATCGGTCACCCATTCCGAAATTGCTTTAAGCCAAACACGCTTAACCTCGTAGTTCTTTGGAGATCGGATTCCGGAGAAGAAGTTGTAAATTATTGATATGAGTATTCTATTAATCCTATTAATCCCTGGGCTAGGATATCACACATTCACACCCTAGCATCCCCCATTCATATGCATTCATTCACATACACAACCATCAATATATTTAACACAACCACATTCACATAACATCCATTTTGATCACATATTTCACATTCATTCACATATTTCACCAGCAAAACCGAGTTAATTGGATCAAATATATATAGCAGGTATTATCATGAAAGAGGAGGCAAATCAGACTTCTAGGCAAAAATGAATTTCAAGTTGAATTTTATGATACTAAATGAACTCATATGAAAAAGTTGTCAAAACAAAGTTCTAGAACTCATTGAGATCTACCAATTTTATTTTGGTCATTTCTCCATCCGGGTTTGATTGAACTATATAAAATTTGAATTTTAAAATATAAGAAATTCACATAATTTTTCAGGTAGTAAATGATTTTAAATGGAAAATTTGTCAACAACAAAGTTGTTTAACTCATCAAGACTTATAACTTTTATTTTGGTCATTTTTCTATATAACATTTTTTAATAGTTTAAATTTGAGTTTGAAAATATGACAACTTCAAAAAAAAAACATTTTCAAATACTAAATGATTTCAACTAAAAAAGTCATCAACAACAAAGTTGTATAACTCATTAAGATCTATAACTTTTATTTTGTTCATTTTTCTATATAATATTTTCTAAACTGTTTGAATTTGAATTTGAAAATTTGACAACTTCAAACAACATTTTCAAATACAAAATGATTTCAACTAAAAAAGTCATCAACGACAAAGTTGTATAATTCATCAAGATTTATAACTTTTATTTTGGTCATTTTTTCATCCGAAAACGTGATAGTAACAGTATTCACAAAATTCACATATCTCTCGTCTGGTTAATAAACTATAACATAAATATGTAAATTTTGTGAACAATGTTACTAACACTTTGTCCGATGAAGAAATGACAAAAATAAAAGTTATAGATCTTAATGAGTTATACAAATTTGTTGTTGATGACTTTTTTAGTTGAAATCATTTAGTATTTGAAAATGTTGTTTTGAAGTTGTCATATTTTCAAATTCAAATTCAAACTGTTCAAAAGAGTTGTTCAAAAGAGTTATATAGAAAAATGACCAAAATAAAAGTTGTAAATCTTGATAAGTTATACAAGTTTGTTGTTGACAATTTTTCCATTTGAAATCATTTACTACCTAAAAACATTATTTTGACTAGTAAAATGAATTATTATACTGCAGTTAATTATTTTGCTACAGTTATACTTACAAATATAAAAATTTCATATGAAAATGGAAAAAAAAAACTAAGTCATCTCAATCGGGCATTAGTATAGTTAACGGATGAGTCATCTGTGATGGACCTAATTATTATCGATTGAGATATGGCCGCACAGACATATTAGATGGGCATAAAACTTAGGCCCGTCACGGATGACACCTATCAGTGACGGGCCGTAGTTTAGGTCCGATTGTCACTGATAGGTGTCATCCATGATGGGTCTGAGTTTTATGCCCATCTAACATGTTTGTGCGACTATATCTCAATCGGATACTTTTTCGATCCGATTGAGATACTCCTAAGTGACGGCCCACTAATTTCAGGCATGTTAGAGCCCGTCACAGATGGAAGGTTCTATACCATTGAATACATCTTTTATGCATGAAGAGCACAATATTATTATCGTAGGTGATAGATATAGATGTACGAAATTAAGGCAAGCTGCTAGACGCAAGTCAATCCATCTATATATAACCAGGGGTCGTATATATCAGGGGTTCGTATCCTCTACCATAAACCAGCGCATTAGCATGTACTACTTCCTTCGGTTCTAATAACACTTATCATTTTAGACAAGGAAACGGTATTTAAAACATAACTTTGAGCACTATCATCTATTATTATTATTATTATTATTATTATTATTATTTATTATTATTATTTGGAAGTACTTTTTAATGCTAATATATATTTGTATCTCTATATTTCCAAGAGAAATATTTTATAAATTACTTATAGTTAAAGATTTTAAAGTTTGATATCATCCTTCCCTAAAACGACAAGCATTATCAACCCGAAGATAATACCACCTACATATATAGCACGTAGTCATAATGGACGCACTACACCAGGATATCCTAAGTGGACTCCAGTTTGAAATCTCAAATCTTCCTACTTAATTTTCAGGGAAAAAAACATAACTGCATTACAAACCGATAGCTGCGCATGGAAGCAAATTAAGTTGCTCTTCATATATGCTTACTACAACTTGATATCTTGGTTTGGTGTTGGATGTGCAAATTAAGGGCATACGAGGCATCGGGAATTCCATGTACAGATAGCCCAGAATTGTTCGTTCCAATATGGTTTCAGGTACCGCCTTCTGTCTCGATATGTTTCCTCCGCTTGTGGTTCGATTTTCAAACTGTGAAGCCGAAGCTCAAGGCGTCGCCATGACTTGCATGATCGAGGAGGAAATCTGGGTGTTTGGACTGGGCTATGGGTGACCTGTGTGTCACTTACATGGATCTGATCTTGCCCTTTGTAATTAGTGCGATCGATTGAAAAGGAGCAGTGCAAGAACAGTTTTAGTTTGGTAGTATACCTTTTAGACTTATATCTGAAATGAAAATAAGTTTGGTCATATCAAAACAAACTACTCTTGTTTCAGAAAATAAGGAGTACTATGCATGATTTTTGAAACCGAAAACCCTTTTGATGATAAAAAGGGCATCTGAGGAGTGGCTTCCTGTTTCAGAATCTTCAGACTTAATTACTGTGAAATTAAGCTTCCCATGAGCACTATAATCAATTAAATCTCCATCATAATCATCTATTATATTATTAAATGAATAGAAAAAGGAGCATCCACGTTCGCTCTCATGGCCTAAAAATTCTCACATTAATCGGAGAAAAAGAAAAAGCAGAGTCCATATAGAAATAGCTAAAATTCAGAATTAAAAAATAAGGAATATTAGAAGAGAAGACTATAGCCCATATAGAAATACAATTTAGAAATAGTTGAAATTCGGAATTAAAAAATAAGGAATATTAGAAGAGGAGACTAGAGTCCATATAGAAATACAATTAGGAAATAACTGAAATTCAGAATTAAAAATAAGGAATATTAGAAGTAGAGTATAGAGTCCATATATAAATACAATTAGGAAATAATAAAAAATTAGAATTAAAAATAAGGAATATTAGAAGTAAAGTATAGAGTCCATATAGAAATACAATTAAGAAAAAAATAGAAATTCGGAATAAAAATAAGGAATATTAGAAGTAGAGTATGGAGTCCATATAGGAATTTAAAACTAACTAATTCGGAATAAACATAATAAAATTAAAAGTAGAGTTTAGAGTCCATATAAAAATACAATTTACAAATAACTAAAATTCAAAATTAAGAAAAACATGGGAAGAATAGTTTAAAGTCAATATAGGAATACAATTTAGAAGTAACTGAAATTCGAAATTAAAAATTAAAGAATATTGAAAGATGAGTTCAAAGTTCACATAGAAATACAATTAGAAATAATAAAAAATTAGAAATAAAAATAAATAATATTGAAAGAAGAGCATAGAGTCTATATAGAAGTACAATTTACAGAAAATTCGGATTTAAAAAAAATATTAAAAGACGAGTCTAGAGTCCATATAGGAATATATATAATTTACAAATAACTAAAATTTGATATTAAAAATAATTAATAACTAACACGTATATATAATACAATATGAATATTACACATTAGTAGTTTTGTAAAGTTATTGTAAAATTTAAAATTATGTTGTCATTGTAATATATTGTAGTAATATAATGAGAAAATATATATGCTATTATATGAGAGAAAATATAATGATGCTAGCCGCGTAATCTGCGTGGGCCACCATACTAGTTTTATATATAGCAAAAACCAAATCATATGTCTCTCGAAAGAAAAAGGCATGTATGACCTCCAAGATTAGATGGTATGATAATTAAGACGACTAGACGAGATCCGATGCCACATACTCCCTCCGTCCCAACCGGGACTAAAGATGGCGTTGGACGACACGTGGCTGCGGTAACACCAACTGGGACTAAAGATGCTTCTTTTGTCCCGGTTACTAAAGATGGCTATTTTTAGTCCCGGATTCACCGTCCCGGTTGCATAACCGGGACAACAGGGGTTCCCAACCGGCGTTAAAGATGGGTTCCCCAGCAGTGTTGGATGGATATGATACATCATATTACTATGAATCTGGATAAAGAACTTGTCCAGATTTATAATATTAGGATATATCACATTCTTTCAGATCTCTTATATTTTGGAACGGATAGAGTATATTTTTAGCTAGTCCACAAGGACTACAGATATTTACTGCACATCAACTTGGCTGTAGCAAAGCATATAGGACGCGCTGTACCGATCGTCGAATTAGCAAGAATTTCTAGCACGGGAGTAGCATGCATAACGCCAGCAAGCAAAAGGGTCTACACATGTTTCTCATTTAGTTAGGGCTTAGGAGGCACAGGGAATCTAGTGTAGACCAAGGAAATGGAACGACCTTCGTCTACGATGAAATGATGCGCTTTTGTTTGAACGCGGCTTCCATGGCTTGGCATCATGGGTGACAGGTTGAGAGGGTCATGTAGCGTGGTGTCGGCACAATGTGCTGGTTAAACTCGTAGGTGCAGCCTGATGGTTTAGTTCCGTGACAGGTTTAATCTTCAGGGTGTGAATTAAATTAGCCGCTCCTCTCCATCAACCACAACAAGATACTAATCTTTTCTAAAAAGAAATCTGGAATTTTTCAGACTTTTTTAGAAAAATTTATCCTCCATGTCCATTTGCATCTCTTCTCTGTCAAAGCTCGAACGTCCTCATGACCTCATGCATCTGTAGGACTCTAGCACGTACACGAGAACTAGTCATTAAAAATTGGAAGTTTTTTTATCTCTTACTACAGAAGAAACTATTACCCTGAAATGGTGTAGAAATCCATGACCATAACGTCGGGTTGATTAATTATTTGAAGCAATAATAAAACTGTTGATTTTTTTTTTTGACAAATTCAGTACGAGCAATGTATATCACTATGGAACTTCTGGAGTACTAATCACCACGATGTAAATTCAGTATGTCAACTAATAAGCCCATAATAAGGGGAAGGACGACGACGATAAATGAATTTTGGTAGATGAACAATTACGTATTTTCATGTCAGACCACCCATAATTTGCATTATTTCAACAAGTCCTGACAATACAAAATTACTTAAACAAATTATAGGTCGTATTATTTGCTTTAGCAAGGCAGCTACTGTGCTTCTAAGAATAAGTAAGCACAGTGAGAGCGTGTGATACCCAGGGTTAACGTTATCGCGCGGTAATCACGGTTATCGCGCTTACTGCGTGCGGAGGGGATCGGTTACCGGTGGTTCCGTGGTTAGGGTTTGAGAAATTTTGAGCAAATTCAAATTTTCAGAAAAAAATAAAATAATAATAAAAAAATCATGGATGTAGTTCTTGATTTCTAATGGTAGATAGTGAAGAAATTTTTTTATCAAGAGTAAGATAAAATCAAATTTGAGGGCAAAACTGATAATTGTTTAGGAGAAATAGAAAAAGAAAAAATGTATTGGGCTTCACTTTTGTATTTTACATCCACAAGCTAGGTTTGCAAGTGTCCTATATATTCTTCCCCAATCTCTATCTCTACTACTTAAAAAAATAAGAGATGCTTCCTTCCTCCGTCAAAAAAAATAGCGAAAAAAATAAAACAGAAAAGTCCGACTCCTATATCCGATTCCCTCTCAGAAACCAAAAAATGTCCGACTCTAGATCGGTGAAAAAAATTGATGTGCCGGATTGAAGATCAGTCTCCAAAAAGGAACCTACAGGTTAAGAGCATTCCATTTTTATATGATTTTAATTTTTTGATTTGTACTTTTGCATTTGAGTCCCTATAATTTTTATATTTACATTTGAGTCCCTATAATCTTGCAATAAGGTACTTGAGGTCGTTTTTGTTAAAAAAAAATAATAAAAGAGAGAGAACAAAGGCAGAAAGGTGCATAACAAAAAAAGAAAAGCCGCACAAAATAGAAAATAAAGAAAAACAACAACAACAAAAGTCTTTTTCCCCTAAGTGGTGAAAAAACTGTAGATTCGAAGGGAAAAAAATCTGATTCATATAAAAGGGAAAAAAAGAAGTGGTGAAAAAAAACACTAGATCTGATTCCTTTAAAAAGGAAAAAAAGTCTGATTCCTATATAGGCGAAAAAAAATCTGAAAAACCATCTAAAAAGGTTCGTCCGATTCCCTAAGAAAGTGGCGAAACAAAATCCGATTTCTAACTAGTATATATCTCTTCTCTATCTCTAATCCAATCTAACAATTTAAAAAGAGAAAATGCACGAGAAAATAAAAAACGGTTCAAAAAAAACGCGTGAGGCAAAAGTCAGAAAAAAGCGCAAAAAACACGCTAAAAAGGTTTTCCATCTTCAATAAAAAAAAATAAAAAACACGCGAGAAAATTATTTCCATCGTCGGTAAAATATTTTAAAAAAAAACATGCGAGGAAAAAACTGTCAGAAAAAACGCGCCATTTCTAAAAAAATAGTTTTAAGAAACCGCGCAAGAAAAAAAAAACACCATCTATTAAAAAACAAATCGCTCTGAAAAATTATCAGAAAAAAAGCTAAATTGATGGACGCTTGAGTCGGATAGGATCCATCGTTTTTTGCCATCTACTATATGGCTTTATTTCGTCATATATTCTCCTGTATTGGAAAAAAAACAAAAAAACATTCAACAAAAAAAGTAAAAACAACGTGCGAGAAAACATGCAAAAAAAAACACACTAGAAAAGAAAAGAAAAAAGGAGAAAAATATGGTTTTCTTCGTCAGTAAAAAAAGCAAAAAAAAAATTCTAGGAAAAAAAAACTTTTAGAAAGAAATGCGCCATTTCTGAAAAATGGTTTGAGAAAATCACGCAAGGAAAAAAACACTGTTTATAAAAAAACCAAGCCGCTCGTTAAAATAGAAACATTGTTATTGACATGATTATGCATGAAAAACGTATATTATCATTAGAATTTCTTTACCCGTTACAATGCACGGGCATTTTTGCTAGTTTCTATACACATTCAAGTGATTTTTCTTTTTTTTAGCTTCTTTTCATTTTTTTTCATGTTTTCCACAAATATCGCGCGGTAACCGGGACAAACCACGTGGTAACCGTGAAACCGCCAATATTTTGAATTCAATTTTTTTAAGACGAAATTCACACAGTTTTCGGCGGTAACCATGGTAACCGCCTTATTGCAGGGTGGCGATAACCACCTCTAAAATGGTAAGGTAAACCCTCATGATACCTCATTATTGTGCAGTGTACATGGCCGCTTCACCTTGGGTTATGGGTGCGTTTGAATGGATTTCCACATGGATATATCATGCTAGCACAGATCCTTACATCTGTAACGGGTCACTGTGACGGGCTCAAACGAGCTGTTACAGATCATGTATCGGTAATGGACGATATTTTCTAGCCGTTAGGGATTAACACTCATTTGTAACAGCTCACCAATAGAAGCCATTGCAGATGTTAGTCACCAGATTTGTAACGGCTCTTATTAATAAGAAGTCATTACAGATGTGCCTTCATCTGTAACGGCTCCCCAATATGAGTCGTTATAGATGTCAACCTCATATCTATAATGACTCCATTTTAGCAGCCGTTATAGATGTACATTTATAACGGCTCCACAATAGATGTATCTCTCTAGCCATTACAAATGAGTCTCCACATCTATAACTGTTGGGTAGTTGTAACCGCTCGTCTAACCATTATAGATTTGAGTTTTGCGCTGTTAGAGATGTAGAGTTCTGTGCTAGTGCCACATGCTGGTCTTAATATGGGATTCTAGCTGTCGATAAGGTGGTGACTTACAAGCTAGAGTAGTACTGGTTCGGCATTGGAAAAATCCGATTTCTTTTTGGGAAATTTATGAAATTGCAGAATTTTATTCCCCTCCTAAAATGTTTTGTCTTACAAACTAAAGCATGTGAATTGCCGATTAGTAAAATATGCGCATATTGATCGGTGCATTACTCATGCAATTCTAATCCAATATCTTCTGCACCCTCCGTCCCAAAATAAGTTTAATTACACGAATCAATTCATGCATAAAAGTGAATTTATTTTGGGATGAAGAGTATACATGATACTCATCTGACAAGCTGTGTTAGTTCACAATTCATCAACTGTCAAGTACCTTGCCTTTGCAGGACAAGTATTCATGGATCCAGCTACCCTAAATGGCAGTGACTCAATTGGCAGCATCGCGTGAAAGGCTCTTTTGAATTAGGGGGTGTTTAGATCAGGGTGTGAAGTTTTGGCATGTTAGATTGGATATTATATATGGTGTCGCATGGGAGCCGGCTAATGGGTGGGTGACCGCCCTAGGCGATCACCGGGTATCTATAGCTCTCTCATGCATTGCCTCGTTTTTCTCTATAGACTATCTCTATATAAGTTAGTAGATAGCTTTGCTCTCTCTTCATTTAATATCTTCCAAGTAGGAAAATATGCTGACGTGGATATCTCGTAGAGAGCCTATAGAGCCTATAGATAACCATTGCGGGTGCCCTTACATATATTTTTAGCTGGACCACAAGTACTACATAAATTAACTCTCTCTGCACATTAATTTGGCTGTAGCATACTACCGATTGAGGTCTATCCGTCAGAATTTGCACTACAAACTGAAACTGTAATTTAATACATCAACCTGCAGCTCGGATGTAGAGCATGCACAATACCAACAAGCAAAAGGCTCTACTCAATCTGTTGGATCATTCTCAGTCTGTTGGCTTGGGAGGAATTTGGAATTCAGCTTAGACAGAGAGAATGGAACGGCCTTCGCGTCTACCGGGAAACAGTGTGCCTTTGTTTGAACCCAAATTCTATTCCTTGGCATCACGGGTAACAAGTAGATATGATCATGCATCGCCGAGATGTGCTGGTTTGTGCTGGCTAAACTTATTAGATGCAGGCAGATAAGCTCCGTGGCAGGTTTAATCTTCTGTGGCATGGATTAAATTAGCCACCCGTATCCATCAATCAGAAAAAGTTTGATATTTTGATACTGAAGTTAGTCAACTTTTTTAAGAACAATTTCTCCTCTTAGTCCATTCGCATATCTTCTCCATTAAAGCAGCTGGAACGTCATCATGACCTCACGCATCTCTATCACGTGCATGAGAACTAGCTAGTCGTTGAAAATATAAAAGTTATTTTATCTCTTTTTTTAAGATAATAGATAAAAGAGTAAATTAGTTTCATATAAAACCACACATATTGTGGCGCATAACCACAAGTATTACACAAGTATTACGGTCCTAAAGTTTCACAAAACCACATTGTTTGTCATTTAGACATTGATCTACCACGATTTTAAGTTCTACAATCGTATCTCAAATTTATAAGGATTGTATCCATTGTATAAATGTTTCATCTGTTTTTTCAAGTTTTGATATTGGAGTATGTCAAAACAGTTAATGGTGTGGTTATGTGCAACTTTACGACCATAATGCTCTGATATCATGTGGATTTTGGATTAAAACGATCGCACCATGCCGTGCGCCGCTTGCGTGTTTATATATGTGGTAGGAAAAGCCCCATACCGTGGCAATACAGGAGATCCTAGAGATTAGGCATAACCAATCTCTGGATAAGATTACATTGTGATAACAACTACTCAACTAATATTGAGGATAACAAACTCTATCTCTACGCACATAGCATTATCGCAATCGATAATGAGAGTAAGCCACGACAACAGCAAGGCTCAGTCTACATTCATGTATTATCTTGATAATGTTCTCAAGCAATTTTCAAATTGGACACAGTGAAGACCTTTTAAACATGTAGAAGATTGCTTCAATCTGCCACTGTCAGCTCAGACATATCATGAATCTCTGTAACTTCAAACATAAGTCAATCAACTACAATTGCAAGAGGGTATTGGAGATATTTGGACCTTCATTTGGAACAGCCAGCAGTACTCATCTTAGAAGTTTTACAAGATGATTTTTATTGGTCTTCCTCCACCTAGACCATATATATGGCTTTGAAAAATCAAGTGTGTCATAAAGATCAAGGTCTTCATATGGCTACTTTTTTGTGATAGGTTAAACACAAGAAACATGTTTAATAGAAAAAAAAACTACTCACCTAACAATGTTGATCTCACTTGTGCTTCGTGCTCCAGTGATGCTAGAGAAATCCTATTGCGCATCTCTTATTTATATGCCCTTTCAGCAGAAGATGTTGGGAAAGAATTTTGATCCGATGAAATATGAATCTAAAGTTTTTCCAAATCCTTGTCCTTGTAAGGAGAGTTTCAGACACAAGGATTTCTTAGAAATCATGTCCATAATGTGTTGGCATATCTGGAAGTACATGAATAGGATTTTTTTTTTTCCAAAATGTTTTGCCCCCACTAAAGATGTTTGACTCAAATGTTTTAAAATAAAATTCTCGTGCATATGTGCATGATGAATGAGGTACTTAGTTCATATGTTTTTTTTCCTGGTTACGGTATTTATAATTTTCGATTTGCTGCTTCCAACATATGTCAATACTTTTGTTTTCTTTTTCAATATAAGTTAACTACTAGGCAAGACCTGATAGTAATTTCAATAAAAATATTTATTCAATTTATATTTTTATATTTAATTTATTTGGGTAATCAAATCAATAATCCGCTTATCGAACCTGGTGGATCACCCATCTCAGGTAATTAGGACAGTTTCAAATATATGAACTATTGAGCTAAAAAAATAATAAATTGAGCTGCAAAAATATTACCATTGAAACACATAAAAATGAGGAGTATGTGCATATGAATGGTATCTCAATGACATGTAGGACCCACATGAGTCAATGACATGTGGGTCAGGATGGCATATCTTAAATTTTACAAAATTATAATGGCATGGTTCCAATTTTCCCGAGGAGTAATGACCATCAATAAATGAAAGAAATGTAACTCATGACCTGAAGGATGGTAGAGATTAAACTCAAAAAAAGATGATATGGCTCAATGCATATTGTGTATATAAGATATTATTAGATTCTCCATGCTTTGCAGCAGGAATTATTAAGTAATCTTAAAAACATTTTTTTGTCAACAATCGAAATAGGAGTACAAAGGTTATTAGTTATTAACAGCAATTAAAGGTGGTTTGAAAAATCCATATTTAGAGATAAATAAATTTAATAGACTCTATAGCACGTTATAGATGAACTATTAGGACGTTTGCCAAGATTTGCCTTGCAAGAAATAAAAGATAGGAAAAAAAAACTAAAAAGTCAAGGGTTATTAGTATTAATCAGGAAACAAACTAAATGGTACCCCCGTGCTTTGATGCATATTATATGGATGAATATATATTAAGTATTATAAAACTATAGATATGTTGAAATATTATGGAAATGATGTGAGGGTGGTAATTGAATATGTTGAATGAAAATTTGTAGAATTCAACAAATTGTAAATGATGTTACTACATGAGTTTTAATAAGCACCACCTCCGGTTCCATAATTCTTGATGTTTTTAAAAATGTTGAGGTCAAAGTTGTATAACTTTGACTATCAATAACTTTAAAACTATTTAGTTTATGGTCAATAAACTTTAGATGTATAGAAATACTATATATAAAAAATATTTGAATTCAAATTCAAATTTGAATCGGATATATAAACTTTTGATTTATAAACTTTGGGTCTCTAAACTTTAGATGTGTAAACTTGAGGTGTATAAACTTTAAATGCATAAATTTACTAAAATAGGAAAGTAATACGGTGCCAAAAAAAAACCAGGTGGAGGGAGGGGATCCGAATCCGATCGCCCCTGGCGATCGATCGCCAGGGCAATCTCGTGTCGTATAGGGTGTTCGGGCACTAATAAAAACTAATTACAGAATCCGTTAGTAAACCGCGAGACGAATTTATTAAACCTAATTAATCCATCATTAGCAAATGTTTACTGTAGCACCACATTATTAAATCATGGAGCAATTAGGCTTAAAAGATTTATCTCGTAAATTACTCGCAATCTGCGCAATTAGTTCTTGGACATATATGCTCCCAGTGACATTAATAGGGTCTGTGTTGGTGTCGGTACATTAATCTGGGAGCAGTATATATGTGTACTGGTTGGGACTTGGGTGACCGGAGATCCATCGTAATTACACTGCATATACTGAAAAGCCACAGTGAAATATGAACATGCTGCGAAAAAGCTCTGCTTCATACGTGTTGGGTTTAGGAGGCACGAGGAATTTGATGTACACAGGGAATTTGATGGATCGTACGTCCAAGTGGACGGCGGCAAATCAAAACGCAGAATCCGGCGGGCGGCTTGCAGCAGAATGCAGAAAGAGAATGACAGCTCGTCGTCGCTGCCCGGCCGGAGTGCATCACCGGGTGTAATAATCAATGTACTTCTCTTGATCTTTGTCATGGGAGTAATTGATTGTACTGGACACCAATGTTTCCATAATTCTTGTGTGACTTCTCTATAGGAGAAGCTATTCATCTGAAAAAAAAAAAGGGAATCAATTTGCCTTGTGCATTCTTGCAGCAGGAATCAGAGCAGATCTCCCAGACACATACATGTACAGTGAAGATTCGCATGCATGGTAGTATAAGGGCATGTTTAGATCCTAGGCTTCCTAGCCCAAAATTTTAGGGTGAATAATCAACATGATCCTAACTTTTGTTTAAGGATCAATTTAGTCCTTGACATTTTGTATTGTCCATACAAGTCCTTAAAGTCCATTGTGTGATTTAATATAGTCATTATACCCTCTAAAAATACCATGTGTACATGCTACATCATCTATGCATGCAAATTCAATATTTAAATGTCCATTCTACCCTTACGTTTTCATAGGAAATAAAGAAAAACTATTGAGAAAAAAAAATGTTTTGGCCATTGGCAAAAAGAGTAGCATTGGTAACAAAAAATTTTTTGGCATTTTCCTTTGTTTTACGATTGCTTCTTCTTGTTTTTATCTTTGCTTTTTTTATAAAAAAAATATAAGGTTAAAATGGACACTTAAATGTTAACTTTACATGCATGAATGATGTGGTATGTCCACGTGGCATTTTAAGTGGGTCCAAGGACTATATTAAGCCACATGATAATCTTTAGAGATTTGTTTGGACATTATAAAACATCAAGGATTAATTCGACCATAGAGCAAAAGTTGAAGGGCTGAACTGGCTATTCACCCAAAATTTTACACCCTGTCACATCAAGTGTTTGAACACCTGCATGAAGTATTAAATATAGGCTAAAAAATAACTAATTGCACAGATTGCGACTACTTTTAAGCCTAATTGCTCCACGATTTGACAATGTGGGCTACAGTAAATATGTGCTAATGATGGATTAATTAGGCTTAATAAATTCGTCTCGTGGTTTACTAACGGATATTGTAATTATTTTTTATTAGTGCCCGAACACCCCATGCGACGTCCTATATAATATTCGATGTAACACGCCAAAACTTTACACCCCTAGATCTAAACACCCCCCTAAGATTAGAACTGTAAAAAAATAAGTTGGGTTAAGAACTATACTGGTATATATATAACTGAACAATGATTTAGGATCGAGCAGATACATATTGTAGGTGAATATACAATATTCCACTATATAATAACTTGCTTACTATATGCCGTCGATACACATGATTTATGTAGGAAGATATCAATATCCTCCCTTCGTCTCAAAATATAAGGGATTTTGAAAGGATGTGACACAACTGTAAATCTGGACATGCTCCTTGCCAAGTTCGTAGTACTAGGATATGTTCCATCCATCCAAAATCTCTTATATTTTAGGACAGATGAAGTATATTAATTGTACATAATGATGTACAAATTAAGTCCAAGCTGCTTTTGTGATCGCAACTTCGCAAGCCGCTCCATCTAGCCATCATATTAGTATGTACCACCTACATTCAGAGCTCCATATATATAGCACGCAGCCATAATGGATCGGAAGAACTATACCAGGATATATATTCTAAGTGGAGTCCAGTTGAAAATCTCAAATCTTCCTGCTTAATTTTGAGGGGGGAAAAAAACATAACTGCATTACAAACCAAGAGCTGCATGCAAGCAAAGTTGTTCTTCATGCTCACAACAATTTGGTATCTCGCCTCGCCATCTCGGTGTTGCGTGTCCAAATTAAGAGCTTATGAGGCATCTGGAATTCCAGTACAGAAGATCAGGGATAGTTTGTTCAATCGTTTCACTATGGTTTCCAGCTACCATCCTCGTTCTCGGTCTGCTTCCAAGGCTTGTGCTTGTAACTGTGAAGCAGTGGCTGTGGCTGGAGGACGAACTGGCCTAGAAACAGGAGACGCAGTATCACACTCACCTACGGGTGATTTTCGTGTCACTTGACATGGAACTGATCTTGCCAGTGCGATTTGAAAAGGAGCAGTGCATGAACAGCTCTAGTTTGGTAGTACTCTTTAGACTTTTAATCAGCTGAAATGGAAATAAGCTCTTCATAGCAAAGCAAACTATGAATGATGACGATGCGCTTCCAATCAGAAGCAATAGGGGATACCTGCTGACAAGCACTGCAATCAGACTAGCTTGGTCAGATCCATTTTTTTTTGGGTTAATTGGATCCATGCCACTCGAAATGTGGCAAATCAAAAAAATGCCACATATATTCGCGATATCGGTTAGATACCACTGAAATTTTGGAAAATTGGATCCATGCCACTCCGTCACATTTTCCATCATATTCTCTCACGCCATCTCCGTTCCCCTTCCTTCCCCCACGTCGGCAGGCTACGGGGTGCCGCCGCGGTGCATGATGAGGCGGCCACCACTGTCGCCATCGCCATGGTCGACATCCGGGCACCACTCGCCGACCTCTCCCGCTCCAAGGACGCCGTCGCCGGGGACTCGTCGCCCCTCCGAGGATGTGGCGGCCACCAAGGACGCGCTCGCCGACCTCTCCCGTTCCAAGGACGCCATTGCCAAGAATTCGTCGCCCCTCCGTTATCGCCTCCCCCTCCTCATCCCCTTCCACCGTCGCCAAGTCGCCCCCTTCCACAGGCCCCAGCGCTCCTCCGCCGCCTCCTGCTAGCCGACGGCGCCACCCGCCTCGTCGCCTCCAACCACACCCTCGTCCTCTCCGTCGGCGCCCACCCCACCACGGCAGCCGACGCCCTCCACTTTCTCGCCGCACGCCGTCGACGCCCTCCACGCGCTATTGGGACCCTCTCCCAGCTCGCCGTCGACACCGTCCTCGCCGCCTTTGATCCGGCTCACCCGGACCTCCTCGATCTCCGTAGCAGGGGCGGCGAGGCCACCAACGCCACCTTCGATGACGACTGCTACTACCACCACCGCACGACATGGATCCCGTGCGAGCTCGCCGCCATGTTCTTGGAGGCGCACAGGCGGAGGTGCCAAGCTTGTCGCGGATAGGCGATGGTGGCGTGTGGCCGGAGCGGGACGGCTTCGGCACCGAGCTGGAGGCCGCCGTGCTCGACTAGCCCCGGCGTCGGCTTCTCACCATGGCGTCGAGTGGAGCGGCAGCGGCGTCATCCACGCACGGGAAAGCAACGAAGTTGGCGCCGTGGATGGGGAGGGGATGGAAAACGTGACGGAGGGGCATGGATCCAATTTTCCAAAATTTCAGTGGCATCTGGCCGATATCGCGAATATGTGTGGCATTTTTTTAATTTGCCACATTTCAAGTGGCATGGATCCAATTAACCCTTTTTTTTTTAATCTCGAGATCGTTTTATGGTTTCGTATGATCCATTAATCCAAGACCCTTTTGGTGATTTTTAAAACCGAAGATCCTTTTTTATGATACAGTGATACTATTTGAGTGGCTTCCTGTTTCAGAACCTTCAGACTTAATTACTGAAAAAAAGCTTCCCATGAGCACTATAATCAATAAAAAGATCCTTCTTGATCATTTTATAACAAGAACCAAATCAATGTCTCTCGGAAGAAAAATACATGTACGACCTCCAAGATTAGCTGGCATGATAATTAAGATGATATATGACGCAAGAGCACCCGCAATGGTAAAGTAAGGTGCTCTCTATAAAACATGTACATCTCAGTAATAGACTAGATTAATAGTAAACCACCTCAATAGTATGTCTACATGGGTATCTATAGCTCTCTCATGCATTGCCTCGTTTTTCTCTATAGACTATCTCTATATAAGTTAGTAGATAGCTTTGCTCTCTCTTCATTTAATATCTTCCAAGTAGGAAAATATGCTGACGTGGATATCTCGTAGAGAGCCTATAGAGCCTATAGATAACCATTGCGGGTGCCCTTACATATATTTTTAGCTGGACCACAAGTACTACATAAATTAACTCTCTCTGCACATTAATTTGGCTGTAGCATACTACCGATTGAGGTCTATCCGTCAGAATTTGCACTACAAACTGAAACTGTAATTTAATACATCAACCTGCAGCTCGGATGTAGAGCATGCACAATACCAACAAGCAAAAGGCTCTACTCAATCTGTTGGATCATTCTCAGTCTGTTGGCTTGGGAGGAATTTGGAATTCAGCTTAGACAGAGAGAATGGAACGGCCTTCGCGTCTACCGGGAAACAGTGTGCCTTTGTTTGAACCCAAATTCTATTCCTTGGCATCACGGGTAACAAGTAGATATGATCATGCATCGCCGAGATGTGCTGGTTTGTGCTGGCTAAACTTATTAGATGCAGGCAGATAAGCTCCGTGGCAGGTTTAATCTTCTGTGGCATGGATTAAATTAGCCACCCGTATCCATCAATCAGAAAAAGTTTGATATTTTGATACTGAAGTTAGTCAACTTTTTTAAGAACAATTTCTCCTCTTAGTCCATTCGCATATCTTCTCCATTAAAGCAGCTGGAACGTCATCATGACCTCACGCATCTCTATCACGTGCATGAGAACTAGCTAGTCGTTGAAAATATAAAAGTTATTTTATCTCTTTTTTTAAGATAATAGATAAAAGAGTAAATTAGTTTCATATAAAACCACACATATTGTGGCGCATAACCACAAGTATTACACAAGTATTACGGTCCTAAAGTTTCACAAAACCACATTGTTTGTCATTTAGACATTGATCTACCACGATTTTAAGTTCTACAATCGTATCTCAAATTTATAAGGATTGTATCCATTGTATAAATGTTTCATCTGTTTTTTCAAGTTTTGATATTGGAGTATGTCAAAACAGTTAATGGTGTGGTTATGTGCAACTTTACGACCATAATGCTCTGATATCATGTGGATTTTGGATTAAAACGATCGCACCATGCCGTGCGCCGCTTGCGTGTTTATATATGTGGTAGGAAAAGCCCCATACCGTGGCAATACAGGAGATCCTAGAGATTAGGCATAACCAATCTCTGGATAAGATTACATTGTGATAACAACTACTCAACTAATATTGAGGATAACAAACTCTATCTCTACGCACATAGCATTATCGCAATCGATAATGAGAGTAAGCCACGACAACAGCAAGGCTCAGTCTACATTCATGTATTATCTTGATAATGTTCTCAAGCAATTTTCAAATTGGACACAGTGAAGACCTTTTAAACATGTAGAAGATTGCTTCAATCTGCCACTGTCAGCTCAGACATATCATGAATCTCTGTAACTTCAAACATAAGTCAATCAACTACAATTGCAAGAGGGTATTGGAGATATTTGGACCTTCATTTGGAACAGCCAGCAGTACTCATCTTAGAAGTTTTACAAGATGATTTTTATTGGTCTTCCTCCACCTAGACCATATATATGGCTTTGAAAAATCAAGTGTGTCATAAAGATCAAGGTCTTCATATGGCTACTTTTTTGTGATAGGTTAAACACAAGAAACATGTTTAATAGAAAAAAAAACTACTCACCTAACAATGTTGATCTCACTTGTGCTTCGTGCTCCAGTGATGCTAGAGAAATCCTATTGCGCATCTCTTATTTATATGCCCTTTCAGCAGAAGATGTTGGGAAAGAATTTTGATCCGATGAAATATGAATCTAAAGTTTTTCCAAATCCTTGTCCTTGTAAGGAGAGTTTCAGACACAAGGATTTCTTAGAAATCATGTCCATAATGTGTTGGCATATCTGGAAGTACATGAATAGGATTTTTTTTTTTCCAAAATGTTTTGCCCCACTAAAGATGTTTGACTCAGATGTTTTAAAATAAAATTCTCGTGCATATGTGCATGATGAATGAGGTAGTTCATATGTTTTTTTTCCTGGTTACGGTATTTATAATTTTCGATTTGCTGCTTCCAACATATGTCAATACTTTTGTTTTCTTTTTCAATATAAGTTAACTACTAGGCAAGACCTGATAGTAATTTCAATAAAAATATTTATTCAATTTATATTTTTATATTTAATTTATTTGGGTAATCAAATCAATAATCCGCTTATCGAACCTGGTGGATCACCCATCTCAGGTAATTAGGACAGTTTCAAATATATGAACTATTGAGCTAAAAAAATAATAAATTGAGCTGCAAAAATATTACCATTGAAACACATAAAAATGAGGAGTATGTGCATATGAATGGTATCTCAATGACATGTAGGACCCACATGAGTCAATGACATGTGGGTCAGGATGGCATATCTTAAATTTTACAAAATTATAATGGCATGGTTCCAATTTTCCCGAGGAGTAATGACCATCAATAAATGAAAGAAATGTAACTCATGACCTGAAGGATGGTAGAGATTAAACTCAAAAAAAGATGATATGGCTCAATGCATATTGTGTATATAAGATATTATTAGATTCTCCATGCTTTGCAGCAGGAATTATTAAGTAATCTTAAAAACATTTTTTTGTCAACAATCGAAATAGGAGTACAAAGGTTATTAGTTATTAACAGCAATTAAAGGTGGTTTGAAAAATCCATATTTAGAGATAAATAAATTTAATAGACTCTATAGCACGTTATAGATGAACTATTAGGACGTTTGCCAAGATTTGCCTTGCAAGAAATAAAAGATAGGAAAAAAAAACTAAAAAGTCAAGGGTTATTAGTATTAATCAGGAAACAAACTAAATGGTACCCCCGTGCTTTGATGCATATTATATGGATGAATATATATTAAGTATTATAAAACTATAGATATGTTGAAATATTATGGAAATGATGTGAGGGTGGTAATTGAATATGTTGAATGAAAATTTGTAGAATTCAACAAATTGTAAATGATGTTACTACATGAGTTTTAATAAGCACCACCTCCGGTTCCATAATTCTTGATGTTTTTAAAAATGTTGAGGTCAAAGTTGTATAACTTTGACTATCAATAACTTTAAAACTATTTAGTTTAAAGACAGTAAATCAATATTATCTTATAAAGTACTATAATAAAAGCAAAAATAATTAATTGATTACATATATTATAATAGAAAAATATAGTCAAGTGCAGTATATCTTTCGAAGACCGTGTGATGGTTCAAAACATCAAAAATTGTGAAACTGGACGGAGTAATTATTGCTGGTGAATAATGATGGTCATGTTTACATGTACAGTTTTAGGTTTATCGGGAAGTAGTCAGATGGTTTTGGAGTTGATGAGAATTCTGTCAAACCGGAGGGTGTGAAGTGAAAAAAGAAAAAAAAATGCCTTCTCCAGTAGTGAAGCTCGTGCTGGAAATTTTCTAATATCCCCGATTTCCGATCTCAACGCCGGCATCGTCTCGCCGTGAACTCGCCAAGACCTCCGCCGCCGCCGCCGCCGCCGTCGCCGCCTCATCTCCCAAGCTCCTCCGCGGCCGCGTGACGGGAAGCGGAGCGGGAAAAGGAGGATCCATCCGTCCGGTACACGAGCTCCTCGTCGACGCCGCCGGGGGAGGGAGGGAGGGGGAGGATGATCCTTCCGCTGGCGAAGCTGGGGACGCTGGCGCTGAAGACGATGTCGAAGCCGATCGCCATCCGCCTCAAGACGGAGGCCAGCCGCCACCCGCAGTTCCGCCAGCTCATCATCAACCTCGCCCAGGTGACGCGCCCGGCCGGCCCCCGCCCATCTCCCCCTCCTCTCGTCTCCCCTTCCCCCCATTTTGTTCTTCGTTGCGCGCTTGGAAATCGTCAGGCCTTGTGAAAAATTAGCGGTAGAAATGCAGAATAGGATGTGGAGAGGATTTTGGCCGCCGAGGGTTTGGGGTTTCCCCGGCCTTGTGGTCGCGTAGCGCAGTTTTACTACCCTCCGAGGAATGAAGGGTTTCGCCGTTGTGTGTCAAATCTTTGGCTAGGGTGAATATTCTTTGATTGCTGAATTCTTTGTGATATACTTGTTCTTGTTTTTGAGCTGTTCCGCAATATCAGGTTATTTTGGCTAGCTTGTACATTTTCTTGCGGCCATTTCTTGACTTTGTTGATTGAGATATGCAGAATGGGATTCGTTATCAGAAAATTATGCATTGCTTCCAAATGAGAAGGGTAACTGTACTTATTAATGAGAAGTCTGAATCTGAAAAGCGCACTTTTAGTAAATATGCTAGTGATCGAACAATTCTGCTCACAATTTGGCAATTTGTCGTCCCTGCATCCTCCTCAGCTGTTACTTCTTTCTTTAACTACTTCAAATAACATTTTGGCCACGAACTGGTTTTGTAGACAAATCATCGGGTCTCCACAAATATCCAGAGAAGAATATATGGCCATTCAACTAAGGTTGAGATTCGGCCTTTGAACGAGGAGAAAGCTGTTCAAGCTGCTGCTGATCTTATTGGGGAGCTCTTTGTTTTCTCGGTATTCACAATCATGTTTTCTTCTTATTCTTTGCTGTTGTAATTTCGGCTTTCGATTTTTGCTTAAATTCTTTAATTTTCAGGTGATGATTATTTTAGTGTCAGGCAAACCGTACTTTTATGTGATTTCCATTTATAAAAAACTGGAAATATCCTCGAGACAAGTCTGTTTTTTTGTAGAAATAAAGAATGCATAAGAACATTTAGAAAATCTAGCCACATGTTACTTCAATGCATGTCTTTTTTGTAAAGTTTGCTGATTTTATTGGTTAACCATCCCCTATGATCCCATGTCAAATTATGACAAATGTTGCCTTCCTGCATGCCTTCTATATAGTTTGCTGTTGTTTTATTTTTGCCATTCACTAAACTTCAGCAACCCTTGTGTAGTAGGTTGCTGGGGCTGCTGTAATCTTTGAGGTGCAAAGAAGCGCAAGGTCCGAGGCCCGAAAAGAGGAGGCTCGTAGAAACGAAGTTGAGGTATAAGCTCTGGAATGTCAATAGTTTTGTAACTTGAGATGAGTTGTGTCTTCGCAGGGTAATGGTTTTCTTTTTGTTAACGTCCACATATTTCATTTCAGTGACTGTATTCATTTATGTGTCTATAATCTATAAATAGGAGCCCCCCCAAAAAAATCACATAGCTCATTGGTATATCCAAACAACAAATTGTCTGATGCAGCTATTCAATCTTAGGATTATTCTACCAAATGTTACTAAAAAAATTAATCAGTTCAATGGCCTGGGAATAATTGGGGATGAATAGCTATTGTTTACATTGCTGAGAATCGTCAGGATAGCTCTAATATTTCAGTGAAGTCTTGCAAGTGATAACAAACAAGGCAATGCTTGGGCTATATCTTGGATACAGTTGTATTCTTGGAGTACACTCCAGTATAGGAGTTATTACATTATAAATAATGTGTAGAAGGACTGTAGCAGCGAAGTGCTCTAATATTGGATGACAGCGATATAAGAGACACAAAGTGCTTACCTTTATTGTCTGAAGTTATAAATCAGTCAAATGTAAGTAGACTGTCTTGTCTGAAGTCTTGTAGTAATGATTCAATTATGGAGGATAGCAACTATTTGCAACAAATAATCATATGTAAACCTGTACTGCATTTTCACCAAACTGTTGCTATGAAAACCAAAAATACATTTATACCAAAGCTATGCTACACACCTTGCGGTACAGTAGCCCTAATAGATTGTAAAAGGCCATAGCAAGCTGCAACCATACAGAGTGCTACAGACTTTGCCTGCAGTTAGTATCAGGCACTACACCTTAATTCTAAACCAGGGCTATTGTAGTGTTATCATGGCCTTTTCTGAACATTCAATAGGTATCAGATCTGTGAGCAATAATATGGCAGCAGGCCAACTGTTCTTTTTTTTCCTCTAAAATTGGCCATTTATAGTTTTTGTTGCATTGCATATTTTTTGACCAATTTACATTTTGCATAAATAGTCTAGAATTTGATGTTTCAGCAATATCACGTCGTTGACTTGTTCTTTGCTGTTTATTTTCGTTGTTATGCTTTATATCATTCAATATAGACCAGCTTTGTGGATAGTCTTTTTCCTGTCCAAGCAAGTGACAGTTACCAGACAGATCTGTTTGGTGTATGCAGAAGAGGTAGTACTCTTCTCTCTGAAAAGGACAAGAGAACAGATAGCAGTCTGAAACACTGGAAATATGCCTTAGGTTGTGGCTTTGTGAGAACCAGAGATGAATGAAACAGAATCAAATCCAAGAGTAATGTATTGCTATGGTATCCCATAAATCCCAAGTGGAAATGAAATTCCTATATGTACCATATGAAACTGAAGTCTCTGCAACAAAAACTCACTATCAATAGGTGTTGACCAGAGAACATTTGATGTCAACATTATCTTCAATGTGCATGAGTGGCTCTGGTTAGACAATGCATTGCAGTAGCATGTATTCATAAATCATCTGGCCTTTGACTCCAGTTGTTAATGTGCTTTGCCATTATGTGACCGTATATCTTCAGTCTTGCTGTTGGTGATGTTATTGACTTGTGTTGCTACTTTTTGTCGATTATTTCTATCATTTTATGAGTTTGAAAAAAAAAACATTTATTTTGTAGGCGTTGAGGCAAAAGGAGGATCAGTTGGCTCGGGAGATAGAGATCGTGAAGCAGAAACTTGGCGAGATAGAGCGCCAAGCTAATTCTCGAGGTCTCTCTGGAGTTCTTTTCAGAAGCAGCAGTGCTCCAGACCAAACAAAGGCCTCATGAGTTTGATTAACTAGGACAAAGGCATGACTTCAATGGCAGCATCACAACCAAGTTAATCGATTACTGTCCTGCATTGCTTGTGGTATTGCACATGGATGTGCAGATTTTTGAAGCACACATCTTGTAGCTTGTGTTTTTCCTGCCAATCACCATGGGAATGGGCCCATAGCTTGAGGTTTCGAACAACTTGTTGTATTTGAGGCTATTTTAACTCGAAAGCATTGGAGAGCAGTTCCAAGAAGGGAACATCTGGCAAGTGCAAAGCAGAATTGTGCTATGTGTATGTTGTCTGGCAATTCTCGCGAGTTGTCAACTTGCATCATAAGATAACTGTATGCCATGAACTTGTCAACATGGGAAGCAGATTGCTGCCAAAGTATTTCTGGTTTGTAACTCGATCATGTTCATATCAGTGTATTACAAGGTAAATTATGCCTTCCCTACATAGGTAGCTGCTTTCGCAAAATATTCAGAGAAATCGATTAAGAATTGCCAGGAGAAATCGAAGTCCAGATAAATACAGGCTGCCATGGCCTTCTGCACTATTGATAACCTTGCACCAACTAAAACCTAAACCCACCTAAAAGGCTGCTGTTGCATGTTTGGTTGGCACTCACATAATTTGGTTGCAACAATTGCTTATCTTTTAGCTATCTTAATTAGTTGCTTTTCTGATAGGAATCAACATATTAGTTAGGCCATTAGCTCCCATAGCTTGCAACCATCACAATAGAATACCCCATGGCCTATGGGCCTTCAAGAAAAAAAGCATTTCATAATCCAAAAAAGATGCAAAAGGATGCCTTTGTATACGACATTGATGAGATAAGCAATACAGATTGCAAAAGTCCAATTTGATTAAGAAAGGTATCAAGGACTCTCAACAACTAATTGTACTGGAAAGACAAAAAAGTAAAAGGTAGTAGCTACAGAGTAAATAATAATCATAATATATATATATCTGAACCAACCAAAGAACACTTTTGTAAGAATCATCAGAGGTAGTACTCAAGAAGCACTGAGCTGAATATTTCAGACCCAGCAAATTTTGTAACCCAAACTGCATCTAATCTGCAACACACAAACATAACACAACACACACTGTAAAAATAATACAGGCTTCCTGCGGAATACGCCAATCTTGCTGTTTATCACTCATAGGATCCAGCAACTCCTCTGCTTCCTGGTGTTCTTCTTCTTCGGCTTTGGCGGGCAAAGTACAACTTTGATCGCCGAGTCGAATACTGACTTCACATTCTGTTCATCAAGATATCGATCACCATTAAAACCGATACAATTTTATTTTTTTCTTGAATACGCATGAGAGCTGCGTATCATTTCATTAAGAGAGAAAAAAAAAAAACACGAGAAGGGGAGCTGAAAAGTCCCCCACTCACCCCAAAACACATACAAGGCTTACACTTATACTATAGCAAATTATGAGGACAGTTTCAGATATATAATAAGTATGTACTTGGTTCCCGTTGCTTCTATATTATCTAACCGGCTTTGGACTACCTAAAAGTAGCACCAGCTTGGTCCATACTATATATAATGCTGTGTGGATGAACAATGTCAGGTAGCAATATCTCTGAACTAACAAACTAAATCCATGAATGGTACAGTACTGTTATAACAACTCGTCCATGTTCTTCATACCTGCTGCGTCTTGGAGCTGCATTCGATGTACGCCGCGGCACCTATCATCCTCTTCAGCTCCTCCCCCTGTTCATGTACAGCAGCAGGAAGGGCTCAGTTGCTGTCATACCAAATTCTGATCTTAATGTGCAAGATTGCAAAAGGTGATTATTGTGTTGTGCACATGAACTGAGACGTAGAAAAACTTGAGCATATGCCCCTCATATTGGGTGGAGTATATGATACTTGTGGATTTCGATCACGTATCGCCTTTTGCGTTGCGAATTGCGATGTTTTTAAGTTGAACTGACCTGTGCAGTGGAAATAGGTGCTAGACCAGGGTGGTCCAGGAAGAACTGCTTGTCCTCACGCAAATCTGCAAGTATTCGGTTCTCATCAGATTTTGTTGCCAATGTTTTTTTCTTCTGTTTGTAAAAATGTCAGGTCATCTTACCAAGCTTCGTTCCAACTAATACGATTGGCACATTAGGAGCATAATGCCTCAGCTCTGGTATCCACTGCTCAACATGGGAGGGAAATGATTTGTCAAAATTAGGAGAAAGTATTAGGGAGAAAATCAAAGAGTAGTTTTGTAGTTGAGTAATGTGTAACCTTCTTGTGAATATTCTCATAGCTCGCTTTGCTGATGAGGGAAAATGCTAGTAAAAAGACATCAGCTCCTCTGTAGCTGAGAGGCCTCAGCCTATTGTAATCCTCTTGTCCTGTAAAGGCCAACAATTAGTTGTCAGAAAATACAGATTCGATTTCCTCAACGCGGAGAAGGTTGTATATTTGTTTTGCTATTTAAAAAAACAATTGAAACTGATACAGTTTTTTCATTAATTAGATCACCTGGTTTTTTGTATGATATGCTGATAACTACAGAATCTAAAGTAGTATTCGCAGAGGGAAAATCTGAATATACTATGGACATGTACTATGTGTCATTACAAGAAAACTAGCATCAAGTGCAGGGGCAATGAAAATCCAAAAAAAATAGCATGCCATGATAAAATCTATAAAATTGGACTTCTCTTCTAAATCAGTTATACTACTAAACAAAAATAAAAAACAGAACATTGAAGCATGCAGACAAATGTGCAACTTTTTTTTCCTGAAATCCAACACATACCAGCAGTATCCCAGAGCCCAAGGTTCACCGTGTTGCCGTCGACGACCACGTTGGCGCTGAAGTTGTCAAAAACCGTCGGCACATAATCCTACCCCCAAAAGCAAAAATGACCAACCATGAGAAAAGCCTCAAGATTCGGCAGAAGCCAAGAACAAGAACACCATGGAGCTCAGCTCACCGTGGGGAAAGTGTTGCTGGTGTAGGAGATGAGCATGCAGGTCTTGCCGACGGCGCCGTCGCCGACGGTGACGCACTTGATGAACCTCGCCGTGCTCATATCGTCACCTGCAAGCTCTTCTTAATTTGCCCCTGAAAACTTGTTCTTGGTTGGGTTTGGTGGTGAAGTGGTGGTAGTGATGGTCCTGATGGATGGTTGGGCAAGAGGAATGGGCAATATATATACGTACTAACTGCTACTGCTACCTTGTACCCGGTTGTCTGAAACGGCCTTGACAATTACTCAAAGGATGCTGGGGATAAAAGGAAGACAGATTGGCCTTAGTGGGCATTCTGTTGGCTGGTTAGTGATTAGTGCTGTGGTGTCTCAGCTCACTATCAATCAGAGCTCATGTGTAATCTTTGGAATGAGCGGCAGTGCAGGCGGATGGAAGCTGATGATGATGATGGGGGTTTTGTGCATGCTTGCTTCACACCGCTAGATGGCCCCCACCAAATCGGCCTTCAAATGACGCGCGTAATAATGTTTTGATATGGCACAAGTGATCATTAGTTTATAAGCAATAGGGGTTTGGGGTTGCGTCTTAACTAAACCATGTAGTGATAACCCCCAAGAGAATTGGGTTAAAATACACATATGATTTATGATGAATGAAGTTTCTTTTATATATATATAAACTAGAAAAAATATCCGTGCGTTGCAACGGATGAAGTCTATTTTAATCTTATTGTTGTTACATGGTTAGTTAAGATGAAATTCACTGTGGGAGTTCGCTTGGATATATATATTTTTAGAAAATCATGAGAGTCCAATCGTCTCAAGTTAGCATGCGAGTTTTTTTAAATAGATTTCTTATATGATTCCTTCTGTATTATCCAAAGTGAACGATCTTAAAAGCCGGCTCAAATACAGATATGTATTTCCAAAAGCAAACAAACTTAAAAACTGACTCGTACACGGATGACGTACCAAAATACTGGCAAAAACATCCTCAATTTTTATAATAGTATATATGTTAAAAACTGACGATACCCACCTCTCATCCAGCTTTCCTTCTCTCTCTTCTCTTATCTCCTCCACATGTGTTTATAGTTGACTTGTGGCCTGCTATTGTACTCGCTCTTAGCATATGATTAATTAAGTATTAGAAAAAAATCTTGAAAAACATATTAATATTTTAGCTTTCTTATAAAACTTTTTTACAACAAACACACCATTTAGCCTTGTTTTCCACGCACACGTTTCCCCGAACTATTAGACTGTGTGGGCTTTTTAAAAAAAATATAGGAAAGTTACTTTTAAAAATCGTATTAATTTATTTTTTAAGACTTTTAGCTAATATTTAATCAATCGTATGATAATGAGCTACCACGTTTTTCATGCGGGGAGAAGTTCCAAAGTCCTCCCAAACGCACCCTAAATGGTTTTCTTCCCCTTTTGCTATTGCCATCCGTTAACCTCCGCTAGCTCTTTGATTTTTTTTTCATAATACCGAAAAATACATTAAAGAGATTTGCTACTGCTATTTTACGGCCAGTTGCAAATAACTCAACTAAATCTACTATTATTTCAATGTTAGTGAAAAAGAAACTAATTAAATCTTGGCTTACTCAGTACATGTTATATTTTTGGGCAAAATGTTCATTTCGTAGGGGTTATCGGAGGTGAACTAATGGTTCAATGGTAGGCAATTGCAAAAAGAGAAGAAAAACACTTGAATAATGACATATTATAGTGCTAGTGTTTGTTAATGGCAAATCATAGAATTTCTCTTATTATTAAGATACTAAGAGGTAAAGCATATTAATGACACGAAGTGAGACATCCACAGTACCTCTTCAACAACCATGAAAAAACTAGACAGAATAGTCATTTTAGTTTTTTGTCCTTCATGAGGGGTATTGCCCATTGCCCTTAGGTATTGTAAACAAGAGGGGAGATCTGTGATGGTATTGTTTTTTTGTTAATAATGAAGATGATGAATTCAAATCCTCTACTCTATATCAAGACTAATAATTACTTATAACTATTTTTTTCCTACGATTAAGCATGACGAACAAGGCATTAATTCCCAAGCTTGCAAGCCAAGTTGGGTTAGCTTAAGGATCCCAAATCCTTAGAAAAAGGTTTATGACACCATGTTAAACAAATTTAAGAAATAAATCAAATTTACGATTTTATCGGACGGAAAACCAATGACTTAAATTAATTAATCTCCCCACTTTTATATAGTGCTATTAAAAAAACTTACATAAATACATTTTTCCAATATTTTTATAAGTACACAAGTACAAAATCCGAAACGTAACCTATAGCTAGAAGCCTAGAACAAAACCCATATGCTCCTCATATGCCTAATATATGCATGCATAAACTCGTTCCAAAACCCAACAATTAATTGTATGTACTGCATATGCTGGGTAAAGTTGATGCATGCATATCAGGATATAAAATTTCCTCTCTCTTCTCTGTTCACTTTTCTGAAGCATTCTGCATTTTTCGCTGACTAGCACAGCACAGCACAGCACAACAGTACAACCAGTGGATATACTAGTAGCTTGGCCGGCGGTTGGGACAGAATGATAGTAGGAGCACCATAGCTGGCAATGGCATATTGGCATTAGCTGCTGCTGCCGCCTTTCGTTGGTGCTGGCAGCAGCAGGCAGGTTTTGGGTGCAGCTAGCTAGCCACCTTTGCTTTTGTTGCTTTGAGTGCACGGCCAGCCCAGCCCACGGCCGGAAACCGCTCTACTACGGCTACCGTCCGGATCATATATATCATTCCATGTTATCCCCATCCAATTCAGCTTCTCGCGCAACTTTATGGTTTAAGTGCCGGTTGGTTGGTTAATTGCGGCGAGATGGCACTAGCGATCGATCGATCGATGTATGCATTTGTTTAATTATGATGATGCCAAGACGCTGCTGTGGCCACGGATCTTCTCTGAATGCATGTGGATGGACGCATGCACGTGTAGTTGCGTAGGTTCAACTTAGGCGTCCACGTTGTCAATGAATTATTTATCTGAATA
Organism: Oryza longistaminata; assembly: GCA_009805545.1. Taxonomy (NCBI): domain Eukaryota; kingdom Viridiplantae; phylum Streptophyta; class Magnoliopsida; order Poales; family Poaceae; genus Oryza; species Oryza longistaminata. The sequence continues at coordinate 24,420,164 of CM020181.1, forward strand.
TTTGATATTGGGATTATAATAAATTAATACGCTCAATTTCACATCTGCTTGACTGTATGGTAGGATTTTTTTTTCTATAATGTTACAACCACAAACAGTAGCATCTTAAGTCGTTAAGTCGTGTGTTCACACAACTATGACCTATCCATCTATTAAATATATTTATATATTCTTTTATGTTAATGATATAAATTTTTAATAACAATTAATAATAAATATGTTTTTAACCTATTTTTTTTAAGAAGTGTAGCTATAACATTAATAGATTTATATATCTTGATTTTTCATTAAGAATATCATCATAACAACAAATAATTTATCATATATTATCACGACCATTATCTCCTACAATATCTAAATGCGTCAATTTTAGTAATAATGTAAATAGCCACATTTCTTACGCGTTGCAATTCTGTCATCACCAATTGAGAAGTATCTATACGCTTTTTTATCGTAAATCTTATAATCATATGATTTAAATCAACTTTGAAAAATTTATATGTCGTCCATGTCACATGTTTTTTTTTTAATTTTAAGCTGTAGTGAAGTAATCGATAATATTAGGTTATGCAGGTATTCATATTTTCACGGATACTTGTTATTGTTAATACAATATAATTACTATTGAATACTCATTGATGATTATTTTATAAGGATAATTTTGAAGATATTTTTTCATTCTCATATCTTTGTTACCACACATTTTATGGGATGTGCTTGAAGGGTCTAGAACATCCCATGACACTATTTGCTTCTTTTTTTTTACTTATTTTTCTCTTTTTTTTATCCAACGGTTCTCTTTATTCAAATCATGCATCCAACGGTTCATATATTTATTTGATGACGTGGCTCATCCTAGTAGAATCTTGGGATCCCTTTTCACTAATGTAGATATGACACAATATAGTTATAATATAAGTTTTCCGTGCGATGCTCCAATGTGATATGGAGTCCGAATACAATACAAATTTTCCACATGATACAGAGTCCACATATGATAGAGTAGCGTGATATGCATGTTTGTATATCTGAAAAAGAAAACCATAAAAATGTAGTGTATGATGATCCCAGCATTCTCTTATATTGCTTTTAACCGTTGCAACACACGGGCCATTTTCTATACAATAAAAAAATCGAGATGAACAAAAAAATTAATATTTCTTTGGGCAAATAAAATGCAAGACAAAATAAAAAAGAATTGCATTTTTTTATTCTCATAACATAGATAATTCTGGTCTTCTAAATTATATGTCTAATTGAAATTAGACAGATAAATTTATCTTTAAAATAAAAATAGACACCTCCATCTTTTAAAATTTATCACATGGTTCGCACTCAAGCTCCACCATTTTGATATCAGCTTGCACAATACATAGAAACGCGCAATAGCTAACCTTGCAGATTAGGGTACATGACCACAGCTTTGCATATAGAGTCATCTTTTATGGAGGATGCTCGCTCCCTGACTCCCTGTGCATGCAAAGATATGGCACTCCTTCAGTTTAAGGTGGTGTTTGGATCTATAAACTAAACTTTAGTCCTGTCACATCGGATATTTGGACACTAATTCGAAATATTAAACATAGACTACCTGCAAAATTAATTGCATAAATGAGAGCTAATTCGTGAGACAAATTTTTTAAGTTTAATTAATCCATAATTAGCACATGCATATATTAGTTAGGCTCAATAGATTCGTCTCGCGAATTAGTCCAATTATGGAATGAGTTTTGTCATTAGTCTACGGTTAATACTTCTCATTAGTATCCTAACATCTGCTCTGACAGTGACTAAAATTTATTCCCTACCTCCAAACAGGTCCTAACTTAGCTCACCCACCAGATTATGATGATACGGTGACCGGCTATTATTTGGTAGTGTGTACCTTTGTGGGTCGTGGCTTGCCTGCCTCTCTTGTGTATTAAGTTCTTATGCTACTGCTACTCTACCAGTACTCTCTCTCCTGTAAAAAGTCCAACCCTAGCTTTCCAAGGTGAATATAAGGGAAGAGATAAATTACCAAAATATCCCTAATTAATAGCAAAGCTATATTAATAGTGAGTAGGTGAGAGGTTTTGAAGAGATAAAACTTCTCGATTTACGGACCGATGGTAGGTAAAAAGTTAAAAATTTGTTTATTTTTTGACAAACTTTAAACTCTATAAGTTGGTTTATTTTGGAACGAAGAGACTACGTCTTGGAGACAAGATACTCATGTTGCTGCGTTCTGGGGGGCCATATTTATTGGTCGAGGGGGAACGTCGGGGGCTTGTTCCCTTTGGAGGAAAAAAGCATTTATATTTTCAAGGATTAATTCCTACGAGCATGATTTATAAGGAACGTAAGTATAGGGAAAAAATTTCCTTTCCTACATAGAGAAAATATAAAAAAAAAATCATCCGCTCAAATTTTTTGAAAAGTTCTTATAGATTGAAGTGTGCATATATTTCTATTTCTATGGGTTAAAATTTCTTCAATCATCGGTTCATCGGTGTGCAGTGCAATAAATACTCCCTCCATTTTTTTTAAGTTTGGTACCGTTAACTTTTAGAGATAAATTTGATCATTAGTATTAAAATAGGATTCTTATTTATTTTGTTATAATTCGTTTTTATCATTACATGTACTTTTAACATAACTTTTTTTTATTTGCATAAATTTTTAAATAAGATGAATGATCATACATTTAAAAATGAATGGTGTTAAACATTTTTTTTTTTTGCGAGGGAATGGTGTTAAACATTAAAAAAACTGTAAAAGTCAATGATGTTAAACATTAAGAAACGGAATGGGTATATGGTTAACTAGAAACCAATTTAACCAATAGGATAATCGAGCTAATTAAGAGAGATTAACAAAATGCAGTGCATGTCGATTGTGTTGTGAACTGATGTGATTCGACCACTTTGACATGATAGATCAAGCTTGCATAGTGTACGTGCACTGTGCTTGCTCCTTTCTTCTAAAAAAATGATGTCATTAGGTTTGCAATCGTTCAATGAAAAATCCAACTAATCACAGCTACTTTTAACAGTTTCTAAAATGTGTCCAAATTTTGAGCACTCGCAAAATCCCAAGTCACATCTGCACTCAGTGCACTGCACTGGGGTACTTAACAAAAAGTCAGAACAGCAACAATAACAGCTGACTTCAGGTTAAGTTTACACAATGGTTTTTGGGAGTGGATAAGGGTTCTGGACTTCTGGTTCCACCATGTTATTGCAGACAAGAGGTTCAAAAGAAACGGCAGAAGATAGTTAAGGAATTCCTCCTAGGACTTACGGCTGTAACTGCTTAGCACTTACACAAATTTTTCTGATGGTATTATTGCTACCACACAACCGTAGAATTGATGTTCAGCTAGCAATCTCAGAGTGATACGCAGTGTATTAATGCAATCTAGACACTGCCACTGTAAAAATGGGGGAAGACAACATTGGCAGTGATTTCACACTGACATGCTCCAGGAAGCTTTGCTATTGCAGGTCTTCAATCTTGTCACATGGTTGGCATTTCAAGCACTTGCAGGACATCTTTGAACTCAAACTCATGTGGTTCTTTGTTGAAGCGCTCTACAAGCCTGTACCTCACATCATTCAGGTAGAATGAGTGAGCAGTCTCTAAAAGACATTTCGCCTCTGAATCAGTCAGTTTACTGGTGAAAACAACGTCTCCTCGGATAAGCACTGTATCCTTGGTTTCTGCAAAGTCTGTATAATGAGTGATGGTATAGTAAGGGCTTGCTTGAGTGCCCCTTGCTTTGTAGTCTTCAAGTCCAGTGAAGATCATATGCGGCATCTGAACTGGGATGTTCAATAAGAAAGGGTAGAACAAAAGGCCTAAATATTAGAAAACGTGCTGAAAGTTCAAAATTCTAGTGAACTTAATCAATTAAACCAGATATACAGAAGAGGTGAAACACTGTACTCAAACCTACTATATATGGTTTTCCATTGCAGAGTAACAGGAAAACAAACAAATACTACTACCAGTCACCATGAAAAATGAGATGCAGGATACTAAACATAAAGATCAAATGCTGAAAATGGTTACAGCACCTTAGTTCTACACTAACTTGCATGTGGATAGGATATTAGACACAAACATGAACCATATCAAAAAAAACCAATTACTTTACTTCTACAACCAGAAAATGGATCAGGACGTGGGTTCATCATATAATTGTTCAATTTGTAAGGCACATGATCAAAATATTCCAAAGAATAAGGAAACTTCACTTATTTCATTTAGTGGTAATCAACAAAACATTTGACATAAAGTTAGATACTTCCAGAATAAGAGGTAAACGAGATTTAGGTTCCATCCTTGATCAAAATTTTCCACAAAAAAGGGGGAAACTTCACTTGTTTCATTTAACAGTAATCAACAAAACATTTGATATACAGTTAGATACTTCCAGAGTAAGACGTAAACAAGATTTGATATTATCTTGTAATTCAAAAGGCATGTTCTACGTAAGGGACTGAGGTTGTGTTCATTTCCCACAGTTGGGAACTAATCCCTCCAACACGTAAAACGGAGCGACTCATTAGCGTATGATTAATTAAGTATTAGCTTTTTTTTTTTGAAAAATGGATAAATATGATTTTTTTTTAAAGCAACTTTCGTATAGAATTTTTTTGCAAAACACGCACCGTTTAGTAGTTTGAAAAGCGTGCGCGGAAAACGAGAGGGTGAGTTGGGAAAGGAGGGGGAAGAACACAGCCTGACATATGAGAAACGCTATATTGAACACAAGGATTAGTGAAACAACAAAAGATAATTACCACTATATGGAAAAGACTGAGTAATAACCTTGCATGAACATGGTAGTATATCCAGTTCCTTTCCACAAAGGGATAACAAAATGACGGCTACAAACAAAATGAAATGAAATTGGTGAGACAAACAGAAAAATCATAACACTACAACATAATTCAAATCAACAAAGAAATACCATGTAGCTGATCTTTGCTCCATGAGATGGTAAAGCTTTGCACTCATAGATGCACCTATATGACCTCTCCCCAAGTGGTACTATTGTTCCAAGAAACAAAATTTCAGCCAAGTAAATTGAAAAAAAAAATGAAATGGAACAAAAAAGATACAAGTTAACAATACATAATGCAGCTGATAGGATGTGAAAAGTAGAAAAATCACACTTTACGATTCGCTTATGGAATGAAATGCTTTAGTACTGGAGTCTGGACTATTATGGTGTACTGCTGTATATATATCATTTATGCATACAAATAAAAGCTAGTCATGGATAATTGTGTAATTAATTCTAACCACCTGGTGGTGAAAAGAGTTATCACACCCTAAAAGAAGAGGCAGTTGTAGAAATACAGGAATACTGGGTAGTTTAGACTACCTGGATTCTCTTCGATTTACCCTCGTACCCTCATGATCCATAGTACGCAAGATGAATTCAACACTACATAAAATGTCCATCTTACCACATTTCCACTACAGTGCATGTATCAGTGGTGGAGCTACTAAGATGCATAGTTTGCAGCTATACCACTACAGCTGTAGTTTCAATGTTGTTGGCACTTGGCACAATGCAAACTATATATCCCTATTTATATGTTAGTGTATAAATATATAGTGCTCCATCATTTGAACTAGTTTGTCCATTTGCTAGTTTTTCACTTATTTAAAATGAATTGTGACATATAAGTATGCACCCCAATTATCAATATCATGGCTCTGCCGCCACTGGCATATATTGTGATATTCGGCCAATATTTGTTCAGAAAATGAAACTACATGCAGAAATTATTGTCCGCTATGTTCTTTCCTTAGTAGGAATTCCTAGCATCCCTATTAACAAAGATGCTAGAAAGTTATTTTCAACGAATCCCGGGTGACCGAGGTGAGCACATTCCAACGGAAGATTGGTTTGTTGATTTCTTGCTTTTAGATATTATAATCTTGCAGTTGTTTTGGCTAATTCTGGAAACATAACCGAGAAATGAAACTAGGACGATCTTCTAGTGCAGACATTGGAGGGGATCCCGTCAATGGCACATCGAAAACGGAACAGAGCAAAACGAAAGGAAATGAGGGGGCACTGACGTCATCCCAGGCGGCGACGAGGTGGTCGGGGGAGAGTCCGCTGGCGCGCTCGACGTCGAGGATGGAGGCGAGCGGCTTGGGCTGCAGTGGGGTGAACCCGGTCGCGAACCGCGAGTAACCCCTCCGCGGCGGCGCCCACCCCCACCCCCACCGGGGGAGGAGTGCAGGCGGCGCCGCGGGGTTCGGCGAGGGGGGAGGGGAGGGAGCGGGGCAGCGTCGGGGTGAGGAGGCGGCGGAGCGCAGGAGCCGTAGGGGTAGCCGCCGCATCGCCGGAGAAACGGGTGGGTTGAAGCCGGTGAGGAGGAAGAAGGGTTTGGGAATTTTTGGAGTTGATGGGTTAGGTGGGACTTTGGGCCGTGCCGGGCTGGCACTCCACGGCACGGCCCATCGTGCTCGACTCGACATGCCATCCTCAATGGCTTGGCTGTTGGCTTGGCTCGGTGAAGCGAAAGTAAGGCCTGGTTTAGTTCCCCCAATCTTTTTTTTTTCAAAAACATCGTATCGAATCTTTGACACATATATAGAGCACTAAATATAGATTAAAAAAAATTATTATACAGTTAGGGGGGAAATCGCGAGATGAATCTTTGAGCCTAATTAGTCCATGATTAGTCATAAGTGCTACAGTAACCCACATATGCTAATGACGGATTAATTAGGCTCAAAAGATTCGTCTCGCGGTTTCCAGGCGAGTTATGAAATTAGTTTTTTTTCATTCGTGTCTGAAAACCCCTTCCGACATCCGATCAAACATCCAATGTGACACCTAAAAATATTTTCTTGTAAATATTTGTAACTTTTTTACCCTTGTTCTTTATTATATTAACTAGCAAAAATGCCCGTGCGTTGCAACGGGTGAAAAAATTCTAATGATAATATAGGTTTTTCATGCATAATCATGTCAATGACAATGTTTGTATTTTAATGAGCGGCTTGTTTTTTTTATAACGGTGTTTTTTTTTCTTGCACGATTTTCTCAAACCATTTTTCAGAAATAGCGCATTTCTTTCCAACAGTTTTTTCCTACCATACCATATTTTTCTCCCTTTTTTTGTTTTGCTTTTCTCGCGTGTTTTTTTGCCTATTTTTTCTGACAATTACTTTCTCGCGTGGTTTTTTTGCTATTTTTTTAATGTTATTTTTTGCTTTTTTTTTCCAATACATGAGAATATATGATGAAATAAAAGCCGTGTAATAGATGGTAAAAAATCGATGGATCCTATCCGACTCAAGCGTCCATCAATTTAGCTTTTTTCAGTCTTTTCCTCGCATGTTTTTTTAAAAAAAATTGCCGACGATGGAAATAATTTTTCTCACACGTTTTTTTTTGCGCTTTTTTCTGACTTTTTTCTCACACGTTTCTTTTGAACCGTTTTTATTTTCTCGTGCATTTTTTATTTTTAAATAGTTAGATTAGATTAGAGATAGAGAAGAGATTTATACTAATTAGAAATTGGATTTTGTTTCGCCCTTTCCATTTTTTTCTCGCGTGTATTTTTTATTTTATACGAACCATTTTTTTGCCACTTTCTTAGGGAATCGGACGAACTTTTTTAGATGTTCTTTTAGATTTTTTTCGCCTTTACAGGAATCAGACTTTTTTTCCGTTTTTAAAGAAATCGGATCTAGCGTTTTTTTTTCACCACTTTTTTTTTTTGCCTTTTATAGGAATCGGATTTTTTTTCCGTTTGCATCTACAGTTTTTTTTGCGCCACTTAGGGGAAACGGAACTTTTGTTGTTGTTGTTTTTTGTTTATTTTCTTTTTTGTGTGGCTTTTCTTTTTCTTTTTATGCACCTTTCTGCCTTTGTTCTATCCCTTTTATTTATTTTTTTTTAAAAAAAAAACAAAAGCACCTTATTGCAAGATTATATGGACTCAAATGTAAATATAAAAATTACAGGGACTCAAATGCAAAAGTACAAACCAAAAATTAAAATCATATAAAAATGGAATGCCCTCGACATGTAGGTTCCGTTTTTGCAAACAGATCTTCAATCCGACACATCAATTTTTTTTCACCAAGATGTATGGAATATCACGGTATAGATTGAAACCGAAAGAAGTGGTGCCTATATCTCGGACTCAAATCGAGAGGATTGGGACTCGGATATAGAGTCGGACCTTTTTTTTTTATGGAGAGGGAATCGCACCGAGGAGTCGGACTTTTTTTTATTTTTATCGCTATTTTTTTCACGGGACCGAGGAGTCGGATTTTTTTTATCGCTATTTTGTTTTTTTCTTTTTTTTCACACGTTTTTGTTCGCCCGGTTTGCTTGGATCGGACAATTTTGGTTTTTTTTCGCCGGTTTTTTCGCCCCTTTTTCTGGATCGGACCTATTTGGTTTTTTCCACCGGTTTTTTCGCCCTTTTTTTCTAAATCGGACAAACTTGGTTTTTTTTGTCCGGTTTTTTTGACGGACGATGGAAGCACCTCTTATTTTTTAAGTAGTAGAGAAGAGATATATCACAGTAGGAGCCTCTCCTGCTGTTTCCCGTCAAAAAAAATGTGACACCTAAAAATTTTCTTTTCACGAACTAAACAGGCCTTAAACAGAAGAGTGGGAAATTCACACAAGGTGGGAAACCTGAAAGGTGAAACTTTGGGAGTGGAAAAATGAAATCAAGGAGGGAAACCTGAATAAAATCCTGAAACACTGGAGGGAAAACGAAATGGACGATCTTCGTATGGTTTCAGGCTTTTAGATTCAGTCGGTTTTTTGCTCTGCTGACTCTGTGGGATTTAATTTGTCTCGTCAAATTATATAGGCAAGAAATTTAACTCTGCACTGCGATTTTAATTGAAACATCCACTACGAATTTTTAAGACAAAACTTAGGGAGAAACAATTTATTAATAATAGGGATACAAAGTTGTTGTCTCGTTAAAAACCATGCACCCTTCAGTAGGACTCTCGGCAAGGAAATAAGAGTACAACAATTAGCTTATATTGTTACATTATTCGTTTTGATTGGTATCATCATTGTTGATGTCAAATTCTACCAACGCATTGGTCATTGCATCGGCAATCTCTGGATACTATAGACAGTGTTGTGTCCATTGATCTACCTCCATCCAGTCTTTACGACAAAAGATTGCATCATCTATCTCGGGTGCAAGACATGATCTCTGTTCTTCAATAATTCTTCTAACCTTTCTAAATGTTTGCTTTGAAGAGACAGATGACACCGGAACCAATAGAATATCCCGTACAAAGTGAGCCACCATAGAAAGAGTCTGTTCTTTTGGCACTACAATGAAATGCAAATCGTATGCATAATAGTACAACCACAGGAGAAAGAAGTTGTTCCTTCACATATGCATGGCTCGTGTGTGTTTGTGTGTGTGGATTGAAGCTTAGTACACTAACGTTGACAACTTGACATGCCCATAAATACTAGTTTTGCTTTGACTTTTTTTTTTTTTTTGAGAATTACACAGTACAACGTAGACACTTACAACGCACGCGCACTCACCCCTATGAACACACGCACGCAAACCATAACCCTATGAGCATCTTCGAAAACTGGGCCGGTAAATCCTGGAGAGATTGACGAAGTCACCACAGGCGCCTCGCTGTCGACGAGTACGTCGCCTACCACTGAAAGCACAACGCCGTTAAATCCTGAAAAATTCGCTCCCACGGAGAGTCGAACCTAGGACCTCAGATGCTACTGAGGCTCTTGTAACCGCTAGGCTACAGGCCGTGAACCATTGATTCCTAGAAAAAAAAACACGTTATAGGCCTTGTTTGGTTAATTCCAATGAGAAAGGGATTATAGATTTATACGGGTTTAATTTCACACCTCCAATTCCCCTTCAGCCCCCTTGAGAGAGGAATTAACTGAGCAAGCACATTTTGGGAATTTTTAACCAATCAGGAAATTCCAAGCAGTTGATATCCTCATTCAGATATCAGGAAGTGTTAAGTGAAATTCCCCAATGGATATTCAACACAGATGCTCCAATTATGTACATTAACTCCAGATATATAGTAGTAGGATAAACTAATATGAACAGAGGTAAGCATAATTATGCATACGATAGATGAGATGGCAAAGGATGCTACTATCTTAAAGACCAAAACAAGTTGCCAGAGCAAATCATCAAACGAATGTGCACTTCCAAAGCCTGCTCCCTATCTTTGTTTGTTCTTTAGAACTCTAGCCATTGACGCAGCCGTGAAGAGAGCTTCTTTCTCAAACGGCGAGAGCTGCATATCCCTGCGATGCCAATAAAAATTAAAAGCCATAAGAAATAGCCATGAAGGAAACAACAGTTTCTTTTCTGATTATTGCTAATAATATGCAACACTGGCTGCTAAACAATGACCAGTCTGCTTTTTTAGATAATGGAAGCTTTATTTAGATTCAGTTAATTACATCAAGACGACCAGTCTACTGACAGCTTTAGAAACCTGGTGGCCACTGTGGTAGTGAAATAAAATACTCACGGGTTGATTTTTCTCATATTATGAAAAGCAGATACAAAACTCTCAGATATCTGTAGGAGAGTCGCTCCAATCTTCTTTGTTGTATCACTATCTTTGCTAGAATCACATTCCAGATGAAGGCAGACCTGGAAATATACAATGATTAACCGAAGTGGTAGATTGTACTGACTGGAAATGTATCAAAATAACATGAGGAACAGGAAAATTTAATACAAAGATCTCAAATGTTTTCATGCTTCAAGTTGATTAATGATGACATTCTCGGATTATGGTCTTGAGTTAAAAAAAAAAGGAGGGGGAACATGCTATAGACAGTCATGCTACATTCTCTGGAATGCATATAGCAAGGTTCAGCTGCATGTAAGCAATTAGGATGAAGTGATCCATGGCACATACACAGATGTCATTGTATCTACACTGCTAAGAGATGAACCGTGAGGTGGTAAGCCATATAAATTAGGAAATTATTTATGCACAACTAAACACCACTACAGCGCACACAAGCTAGTCTATAGTGGAACGCAGATGCTTAGGGCTGGTTTGCGGTTACTGCAATGTGCTGGCTGCACAATGGTTTGAATCTAGATAGTTAGAGGAACTTAACTAAATAGTAGCCCGGTGAAAAAAACAAAATATAGTATAATTCTTCTATTACAACTCAAAAGGATAGCTTCAACTACCAGTTACAATCATAATTAGAAATAGATGTTTTTTGAAGAGCCACTACTATCCAAGTATTGCCCAATGCGACAGACTTATATTTTGTCACTCTAGACTGTTATCAATTTATCATGCTTGGAAGAAAGAAAAAAAAAACTCAATGACCTATGCTGTCACAGAACAAAAATAAATAAATTTATGCATCATTGCGATAGTCTGCATAGCAAATTTTTTAAGTTCCTAACCTGGTATGCGTTTGCTAAGAGCAGCTGGACAACTTCTGAACTCATCTTTTTAACAATGGCTTTTGTGGTTGCAGCCGTTGAAAATAAAGTCAGTACATTTTCCAATGTCAAATCGTGTTGTGAATTATCAGATCTCCGAGTACGAACTGCAGGCTACAAAGAAAAAGGAAGACAACAATTATTACATCTAAGACTATACTTCCACTACGAAAGACAAAATGTACAGTTAATGTACGTGATAATGATCAAGAAATTTACATATTGCTGCATGAAAATATCAAGAATGCAAGTAGCTCCCTCTACTCCATAACAAATTATGTTGTGCCTCAATGCAATCCAAAAAAAAAAAGATATGCCATTATTTCTGAGATATGTTTCCTCCTGTTCCTTGAAAAATATTTAATGTGGCTATTCAATGGGAAATGTTACCTAAAAAATCAAATGTTGCTTACTACAAATAATTTAATATATCTAAAAATTCTAACATGGGTTACGAGAACTAACTTCTAATCTTCTATAGACATTTCTAGAACAATCATTAACCAATCCTACATATAAAAAGTAAGTAATTCGGAGTGATTAGAATATTTAGTTAAGAGGTGCCAGGCTGACAGCTGATATTAGCAAGTCCGCAAATGTTAGCATCAGCACAAGAACCTTTTTTTTTTTGGAATTAGAATACATTTCCATTTGACCGAATTCAAGGTAATTCAGTCTGTTAGATTCATCTAGTAGAAAAGATTAGAAGATGTTCTAGTTTTAAAAACCAGTTTGAAATTACAGGTACAATCTCATGTCCTCCGTTATGGATATAGGAAACAAATTCAGATTATCCCAGTCTAGGCATGATAGCAGCGGAACATTCTAAGGTGGAGAAACTATCTAAGAGACAAGTCAAATTGGATCAGCTGGAAAGTGACAGTATTGGTAGTTTGGTACCAAGATTACTCGAGACAGAAATGACCCTGATTGGCACCCTTGGCTGCCGCAGCCAAGGGTCAAGCTAATGCATGCAAGCACTCTAGCAGCTGGCTGTGGCGCAGCTGCAGCCAGGACATTTGATCAAGCTGAATGAGTAAAATAAGTCATATACTGAAACTCTGAAAGGTGTCTCTTGGGGTAATCTTAAGTTGCACTTTTGATGCTTGGATGTCAGGTACTCAGGTCAATAAAGAAACTTAAATTTACCATACCTTGCCACAATATTTTGAAAAGTACTGAAGTATAATCTCCAATTTCCACTTCCATTCCACAAAGATCTGATATAATTTAAGAATAAATAATTAATTTACTAAGAAAGGACAAGCTGAAAAGAAGAATTATACAACTGGAGTACTGAGAGGCCCTGATCGGCACCCTTGGCTGCATCACCGCAGCCATGCATCAGGCTAGTGCAGTCAAGCACTGAAGCTGCTGGTTGTGGTGCAGCTGCAGCCAAGACATCCGATCAAGCCAAAAATGGTGGGCGCGAACAAAAATAAAGTCAATAACTTTAATCTCATTTTCCAAAAAAAAAATCTCTGGCACTCACAACAGTACAGAGTTTCAGGTACAAATTTTATGCACCAGACTCAGCTCAAGTCTCTGTCGTTATTAAACACCATGGTTGACAATGTGCCTGAACTGTTATTAAGAATGCAAGATTACCAGCTACTTATGGTTAAAAGAATTGAATGTTGTACTAGAGAAAATAGGAGCTGGCCAATCAAGAAATGTGCCTGCTCATTGACAACCATTTTAGTGGCCAAATAAAATACCCTTACTCTTACATCATATGCCTTTACAAAAATGACTTATGACGTGCATTTGAGCAAGGCCAGAAATGGTCCGCTACTCAAGTAGGAGTAGGTTTTTTACATTTTACTCCAATGTGACATATTTTCAGCCTATTCCATATCAAGTGTTCACCACTCACATTTCTCCTTTTGCCCTCCCTCCCTCTCCCTCTCTGTATTTCCCTTTTTTTTACTCCGAGTCGTCAGGAGCTACAAATATCTCAGGGGCCTTCACAGCCCTATAACGAGTGCATCACACAAACAATTAAGGAGTTCCAGGGAAAATAACAACAGCACAGCTGCCTTAGTATTGGTTGATGAAATTAACAGCACAAAGAAATTAATTAGACAGTAAGCTTCTAAAATTTCATCAAGGCTTCCAATATATGAGCTCTCTGTTCTTTTTATTTATTGAGTATAGATTATTCCCCACTGCAATTATTAAGACACTTGAGAATGTGTAACATGTGGTTGTGGTTCCTAGGCCACATACCTGAGAGACATGGAGTGGCAAATCCTCAAGTTTAGTAGTGTACCTCTATACAGTAGCAAATTGTCATAACCCATCCCCCTTTATGAACAATTAGCACGTGGCGAGCTACATATACTGAAGTGGAAATTTACAGGTAGCATGCAGGAACTGTGAATAGGTTTTTATCAAGTTATTGACGCATGACCAACTGATGCAAGCTGAGAATTACTCAATTACAATAAAAAAGAATTGTAGATATTTAGGGTAAAAGACAGGGACAAATAGATGGAATGATTTGCAGTTACCAGAAGAAATGGAGATAAATAGCTTATGTTGTAAGTTAGCTCATCTAAAATAACGTCCAAGATAGGATTCCTACAAAGAGAGAAATGGAATGTCAGATATCAAAGGAACCCTAGCTAAGCAAATTGAAGTCAGAAATCAGAAACATAACCTGCACCCATCAGCTCTTGAAGTCAGACCCATTGTGTCTGCTTCTTTTCTAATCAAGTCAAGGTTCATAACCTAAAAAGAAAAACTTGAAATCGTTAGCATCTGTACTTCATGCAAGCTATGTGTACAACTAAATACTCACCATAGTGAAAAGTTTCTGAACTGATGCAAGAGCTTTTCTTTCGAATTCAAAAGATATGATAGCTAAGGAAGATTCTAGATCAGGTGCTGATTTAGCAGAACCTTCTATGGAAGATATGCCATCTTCAACTCCCTGATTATATTGATTGAGCAGAAAAGATATGCAGTTCTTTACTAAAGATTTGAATGCCACCTTCCGTGATACCTGATGTAATGGATAACAGAATGAATTCCAGCAATACCATAGAGCAACGTAAGAAACTTGCATGAGTTCCACACCACTTCAATAAAAAAAAATGTTGACATGGAGAAGCAGCACAAGAACTGGCCAATAAATCTAACTAAGATATTCTTTATGGACTCTGGATGTAGATCATACCAGAAGCATCTGTAGAAGAGATTCCCTGAAAATTACCCAGTCTAATGACTCTGTTACAAAACCAGAAGAATTGGTAAGAATATCTTTTTCTATAAACACACATACAAAAAACAGAAGCCAAGTTCATGACTCATGAGTATAACTTACCTTTATATGCAATGTGACGAGGTACAAAATCAGCCTCAAGGGTGCTGACAAGATATTCAAGCAGCACCATGTTCTTTATATGCTAATTTACAACAATAGAGAAAAGTCAAACTATGAAGTCTTAAGCAGCAGCAAAATAAATATTACTATGTGTGCAAAATACAGCCATAGAATGCAGTAATGAAAATATAGAATAAAAGAAACCAATGTGCAATATTTGAGAAATAACAGCTCAATAGGCAATATATGAGATTACTTTCATTAGCATAACAATAGAAATTAAAAATATATATCCTGTAGGTCAAAAAGGATTAAACTCAACATGAGTTTAAGCACCTTCATTAAACTATTAGAAAGTTGACCATATTGAGGTATAGAACTCTAATTTAAGCTTGATCTTTAATGACTATGGTATGGTCCCATCGTGTAGTCGTCTTTTTAATAGTCAATTAGAACAGATATTTATGCTGAGTTATAATATGATGACATATGCTCCTGGATTTCCAATTGAAATACTCCCATCACTCAAAGAACCAAGGCCTATTGTCAATTACCTCAATTCCATTATTAGCATCTGTGTCATTAGCTGTTTCAACCATATCCTCGATTAATGATGAAAATCTCTTCAAAAGGGAAAACCAGAATTAGATATCTCACATGCAGAAAAATCAGGATTCAGAAGGCCAAATACGTTGATATGTAGGATCAATAAGTTTGGATATACTTAAATATAGTAACTTAAAATAAAAATAGGCTCAAAAGGCAACTGTAATTCCCAGTTCTTGACAATATACAGTACCATGTACCAACATAATAAGGAAAACATCCATAATCCATTAGAGAACTCAAGCAGTTGAGTGGCTACGTAGAAATCAGTGCTTAGAACTAGATGACCTAGAGGCTTAGAGCCTTAAACCCAAGCAGCACAACAGCAAGGGGAGGGTACAACTGTACAAAAGCAAAGTTTGTTTGCTTCCTGAGCAGGTTTGGCTCTTCGACCAAGATTGCATAAAAGTAGGAGAAAAAGATTTATGACTTGTGTTTTTATCATGCCTACCAAAGATATTGCCATGTCCTGAGCACTCTGTAACACCAGTGGCTACCACCTTACAGAGGTTGATAGCTACCTGCTCGTCAAGGAGGGACAAGTCGTCGTATTCATCATGGCATTCTGCCAGATGCAGTCAGCAAATTAGGCAGGCCTCCAACCAGCCAGCATGGCTCCAGCCTCTAGTGATCCAGCAGGAGCTTTAGCAGATGAGGGCCACAACCATATGTGGCACACATCCAGCAGGAGCTTTAGCAGATGAGGGCCACAACCATATGTGGCACACAGCTGCTGAACCATTACCTCTAAGTTAACTTGGTTACAAGGATGCATGACAATAATAACATATGATTATACTTTTTGGCCAAAACATGGGTCGGAAGTTTCATCAGCAGAAAAAAAAATAGAGAGAAATTAGAACTTGATGAGTAAATGGCATATAACATCAACTTACTGAAGAATCGAAGAGGTGGTCTAAGTGCCTGTTGTTTCCCCCAATCTCACCACAACCAACATCGCTGCGAAGGTGAAATGGTGACCATGCCTGCAGAGAACAAGAAAATACTTAATGGTAACATGTATGACATGAAAATTCAATGGAAGCATATATACACATGGTACTATGTGCTTCAAAAGAAAATGATTGTTGAAACTATACCATCCTTTTACCTCTTTAAGTGCCACTAAAGCTTGGCCAGAACCAGAATCGGTCAAATATGCTCTAGGGTATTGCTGCAAGATAACGTAAAAGATAAATGAAGTGAGATGAGATGGCAATTAAAAACAATAGTTTCTGGTGATAGTTTATCATAGTACACAATGATTGAAGCAGAGCTGCCCTAAACACCAAGGAAAATTCTTTAGTAGTAAGACTCCAAGAAGTATTGCAGTATTAAATGGTTTTCACCCCTCAAGAAGATATTAAATAGTGAATCATTGTACATAAACGCCCCTTTAATATAAAATATACCATAGGGGATTCCCCTACTGTTTCAAAGTCAAAAGAAAAATCATGAGCATATGTCCACATTGTCAGAACTCAAACATACTTTTTCCATTTTTCATGTACTTATCACTGTTGAACTCACTGCATAAATTTTGACGATTGTTTTTCCAGCAACGAATTGTAATTTGTAAACATTTAGAAGTACACAATACTGCTAGCTAACATTGGTTAACAAATTAATGATAAGACTCTCATTCATTTTAATCAAACAATTTAAAATATATTAGTGGTCAAAACTTAAATAGTAAATTCAATAGTGATAAATAAATAATACATAGATAGTAAATGATATATACAACCAAAGGGACAAGAGTCCTCACTGCTTGCATAAAAATGCCAGAAATATTGTGAAAGGGATTAGAAACATTTCACCTTCCCCAACTCCATTAAGAGGTGGAGACTTGCCATGGTAAGCTCCAGCGAGCTGCTGTCTTGAAGAATCTGGAAAACGGCATTATACATTCTCCTTGCAAAAGGAAGGAGGATTCACATGAAAAGGTTTTCATATCATCGTGAGGGGTTGTGGATTGATCAAACAACGAGCAAAATGAGCATATTTCTCACAGGAGAAAACTAGTTAATCAGAAAAATTACAGAAGAAGAAAATATTAAGTATTCCTAGTGCAAGGAATGTTATAAAAGAAACCGTAACAAATACATGCGTGAATTCAGTATTCGTGTAAAACAAGTGCATATCTATGCAAACTCCATTTTAATTAAAAGAAGTGCAGAAGATGGTATGAGTATATATATCAAGAGCTTTGGACTAAATTTATAAAACAGATAAGCAAAAAAAAAATCTGAAGGCTGTGAACAGATAGCCCCGAACATGTACGGAAAAACTTTCAGCAAGCGAAACAATTTCTGGAGAAGGAATCACGAGTATCAATATGCACAAAAAAAAAACACACACACACACACACACAAAAGATGAGTCCTTATTAAAGTAAGATTGCTACCAGCATGTTCCAGAAAAATTTCACCCCAAGGGCATAGGTTTATTAAACAGAAGGGGGTAGCCTACTACACGAGGGATTAGGTCCGTACCACGAAGGGGGAGAGGGGCTGTCGGCGGCAAGGCAGGCGGAGCGCACGGTCTCCAGGAAGGCGCAACCTGCGGGGGAGCGCGCAAAAGATCTATTAGCGCCGGGAATCACCAGGTTGGGCGCAAGAGAGAGAGAAACCTAGGAAAATTCCGGAGAGATTGGAAACGGGGGAAAGGGAGAGGGAGGGGACTGGGAGGCGGGGGTACGGTCGTCGTGGAGGTCGCGGGCGTCCTTGATGCCGGCGGTGTCGAGGATGGCCATCGCGTTCTCCTCGATGCTGCCATCCGCGGCGGCGGCGGCGGCGGGTGGCGGCGCGCGGCGGGTCGCCATTTTTTTCGGGGGGTTTTGAGCGGGGTTTCGGGGGCGAGGCGGGAACAAGAAAAGAAAAGGATGGCTGCTGCGCCTGTGGGGTGTTTTTAAGTTTTAGGTTGTGTTTAGTTCCACGCTAAAATATGGGAAGTTGAAAAAAAATTAGAACGATGTGATGGAAAAGTTAGAAGTTTTAAGAAAAAAGTTGGAATCTAAACAGACTTTAATCGCCTATTCAAGGATTCAACCCTCCAGCATGTGGGGCATCACCAATGTATATGATAAAAGTCTGGTTTTTTCTCCAACAAGAGTTGGATAAGCTTCTCGATAAAAGTAGTACGTTTTTCAAACTGCTAAACGGTGCGTTTCGTGCGAAAACTTTCTATATGAAAGTTGTTCTGAAATATCAAATTAATCTATTTTTCAAGTTTGTAATAATTAAAACCCAATTAATCACATGTTATTACCACCTCGTTTTGCGTGAAACACTTCATCTTTATCTTCATCTTCATCTTCAGAAGATTCAAACACCACCTTTCATATAAATAGGACTTATAACAATCTCGACAACATATATAGATACAAGATATTATTAGAAAAAGAGAGAAGTAGAGATAGATACTATTATTTATTTTATATATATAGGTAGTTCATATGCATATAGGTACCTTTTGTTTTTTTATATGGACTAGTTGCATAATGATAATAACTGGCTGAATAGAATATTACTCGTATATTGCTTATGGACTATTTTTGCACCATATTATGGATGTCCTAACTTAACCTTTCAGGTGGGTTGTTTGGATGTTGATATTTTTCACTGGTTTGTGATTGTAGTGCATTGGTTATGTTGGATGAGGTTCAAGAGAAAAAGTTATAGCTAAGAAAAAAATAATTATTGACCAACTTTATTGAATATAGGTTGTATTTTATATGACGTGATAGAGTGGAATTCGTCGAAATCAATAGCAGTTATATGTACTTCGTATTTATTTTTGAAGTTTGTTGGTCGTGATGGATTCATTGGGTCTATGCGTCATCAATGGCCACTGCCGGGGGTTCCTATGCCCATGTGTTTTCTAGAGTAACCTGCACAAGTTTGCCATTAGCGAAAATGACAACACTTTTTGTCGCGAAAGCTATTAGATGTGCACAAATTATCGCAAAGTCCTTGGAGAAGCTCAAGCACAAGGGATGAAAGAAAAGCCCAAGAAGACAGTGGAGGTAATTTCAATTGTATTATGGTTGTTCAATCATTATATATATTTTTTTATTGTTGCTAATATGTTGTCATATGTGATGGTACCATACGCGCATCTCAGCCTCTGTGTGACTTTGTGGAATTAATAGATATAGGGCATGTTTCGTAGAGCTCCAGATTACATGATTCTGATTCTGCAATTTTGATTCTTCCTGAAACAAATATTGAAGAGAATCTGAATCAGTAGCTTTAGACGTTTGGCTAGAAATGTTAGATGTAGATTCTAATGTAAGAACTTGAAGATAAAATGTTTGTAACAAGATATTTTGATGCCATGAAACCAATTTTCCCAATTAAAAACATGTGCATAGTGCACTACTGTAATTGTACAGAAAAAATTGGCTTTCATGTTTGCTCCAATTAACATTCATGTTGCCATTATGTACACAATTCATATTTGCCACCACTGACTGTGACAATTCGCATAATTACTATTCAGATTTTCAAATTGCCAAAGTTGGCCAATCTTCCAATTCATTTTATAAACACAATTCCGCCGATCTTCATTAGGAGAGACATTGTGTCGGTCTAAATTTTTGAAACTAGAACACCTCTGAAACTAGAATACTCTGAAACTGAAACATCTCTGAAACACCTAAAAAATCACAGCTTGAATTCCAGTCTGGGGCGGCGCGGTGACTACGAGAGCGTCAAAGGGGGGCCGTGACTGCAAATGCGCCACCAGATACAAAGCCATTAGTTCTTGCACCAAATGCAGAACAAAATCATTTTTATCTTGAGCTTGTCATAATCATAGGCATTTCACAGCACTAAAATATATTTATGGAGCCACAAATCTTTAGATCTACACAAGTCAACTAACACACAATGCATTTGTATTTATCAGCACTACAATCTTGTCACATATACACAAATCCACAGGATAAAATCCACTATATATCAGAAAAGGAATGAAAATGGGGAAATTATTGCAACAAAGGAAAGGGGATTAGTACCTTTGTTGTTCATGCCTAGGGAGCTCGAAGAGATGGGGAAGCGATGCCCGGGCTAGAAGGAGACCGGTGGCGTCATTGCCTGGTGTCGGAGGCGTCCTGGATACCAGGCGAACAGCGGTGGCGGTGGCATGTCTCTGCAAGGCCAAGGGAGGAGATGGAGACAGGTGGTGTCGCCTAGGAGGGCGTGGTGGGTGTGGCCAGGAGACGCCACCTGCAAGGGCAGAGCTAGGTGTAGCACATCGTCTCCTAGCTCCTACAGCCCTACCGATGGGTGCGAGCTCAAGCATTCTGTTTGGATAGCACTGCTGAGGGGGTATACCCAATGGCAGGTGAGTAATTTTTGAGAAAAGTTATGGAGAAGTTCATATTTGGCTGGCTTGATTCTCATGAGAAGCTAGCTAGCTTTCCACCGATTCACCCTTGCTTCGTAAAAAGGGGAATCGATCCCAATTGATTCGCCCTGGAAGCCGAGAAAAAAATTGCCCGTTTGGCTTAGCTTCAACTAATTCTACCGAGAATCCCTACCAAACACACCCATAGATATCCGTCAAAAAGACATGGAGGATTTGTGCAGGCAGAAGCTATCATTCAGGTAGTATTGAGGTATAAGATAAAGGAGGATCAAGAATGTAAGGAGAAGGAAGAGCGCATGGCTGAATATGGGATGATGCGTGAGAGGGCATGTCGTGCAAAGGAAGCTCAGTCAGAGGCTACGAGGAAAGGCCATGGAAGTACCCCCAATGCCCTTAGTAAGATGATTATTTTTATTTTTATGGATCAATTTATTATAAATTCCCTAAGCGATGTAATGATGTTATTTGGAGACGTCTCATGTTGATATATCCATGCACATGCCATTATTTGTTGATGATGCATGCTTGGATAAATAAATTGTGGAACATATGTATTGTGCTTGTAATGTGTTTAAAGTTGCCAAAATGTGTTTCGTAAGAAATATCTCCTATTAGGCAATATGTGTATTATGAATTGTGGCAAATGTCTACACCGTGACAAATTAATGAATATTGATATTTTAAATAATAGCTTATTAACCAAGCTCGAATGAGTCAGGTGGCAACTTCATTGTGAAGCATCTAGACCCCGTTGTTAATTTTGGTAATTAAATGACAAGCACTAATTGTGGACTAACCGTTCTCTTTGAGTTATATATTTTGTGTTAGGACCACGTGATATGTGTGCATAGATGATTATCAAATGATTAAAATTTGATGGCGCAAAGCAAAGGAAAGAAGACGATAAACTAGTGTTTTAATTTTAAATTGATCGAGGAGTTGGGCGATCAAATTGTGCTAGTTTTGTTTATAACTCTACCGTACTATTAAGAGGGGTAATGACCTAGCAAAGAGATGATCAAAATGCCACATTAGGTCATTTGCATTTAGACTCATCTCAATATTTGCTTGTGTCTGCACTTGGTGACCACGGCCGGTCTGACCGGGCCCCTAGTGGCGGTCTCACCGGCGTAGGTCGGCCGGTCTGGCCGGCAGGTGAACCCCGATCTGACCGGCCCAGGGGATTTCGGTCGTGGACTGGTTGGGTGCTCCATGGGTGGAAAACCCGAGACGCCGGAGCCGTAACCGGTCAGACCAAGCCGGTGGCGGTCTGACCAAGCCGAGGCTGGTCTGACCGGCCACTACACTCCGGTCTGACCAGCCCCTAGTGGTAGGTTCAATTATCTAGTCGTTACAAAGTAGCACGATCTGACCGGCCACATAACGGCGGTCTGACCGGCAATACACTGAGTTGGGGGATTTCGCCCCCAATGGCTAGTTTTGGTTGGTGGGAATATAAGTACTCCCCCACCAGCAGCAAGGGGTCTCTCTTGGCACTCACTTCAATTGCATATAACCCTTGCATCTCTCCCACACTCACTCGAGCTTTTGTTCATCCATTGTTATGGTTGAGAGTTGTTCTAGCCAAGGGTCAAGTGCATTGCTTCCATTGTAGAGCTAGTGTGGCACTTAATCATCTCCGAGCCGGGTCATTGCTTACTACTCTTGGAGATTACCACCTCCTAGACGGCTTGTGGAGGTGTTGCTCGGTAACCTCTCCGAGGAGATTATGGAGGAGGTCCGGCGCCGGTTTGTGAGTGGTTTGGAGTTCACCACCTTCGGAGTAAAGGAAGAACTACCCCTAGTGATCGAGGCTTGGGTAGTCCTTTCCGTGTGCCGGCTCCCGCCTTGCCCACCCTTGACGAAGGGGCATGCGGTGGCTTCGTGGTTGAGTGGTAGAGTTGGGCTCGCCTCAACGGGGATTAGGAAACAACGAGTTTCCGAACCGCGGTGAAAAATTCCTTGTCTCTTGTCTCATTTACTTGTTACATTTAGATTTGTGCAATTTACATTCATAGATACATATTTGAGCCCATATCACCCTAGGATTGCAAAACTTAACTTAGGTGTGTGATTTACTTTCCTAGAGATATACTTGAGCCACTATCACCCTAGGATTACAAAATATAACTTAGTTACTTAGTTAGACTTGTCCCTCGCCGAGCCTAGCAATTTAGGTTAGTTTTGATTAGGTGTCATTTAGTTTGAAATCACCTATTCACCCCCCTCTAGTTGACATCTTGATCCTACACATTGCAGCGACGGAGGGAGATGGGTACACGGGGAACATCTATACGCACAAAATATTTTGCACGACTCCAAATATAAAAAGGCAAATTTTGCTAAGAAGTCAATCTTTGGGAATGACACTCTCAAGAAATTGTTATTTGCTATTGGACACTATGCCCATTAGAATATCCATTTCCGACTAACTAAGAGAGAAACAGTATGCAAGGTTAAATATGCCCCTTGCTCCACTTGTCATATTCTTCCTTTTCCTTCCTCTTGATCCTTTCTTTCCTTGGCCTCTAGCTAGGCCAATGATCGTGCCAACATCTAGGAAGCCAACGCCCAAGCAACTTGCGGACCTTGACCGCAGCTTAGGATGCTCACCAGGGAGTCCAATAAGAACCCCTCGTCATGGCCATGCCTGAGACCAAGCCACGCTATGCAGGGGCCTTGGCGATGCTCACCATGGTAGATATTTGGAGGCCAAGGCCATTTTCATCATCACAAAATTCAGAAAAGCCACCGTACAATCGGACTGGATGAGTGTCAAAGCATGCAAGGAATGTCAAAAGCCAGAAACATTGTAGGCATCAAGATGTTTCACTCTGTCAGAAGTACTCAGTTGGCAGAAGTGATCCTATCAGGACATATACCAGACTGAACGAATTTAAAGTCAATCGAAATTGTTGGTGACATAGGGCAAGAATCAATCGTACCATCTGATGCACTCCGATATGAATCCTTTTTGCCAAACACCATCTTGATTCTACCGTGCTTTGCGCTGAGGGAGACGAATTTGGCGGTAGCAGGATGGGTCAACCAATGTGTGGACTGGAGACCTTAGTGGTGGCGCACTGGACAATAGCAGGACCTGGGCCAACGGTGGACGTGCGTGGCATAGTAGACGGCGGCGATGGCTAAGGGGAGCAAGGAGGAGACCGAGGCGCACCGTGCGCAGAGGTGGAGGAGTGACCGAGTCGACATGAAGTGGACGGCAACGATGCGTAGACTTGAGAGGCGGCACGTGCAGGCGCCCTTGAAGACGGAGGATCGACGACAGCGTCAGCAGCTGTCAGCAGGGGAGAGATGAGGGCGTGGCATCGCATAGGGTTTGGCGATTCGTCGATGGCGGCGATGAGGTGAGGGGAGCGAAGAGGAGCGAGGAGGGAGCAAGTAGCGCGCGGGGACAGAGTCATCTTGCAGCGGCGTGAGGGCGGGCGGAAAGCGTGGTGGAGAGGATAGGGTCGCCGAGTGAAATTGGTGGAAGAGAGATTTCTCCTAGCGAAACGAATAACGGATGAGATTATTTGACCCAATGGTGGACGGTTGTCACACCCTGATTTTCGTTTCAGGATTTATAAATTATTTAATAAATTATTATTAGTCACCTTGCAATAATCAATCAAACCTCAGTTGAAGAAAAAGGATTCAGAAGGAGAAGACGTTTGGCTTATACCCCAGTTGAGCTGCCTGTGGGAGTGGAGCTGAAGCCATCGCTAGATCGTAATTCCGCTGCTGTTTTCTTTTCTTTTGTAAGTATGGAACGTTATTATTAAGATGGATTTGTATATTAAATTGTCAGTTTGTGTACCTCGGCTGATTCCTGGACGAGGGTTTTATGCACAAGTAAGTTCGGAAATTACTAGTGAATTTCCGGGCGTGACAACGGTGAGATAACACGTGATGATTTGACATGTAGGATTGGAGGGGTGAACTCCTCCTTTTTATATTACTAGTAATCGTGCACGTGCAAGGCACGTCGGTATCATATTCAGTTAGAAGTCCACTATTCCTTAAGCAACCACAAAGAGTAATTCATAAGATAAAAAATGAAAAACCATGGTGATGATTTTCAGTGCGTGAGAAGTCATCATCGTCAAGTTTGACAATAAAGTATTGTTTATCCAAATCCTCAAAACGCTGCACATGCATGACGGATTTTAGAGGAATAGAGACAATTAGGCAAAAGTCAAGAGACTGAAAGCAAGCCTGTCCATTTGGTTAGTGCTCATAACTTAATGTAATCTTTCAATGCATACAATTAGGCACACACCAAAATATACAGATTACAGGGATTACTATTACCCAAAACCAGTTTTCCAAGGTGATGAAATTTAATGAAAGCATAATGGTTCCATACAGAGGTTTTCACTAGGACTCCAGCTTGACAACAGGTGATGAAATTTCATAGTCTAGCATCTAATTAAACAAAATATAAACTATGAATAAATTTATTATTGAGCAGTGGCATTATAACAGATCTGCCCCCTTCCCTAAAAAAAAGGAAAATATGACACGAAGGGCCTATAACAGTGCATGCTTACTTCTAGTGATTACACAAAAGAATTAAACCGCAAGCACCACCATTATTTGCCATTGACACTAATTATATTTGATAAATAGTAAACATTCTATAGCATAAACCAAAATCCATACTATGATAATGGTGCACAATATTATTTATTCTAAAAGGCGCAATGGGACTGCAAAATGATTGAGTTGTGCACATTTTCTCCTATAACTATTATGCCTAAGGGGTAGAGGGTATATCGATAACTTCAACTCCTGGAGGGATAGTGAATCCCTTATTGCCGGTGCGCTTCTTTTTTGGCACTGGCTCAATCACCACTCATCATCTTCAACTATCACCACTTCTGGTTCTGCTAGATCGTTGTTTTGTTCTTCCAATTGCAGTAGCTCTTGCTTCCTATAGGTCACAGTAATCTTAATGGCGTCATGCAGGGTTGGTTCTTTCAACAAGGAGTTTCTCACCTCTGCATCCATTTTAACAAAGATTACACATACATTTTGTTAATGGTTCTTCAAAAGTAATAGCAAAATATTGAGATGTTATACCTTCCAACAAAGCATACCGCTGGCAGTCACGATTGTGCAAAAACATCATTGTAGTTGCAGCTATGGTGGATAGGCAATCTGAAACATATATGTCTTTCGTGTTTGATAATGACAGCAAGTAAAAGACAGTGAATTGATCGAAACATGAAAATACGACTTACTTGAAGCTTTATCAACCTCCAATGCCGTGGCAACAACTATGCCACGTCGAGTTTCACTTGTGATAAGCTGGGACCGATAAAAGTCTGCGACTTCATCAAAAGCACGCAAGAAAGCAACTTGATAGCTACAACAACAAAGAGAAAAGTTGCCTAATCAAAAGCACGTCTGTATAATATATATTTAAGAAAAGTAAAAATAGGGGGGAAACAGTGTGTGCAAGGATATATTCATACTTGAGAAACATGGCAAGGCTGTGTCCACACGCAGAATTTAGATACATTCCATGTTCACGTTCACAAAATAATCTGGATTTTATAAATACCTAGAAATCCAAATCAATTGTTAAGTATGAACTTGTATAATATGAATTTAGTATGAATTTGTAGAGAATAAATCATAACCTTAAATGGTAACATGAGTATATTGTTTACACACACTGCAAGGGCCAAGGTCAGACACTAAACTCAGACAAACCTTACATATATTGGTGAATTTGTAAACTTCCAGTACTTAAGCTATAAGAACTCATAACTTTAATTAGCTCACAGAAAATCAAAACATTGAGCAACATGTAGATATGGTCATGTAGTTGTCAGCGGAAATATAAAACTGAGAGATCAAGCGATCTGTAAGTACAAACATGTGAATGTCAAATATTATTCTGATAGGCAAATATGCTTAAGTAATGGTGTCCTCCAAACTTACAATCATGATTAACTTGCTCCACTTAAGTCATGTCCATCACCTTGCCTAATGCCATCCTCCAAACCTGCAATCCTGATAAAATTGCTCCACTGAAGTCATATGCATCACGTTGTGCCTAATTCCATCCTCCAAACCTGTGGTCAAAGGTGCCACCAGGTTGCCTCCTCTTGCAAAGAAGAAAATAAAAAGAATGCCTATTAGCAGCTTGTGAGCAATGGCTAGGATAATCCCATATCAATACCGATATAAAAATGAAAATTATGTATGTTGTAGTAGTGCTCGATATAAAAATAAAATTATGTATGTTGTAGTAGTTCTAGACTTCTAGAGCATCATGGAATGTGTTTTGGTCGCGTCGCGTGCCCCTGGGGCAGAGGCTGGGGATATAGCACATCTTCTGCTTCAAAAATAAAATATCTTCTTTATCTAAAATAAGGTTTATCTCTTTGGAGAATATATTTCACCAAAAAGCACCAAAATTCTATCAATTCACCAACTACTGCTAGTTGGAAGCATTTAAGCCATGCTAATGAAAAGGTACACACTCAAATTCGTAGACCAAAAAAGAGTAGTAGTAATTCCTATTCAAAATTAGCTGGTTCATGCTTGTACCTCTGCATACACTAAGCTGAGCTTATCTAATAGGTTCATACTACGAAAATATATCCATTTATCCTTGTCTAATCATAGTAAAATAGTAAAAAAACCTAAAGTAAAGAAATAATCCTGCATATATGGATATTACCTTTTTGTTGTGCCTGTGGAGTACATGAAATCAGATATATCAACCAAAGGCCAATCAATGGCAAATAAAAGAACAAAATCTCCTTGACCCTCCTCATTGAGCATCTTAAAGCTAAAAGCCCTCAAATAAAGGCCTATTGTTCTTCCATTATGCTCACTCCATCCCCAGCATATCTGCATATGCTTGTATTAACTGTAGAGACAATTATGGTAGTTTTTTTAGCATGGCTAGCAGTATCAAATGGTGAATTGCAGTGCCACATTAAATCAGAAAATCAGATCTACCTTTTTAGGCTACAGAAATAAAATATAAATCTTTCATGTTCTCAGGAATAACCAATAAAATCAATCTTTTCAACTTTAACCACATCCTTGGGAGTAGCCATAATTTTTGTGCAAATTAGCTTTCTATGCCAAAAGTAAAAAAAAAAAAGAATGTTTCGTTATAACCAAGGGAGATCGAACCAAAAGAGTCAAAGAATTAGAACATCTCTAAATACCCAATATACTGATCAGCTCCACACACGCTCTTCCAAAGCACAGGTCCCGCCAACTACCGTCTGATGCAGCATTTGCCACAACATTGAGTCGGGCATCTTCTTCTCCTAGTCAAAAGCCGCTCCTATTTGCTTGACCATCGCTACTCTTAATGATCCGATTGAACAAATTGCCGCAGGGGATGAAGGGATACATGGGGTACCAGAGAAATGAAGGCCACTGCCCATCATGTTCTGAGAACGTTTTCTTCAGGTGGAGGTAGCAAAGATTAAACTGCTATAATGCCGATCTGAGAAAAAATTGAACACATAACCTGTCAGATATGTGTAACTTGTTAGTTAATCGTATCCCAAAACTTTACAACTCTTTCTGAAGCAATAATGTTTTTCTTTAGACAAAAAAAAAGGGAGGTAACACATATGAACTGCTATTTTACATAGACTCAGGTTAGATATAAATTACTTTGTGAACTACTTAACATATATGTAATTTATTCATGGATGCTCATCTATGCTCATTAACAAAAGTACTAAACAAATGAATCCGAAGGGAGCATATGAATTCTCATATGTGTTTCGACTTTGGATACCCTTAATCTGATCGAACCAGTCAGCTCCAACCGGTCTGATCGAACCAGTCAGGTCCAGCCGGTGGAGTGGTGCCCCGAGCAGCAACCTGTCCTCTATGCTCGCACGGAAGCAGTGGACGACACACAACCAAGCATGTTGGTTGGCTGATTATGCAGGTGGCCAGAACTGCTGAAGCCAGCGGCCGACAACAAGGTTGGCGCCGAAGAAAGCGGACGTCAGCTCCGGTGCTGGTGCCATCGAGATGTAGTCATGCCAATTTGACCAAGAGCCTATCGCGAGGCACGTCGGAGGTGTAGCGGAGGTGCCCCAGCAATCTTGCGGAGCCGCGCATAGCGAAGGGTCCGTCCGTTGGTTGTCAGGCGACAGTGGTGCGAGGAGAGTTGGAGATAGTGGCCTGGTGGCGATCAAGGTGCAGCGGATCAGATGATACCTGAAGCGATCTCTCCATCGCATGGTGGTGCAGGGGACGACGACGAATGTGCGATGTTTAATCCCGGGGAAGAGGGAGCATGAATTGGGGGAGTAATCAAGAAATGATGATGGGGGCGACATTTGCGAGAATTGAGGAGATTGCTCCGTTGGTGATTGGATCCGTGGATGCATGAGTTCACCTGTTGCATTGCAAACTCACGGTAGATGATGTGATGTGATGCGGATGGATGGTAGGGATTAGGGATGATGATTTCACCTGTGGTATTGGAAGTGGCAACTCCTCCTTTTTATATTAGTATAGATATAGATAAGCATCAGCCTAGTTGTGCTGAAAAGCAGCAACTTCTGCAAAACGATAGGGGACGCGTCTAGTACGCGAACGTTCGTGGCTCACGAACGTTACAACAGCCTATCACTCTTTACATCCGAACCGGCAGGCTTCCCCCTAATTATATGCCTAATTACGCATCTAATGATGATTAGCGTCGATCTTTGGTTAAAAACCAAATCTACGCATACTCAGCATGACTAGCGTTTATTCTGAGGTTTGTTTTGATGATAAGATTATATTTTTCCCAAAAATATCTAGAGCTGATTAGCATATTTTTTATTTCCACTGATATTTATAAACTAAATTTGCTAATTGCATATATAAATTCTATATAAAATTTATAAGCAGAATTCATTTTATAATTTATTTTCTTTAAAACTTTCTACATATACATTTTATAACACAAACTTTCTACATATAAACTTTTTATATATAAAGTCTATATAAAGAAACTTTACATATAAAAAGGTTATGTGTAGAAATTTTAATTATACATGTAAAATTTATATGTAGAAAGTTTTCACGTGAATAATTCATATAAAAATGTCTCTATTAATAAAACTAGGAAATTTAAAAAGAAGGTAAAAGAAATCTTGCCGTACAATGAGGATCACATAAATAATGGAAAACTGAAAAATTGAAAAATTGAAAAGATAAGAATATATATGCTTGATACGTACCAGGAAAATCGTATAAAAAAGAGAAATTAGAAAAGAAAGAACATATACCACTCCATCCCGCCTCCTCTGATTCTCCCTAAGAGAAGCGATGCGACGGCGTTGGAGCCTTGGAGGTGGTTGCGGGGGAGCGGAGATGCGGAGGGAGTGACCGAGAGAAGGGGGAGGATGCGTGCGCCGCGTGGATCGGGCCTGCGGCGGCGTGCGGAGAAAGAGAAACTCAATCTGAATCGTTGGATCTCGCGATCGTACGGTTAATATTCCGCGTGTCTGCCAAAGTTGGAGTCAACATCACCACAATGGAATTTTTAAGTAGTAGAGATTAGTCGGCGAACGTTCACATACTAGCCATTTCGAACGATGGGAGCCCTAAACTATTTAGAATATTTTTTTAAGAAAATTAAAATTATAGTTGATTTTGCTACCTCATCTCCCATTTACTCGTTTATAAAGATTAGTCTCAAAAGAAAAACAAGTTTCTTTTTTATTGGAAAAAAGAAAAACAAGTTATCCACACGCCAGAAGGTACGTGAGGCTTCCCGAATGATAAAAACACACTGAGCACCGGGACCCACCTGCCTCTTGAGTTCACTGGTTTCTCGTGTTGCGTTGCGTAGGTGAGCCAGCCATCTTTTACCGCCCGCTTCCCTTCCCTTCCCAAACCCTAACCCCCCCAAATCTCCCACACCGCTCCCCCGCCGCCATGGCCGCCTCCGACGCCGACGCCGCGGAGGTCGAGCGGCTCTACGAGCTCGGCGAGCGCCTCTCCTCCGCCAAGGACAAGTCCCAGGTGCGCCTCCGCTCCCCCCCTCCGCTGCCTGCTCCATTGGCCGCTACGGGCCCCGCCGCCGCCGCCTAGGGTTTTGACGGGGTTTCGTTTTGCTCGGGGGGCGGCCTTCCGCATCGCAGCACGCGGCGGACTACGAGGCGATCATATCGGCCGTGAAGGGGCAGAGCGTGAAGGCGAAGCAGCTCGCGGCGCAGCTCATCCCCCGCTTCTTCCGGAGCTTCCCGGCACTCGCCCCGCGTGCCATGGAGGCCATGTTCGACCTCGTCGACATGGAGGAACTCGCGGTATGCACTCTCCCTTTTCGAGAATCCAGATAATGCTGCTCGTGTACGACCTAGTTTAGCTTTACAGAATTACAGAACGAGTCACTTGCATTATTTGCTAATTTAACCATTCGTTTAAAACAAAATTCCTGAATTGCTAGAGCTTTTATATGTTTAAGGTCTGGAATTCAGGTCTTTCCTGTTTAGGTAACTTGCTTGGTCCACTGAGTTTTTGGCAAAATCGTGCCACATTTTCTGCCCCTTGCTTAGGCGCATCATTTTCTTTTGTTTGCCAACGAAGCTTTTTTCCCTAATATGTGCAAACAATATGCGTTGACTGGGATTTCATCTATCATTTATTTCTTCATGTTGAACATCATCATTTCATGAACAAACTCAGAGAAAGAAGAGACAAGGTCACTCTTCCCAGCCTTCAATTATTTCTTCTCTAGCTCTTATTATCTTATCCATGCGTTGTTGCTACTAAGGGCTTGTTTGGTTTGTTGCACGAACCAAATTTTGGCAGTGTTGGGATTATGTTTGGTTTGAAGCCGTACCATATCTTAGTAGAGATTTTGAGACTGAACTTCTGGAAATACCAAATCTTGGTAACCTGTAACAATTGCTACCCTACCAATAAAGGTAGTTGGGTTGAAAGTGGCTACAAGCCAAATAGACCCTACAATCGAAATGCACATTGTGGAAAAATATTATAATATTTTTTTTCTTGGAGTATTCTATCTAACTGAAACTGTACCTTTATTTTTGAAAGAAACTATTTGATATGTGGTAACTAGGAAATATGTATCTGGTGCATTTTGTTTTCGGTTCTCATATAGAAAATTAGACTGTTCCTACCAATTTTGATGCCCATTTGCTTTCTGATATTCATATATGACTTAATGTATTTATGCTGAACAAATGAACTGAGTAATGCAGTCCTTTGTCCCTTAATGGTTTTTTCTCATGCTTGTCCCTGGTTACTTGATACTTAAAGAGTCTTTTGTCACTTAATGGTTGTTTCTCATGTGTAAAGGCAAGCAAGAGCTCTTCTTCAGAAATAAACTACATTTGTTAGAATATCATCATTACGTCTTCAGTTTTCTTTAGATCAATATGGATGCATTATGTGTCTCAGGTTCCATTAATTCTGCATGATTAATTCCTCCTTAAATGTTCTTGCAGACTAGAATACAAGCTATTCGTGGTTTTCCACTTCTTGCCAAAGATGCAGAATTTGTCTCAAAAATTGCCGATATCCTTGGACAACTCCTTGCAAGTGGTACAATCATTTTGCTATTTTTAATTTGGATCAAATGGTACACATTTGCATTCTTCTGAGTTCTGCATGTATTTTAGAGGAAAATGTGGAGCGTGATGCTGTTCATAAAGCACTGATGTCGCTTATACGGCAGGATGTTAAAAGTAAGCTTTCAGTAACCATTTGCTCGTTGTTTGTCACCTTACAAATATTTTTCTGAATATGTACTCTTTTTGAACATTGAACTACTGACCTATTTTGCCATGAATTTTCCTTTTGGGATGTACACCTGTTGAGTATTCAAGTATATCTTATCGTTGCTCTAAAAAGAATTTGTAGATTGTGCTCAAGGCAACAACATTAGATGACTTTGTTGATTTTCTACCACCAATATTTTTTTTATTCCAGATTCATCCCTAGTGGCAATTTATTGGACCTTCATGCAAATTTAGAAACCAGGAGAATCAGCCAACCGATTTATGTTTATTTAGTCCCAGTTTGTGTACTATCTGAACTTTTTTCATTCAATTTATCACGACATATGTGTTGGACACAACACATTATTGTTATTTTCTTGTTTTAGAACCAGTGTTTTGAAACAAGATAGCTTGTACTATCAATATATGTTCATGCGATTAGTTACAGACTTACAAAACTAGGTCTATCGCTAGTTCAGTTATCCACGAATGCATTTTGTTAATATATATTGTCCTTAGAATTTGGTACTTGAAAAATAGTAGTGTTTCTTAGGAATGACATATATTCCATGCCATCTAAATGTAATGTAAACTGCATTTATAGAAATGCATTTACAGCAATGCATTTACAGCCATGCCATCTAAATTTCAGGGATATGCTGTTCACCTAGCATTTATAGAAATGCATGATGTAATTGCCACACTTTTTGAGAAACATTTTTTTTTGCAACCACGATTCTTAGTATTTTAAGCTATTTACCCAAAAAAAAAGTGATATCAATATTTTGGATTCATTAATTTTGTACACATTATTTTGGTTTTAAAATGGATAGTTATCATTGTCAATATACGCTGAATGATTATTGATATATGCTGAATGATTATCGATATACGCTGAATGATTATCAATATATGCTAAATGATTACAAGACCAAGAGAGTCAATCTGTATTGTGTTGGCATCCCACTATTCCATATCCACATGGTTTCTGAGAAATTTGAAGATGAATGTTCGATAGCTTGGTGCACAGACATTTTTGCTTTTGGTGAACTGTCTGTAAGACTCTTTATCTTTCTAAAAGTAGCATGTCTATTGAGTTTCTGATGCCTTTAAAATCAATAACCATTCTTTTTACCTTGCTCTTGGTTGAGACGGGGATAGTATGACAGAGTTAGAATCTGATTTTTCTTGAACCGGTGCTTTGTTGATCCCTGCTATGGTTTTGTTGACATGCCCTTTCCCCATGATTTTGTCAGAGCTCGTATGATATTATATCCTTTCAGGTGTTGAATGACTAGTTCTATTTAATAGTAATGGTCTGACGTGTATGCAAGTTGGCTTCATGAAATACTTCTATTGGCTGCTTTTATTGATTTGTACCTTCTTTGGGCCAGGTTCCTTGCAGCCTTTATTTAAGCATGTGGAGTCGGGATCAGAGATTCGTGAAAAAGTTATTTGTTTCCTTAAAGATAAGGTAAATAGTTACACATAGGAATTACTCGAGTTGTAGGCATGGGCAATCGACTGTTCTACCAGAAAATAATAACTGATCTTTTTTCCAGGTCTTCCCTGTTAAAGCAGAGCTGCTGAAACCTCAAGCAGAAATGGAAAGATATATAACTGATTTGATAAAGAAAGTATGCCTTCATTATTTCAGTTTTTGGCTGTCTGATTTTTTTTTCAGTGATACATTGTGTGATGACCTTTGACAATGGCTGTTATAATTCAGAGTGTGCTAGATGTAACCGGGTTGGAATTTAAATTATTCATGGATTTCCTGCGGAGTCTCAGTATATTTGGGGATTCCGCTCCTCGAGAGTCGTTCCAGGAATTGATTGAAATCATTCAAGCACAAGCTGATCTTGATGCACAATTCAATGTAAGTATGTTCTTTGAATGTTCCTGGAGCTAATTTACATATACGTATCATAATCAAGCAAGTTAGGGCCTCATCTTTTCGCTTATGCTTATGCTTATCAGCCAAAATTTGAATTTTCAACCTAAATCTGGAGCTGATTTTGAGCTTTTTTCATCGAAGTTTATTTTTCAGCCTTTGCTTTTAGATCGCTAAGAACACGTATATAAAAATTTTATTCACAAATTACTTCTTGTTTGCAAATATGCCGTTTTGCTTATCCCGCGAATAAGCGAAACAATGGCTCCGTTAGTTGGATAACATGTCACCTGTCATCCTTAACTGTGCATTATGCCCTTCTTTTTTCTTAAATGATTTTAGCAGTGATGTTTAGTGGGCATTACCCATACTGTTGTTTATCTTATGCTCTACATATGACCTTCATAAACAGTTCTCGATAAATGCAAGAAGAAATGTTTTTTTCTCATGAAATTGGGTATGTAGGCTCATACTGGACTTTGAACTAATGTATCTAGGTAGCCTGTCATGTTTTCTCACACCCAGCCTTTGTTTACACATTTTGGCTTGTGAGCTTCACAAGACACCCCAGCCATCTCTCTTACTCTTTTCACCGTGCACAATTATCAATCTTACTTCAGCTTGGTTTTTCTATATATACTGACCAATCTATGCTCAACAGTCCACATCTCCACAAATCATCCGCTAGTGTTCATAGCAGCCTTGGCTAATGTTGAGGCACATGGGCAAGTGAGGCTATGCTCAAATACCCATCTTTGAATTCCGCAGTTCCTCCAAACGGCACCATCCTCTGCTTCCACTCGACTTCTCTTTTCTCTCTCCATCTCTCTTTCTCTAGGATGGATGGAGCGGCACGGGCAGAGTGATGATGGTAACCCAGTGGCTGCAGCGGCCGTCTGCAGTAGGTTGGACACAAGGTGTCAGGTGGTGTTTGTCGCCTGGTGTAATGGTGTTGGGTCTAGTTGCGGATCGACCAATGTGGCAGATCGCTCAAAGAATCTACTGTTCTACTTGCTGTCTTTTCATCGCTGCAGGGAGTGGCTTGTGTTGTTGGTTTTTGTTAAAAACAAGGCTGATTTAGTTATAATTGAAACAGCTAGTTCCTATAACCATGCTAAGAACTGATTTTAGGAAAACCAGTTCCCGAAAATCCCTGATCCAAATAACCCCTAAGAGTATGTATTGATGCTGGATAATTTTGCAATCTCCTGCATCAACCAACCTATTCGATATTCTGTTACTATTGTGGCCATGTCCAAATATAGGTGTTCTCTTACATATCTCAATCTGTCATTAACTGGTCATCTTGATAACAAAAATGTCAGTTATGATATCAAATTATGTATGTAAGGTATTTGTTCTCTTCCTTTGAACCTGATTGTATGCTTTTCTCAACATCCTCAATTAATTCCTTTTAGGTTTCTGACATTGACCACATTGAGAGGTGGACGTCGTGCATGTATATGGCTCTTTCTATCTTTATGGTACGAACAATTTGTTTTGTCAAACAATGGATTTTTTATAAATTGTTACTTCCTCCGTTTCATATTATAAGACTTTCTAGCATTGCCCACATTAATATATAAGTTAATGAATCTAGACATATTGTGCCTAGATTCATTAACATCTATATGAATGTGGGCAATGCTAGAAGGTCTTATAACCTGAAACGGAGGTAGTACTTGTTAGTGAATGTCATCTTATCTTATGCTTTTTTTTCACTACATTTGCATGATCTGCAGAGAGGGGGATCGAGCAGCAAGTTCCTCAACTATTTCGTTAAGCAAATTGTTCCAGTTTTTGACAAGGTAATCTTCTTTATCTTGTACATTGGTCCCTGTGCTTTGTTGGAAAAAACAGTAAATGCTTCTTTTTAATTATATTATGCATGGCAGCTCTACAACCTTGTTTTGTTGTCATACATAATGTAACATTTTGCAGTTTGCACACCATTTTTTTTTTGAAACATTTGGTTACATTCCTTACTTGTGATAAAGAAACAGCTCTTGCAATCATGCACATTTCTGCATTCTGCACTAACATTGCATGGTAAAAAAAAAAGTCTGTCGTATTTTTTTGTAGCTATGGATATTCTAATTGAATCGCCATCATTTTGGCAATCAGACTCCCCACCATGCCTTGAACTTGTTTATCTTCAAAACAAAGTGAATTCGCATCTTAGAGCATGAAGGTTTTCTAGAGCATTAAGGTTTTCCCCTCTTTTTTTACCTGTTTTAGATTCCTGAAGAGAAGAAACTGGATTTGCTCAAAACAGTTGCTGCAAGCTCACCATATGCTACAGCACAAGATGCACGGCAGCTGCTTCCCCCTGTTGTTCAATTGCTCAAGGTCTGTGCAATTCCTGTCTGATAGGTGTCCAATCCCCCTTTGTTAATGTTTTATTTTGTCCCCTAGAAGACATTGTTAGATGGTTTCCCCTCCACCGCGGTGTTACACAATAAATGTCGTGTCTTACTATTGCATTTACGTTTTCTTTTACAGAAATATATGCCTGGGAAGAAGGTGGAAGATATCAACCATAATTATGTTGAGTGCCTGATGTACACTTTTCACCATTTAGCCCATAAGGTTTGATGACAGAATGTTTATCATCTATTATGAACCATGTCTTTTCTTCATGGATGACCTTGTGCTGACCAAATGAAATACAGACACCAAACACCACAAACAGCCTATGTGGTTACAAGATTGTTACTGGACAACCATCGGATAGACTTGGAGAGGATTTCTCAGAACATTACAAAGACTTTACGGAGAGGTAGGTTGCATTTTCCTTATGATTTCTTTGAACTATTTTTATTTGTGTGCATTCCTTTAAGAACCACAGCTTAGACAATGGTTATTTTTTAAATTAGTTCCACCAAATCATTAGTTATCATACATTGGGGCAGTTGCAGTAGTACCATGACTACCACGTGCTTAAGTGGACAAAAAAAATCTAGCACTAGGGTGAAGGAATCCATCTTGTCTGAGTATGATCCTGAGGTAAGGGGTAATTGACATGTAAAAAATGAGCGATGCCATAACGCTAAATCAATATTATTAGTATCTGGGTCACATCTATTGTTAAATCTTAGAATAAAATAATAGGTTGTACTAGAAGATTTGACCAAAGGTACATTGTAAATGAATGATCTGTAGTAATTTTTTATAAATATGGACATATAGATAATTGAAGAATAATTGGAATTTGGAAGTGATTTGCATGGTTGTTAAGGCGTCGCTGTAGTGCTAGGGTGTGCCAAGGGGTCAGGGCGTAAGGGCTTAACGCCATAACCCAGAGAGAGAGAGAGAGAGAGAGAGAGAGATGTGAGGTTTCCACTCTCTTCTTCCCCCTGTGCCACTATCAAGATTCTACCTAGGATTGAATCAGATCAATTATTCTATGGTTGTTTGACTAGTAGACTTGTATTAAGATTTTAACAAACATGATGCTTGGCTTGGCGGTTTCCGTTGATGAGGAAAATAGACAATTTGTTATAACTCTCTTAATTGGCCGTCATTCGCTATGTGTGGCAACATTATCTTACACAAATTTTGTTCT
Organism: Oryza longistaminata; assembly: GCA_009805545.1. NCBI lineage: Eukaryota > Viridiplantae > Streptophyta > Magnoliopsida > Poales > Poaceae > Oryza > Oryza longistaminata. Next base: position 24,458,142 of record CM020181.1, read on the forward strand.
CCCATAGCTTGCGAAACATCTTTTACGCCATATTCTGGTGTGGTAATCTAAGATAAATCATAAATCGTTTTTCTATAAATTATGATAAAATTCCTTTCAATTTTTTAATATGGTGTGAGAGCGTATGGTATTTTGTTTTGGTGATCTGTTTTATTTGCTAGTTTCTTACTGCTGCATGTGCACAGGTTAACTGGAACAGAAGAGACAGTTCGAGCAGTCTCAAAGAGACTAACTCAGGGGATGGCAGATTTTAACAAGGCAATATCTTCAGCAAAGACTGAAGAAGAGAAAACTAAAATTGTGAGTTTTTATGTGCTTTGCATAAATTTTCTATGTTCCTCCTTCCGTGTTGGATCAGCACTATTGTTGGCTGACTTATCCTTGTCTCAGAATCTTGTAACATCATATTCTACAAGATTGTTTCCAAGTTCTTTGTTTGGCAATTAGATTGATACTATGACTTTAAAAGCAATTACAACAACTGATCATCGTTTGGATATGATGTTCTTTTGGCAGAAATCTGATCAGCAGAAATCAACAATGACAATGAGGGCCTACAACAACATACTAGCAATGGCGCAGGTGATTTCTTTATTACTTTAGTGGAACTGTGTGATATGTGAATTGCAAAATGCTATCGCATGTGAGAATAATGTGGTGACACATATGAGGGTATTTTTGAAATCACAAGAAGCTTCCAAATGCTCTCTGCTTGGATGTGAATTGCAAAATGCTATCGCATGTGAGAATAATGTGGTGACACATATGAGGGTATTTTTGAAATCACAAGAAGCTTCCAAATGCTCTCTGCTTGGGCTTCTCATGGTGGACCAGTTACAATTTTAAATGTATAACAAAGGAACTATCGAAAATACTAGCAATAGCAGTGGGAGTTTTTTTTTCGGTTACAGATCTGCTTTTGAGCATAGTACCGAAATCTGACCACTGTTAGTCAAGACCAAAAAAAAACTGTGACCAGGGCCCGGTCTGGTTTGGATTAATAGAAACAATGATAGTGAGAAAAACTGGGTTGTTTAAACTTTCTGGTACATTTTAATTCCGCTTGGAGGAGTCGAATCCCTTTTACCTGAGGTTATATTGCATGTGTAGGATGTGCTGATAAGCAACTGTGTTGAGATTGGCATGTGATTTATTTAAGGAAGTTTTCAATTTGAGCCTTTATTTTAATACAGGCTTGGGGTTTAATTCAAAATTAATACTCTGAACTGTCTGGCTCACTGTCAAACCATGTTTGAATCAGCGAACCGAGGACTGATTTGAGTGAATAGTTTACATGCTGGTTTGAGTTTTGCACTATGCTTTTGAGGCCTGTGAAGGAACTGCAGGACTATCTTAAGTAAAAGTTAAGTGGCCTTTTATAATTGCATGTACACAACCGAATTCAATTTTGGCTACCAATCTCTACGAATTACCTTAGATATATGAAAATGACGAGTAGGTTGTGTCAAAAAATACCATTGTAGTTGTATTAATTTGTACAATGGAAAAGTTGCATGTGTTAATGTCTAAAACACATCTTATTCTACTGCTGGAGGAAGCATAAGTACACGGCAATGTATGAAATATACTGCTTGTGTATACTAATAATACTAACCTACCTAAATGTTTATGCTTTCTAACTAAACGTGATGAATGTTCATTTCAGCCATTGCGTGCGAAATCCCCTTTATTTATTGGTGACAAGAAAATCACTCTCTCATGGATGGAGCAGCCAAAGAAACCAGCACCTACAACAACAGGGTTAGATTTCTATTACCTAATATTCCATTTCCTCCTCAGATTCCTTTGCATTTCATTATAGTTAAGTCTGCTTTGTGGATCTTTTAGAGGGAAGAGGTCCCAGCCTGCTACAAATGGGAACACCCCTGCAAGCAAGAAGGGGCGGGGAGAGGGAGCAGCCCGGAATCAACTTGTGAACAGAGCTTTTGAAGGGTTATCCCGTGGTGGTAGAGGGAGTGGAAGAGGCCGGGGCAGGGGAGGCCGGGGAAGAGGATGGGGCTACCGCTGAGAATAGTTGGAAATCCCTGCAATCTGATGGAGAATAGATCAGCTTTCTGCTTTGATTTGAGGTACTTCTCAGGAGATAAGCTTTTCTGTATGCAGCAAAATGGGATTGGTGATAGCCCGTGAAGGCATGCTCAATTGCGGAATGCATACAGAAAGCTCATATGATGGATGCTTGAGTATATCGATGATTTTTTAGACCCTAGTCGTGGAGGTTCAAGAATGTGGAGTGTATGTACGCCCTAGTTCATTTACATCCCTGACCGTTTGTTAGTTGACCAGTTCTACTTGTTTTGGTGGTTCGATGAACTCAAACAGAACTTTTAAATTCTAGAATTTGTTGTTAAAGACTATTTATTTAAGAATCAATAGATTGCCGAGGTGAATTATGTTTCTTGCAATGTTGTTTGCTTTCGTCACGATTTGTATCAAATTTTGTTGGTATTATCGCAGAGGCGATGACGGGAACTCTAGGCAAAGTTGTGGTAAGCATCAATTGAACCGGTGAATGTGAATGTGAATGGTTAAGAATTTTCTCATGGCTGTATGTTATGTTGAGAGTACAGCGGATGAGATGATGTCAGAATGGTCGGTTTATTGATCCTGAAAGTGCACTTTCATGGTAATATTCCTAGAAAATGTAGACACCATGGCCGTGCTGCTGCTTTCTAATGCGGAAAAATGTTTGTCCATTTTACGGTTTTCAGGTCCATCTGCCATCTCACTTTAATCTCCTTTAACTTGTATTCGGGCGGTCACTAGCACAGTTAAATTCTGACAATTTGACATCTGTTTCGCTGCGCTTTGCCAATTTGACATAGCTTTCGTGAACTTCGCCAAAAATATCTATCACCTCGTTTGAATAAGTTAACTTTAGGTCCTTAACTTGATAAGGAGTTCGATTTGTACTTGAACCGCAATACAAGGTCTTGAACCGCAATACAAGTTACAACGGGTTTCTCAACTATCAAAACCGATGCAACTATCAAAACTGATGCAATATAGGTCCATGGAGGTTTGGACGGTGAAACTGGTATCTATAATTTGGCTTGGTCTTCATCTGACATGGCACGATAAGCAATTTTTAACAATTTAAAAATTAAAATAAAATATGTGGGTTCATATGTCAATCAAATAATAAGATTTTAAAAAGTGGGACCCACATGTTAATGGGTCGCACTTCCTCCACCTCATTCTCTCTCTTCTCTATCTCTTCCCCTTTTCCCCTCTTCCTCCCTAGACGCGCAACGAATGTTCAATTTAAAAACTAAAACAAAATATGTGGGTTCATATGTCAATTAAATAATAAGATTAAAAAAAGTGGGACCCACATGTTAGTGGGTCACACTTCCTCCACCTCATTCTCTCTCTTCTCTATCTCTTCCCCTCTTCCCCTCTTCCTCCCTAGACGCGCGGCGAATGTTAAGCTCGAGCGTTGTCACCGTCTCCCTCTGGTGCAACCCCTCCCTCTCCCTTGGCCACGCACGGCTGTGATGGTGGCCGGCAGTGGTTGCTATGGGCGACTAGTTAGGACTTAGGAGGGGCCCTCGGTGGATCTGAGCGATGGAATAGGAGAGGTAGCCAGCGAGCGAGAGCTCGCCAGCCCATCCGTGGAGGCGTGGTGGAGGCCGAAACGGAGCATCACTGACCCAGCCTCTTCGCGCGCTGCACTGAGCCCATAGGCGGCACGCTTGCCTGTTCGCTTCCAGTCCGTGCGCCTTGGCACACTGCGAGCCCTGAGTTGGGAGAGGGAGGAGGGAGGAGGAGCGGTGCAGGTCCTTGCCGTCATCGTCTTTGTCGCCACAGCCGCATGACGTGGAGGTCGATGAGTTGGGAGAGGGATGAGGGAGGAGGAGCGGTGCAGGTCCTTGCCGTCATCGTCTTTGTCGCCACAGCCGCATGACGTGGAGGTCGATGAGTTGGGAGAGGGATGAGGGAGGAGGAGCGGTGCAGGTCCTTGCCGTCATCGTCTTTGTCGCCACAGCCGCATGACGTGGAGGTCGATGAGTTGGGAGAGGGATGAGGGAGGAGGAGCGGTGCAGGTCCTTGCCGTCATCGTCTTTGTCGCCACAGCCGCATGACGTGGAGGTCGATGAGTTGGGAGAGGGATGAGGGAGGAGGAGCGGTGCAGGTCCTTGCCGTCATCGTCTTTGTCGCCACAGCCGCATGACGTGGAGGTCGATGAGTTGGGAGAGGGATGAGGGAGGAGGAGCGGTGCAGGTCCTTGCCGTCATCGTCTTTGTCGCCACAGCCGCATGACGTGGAGGTCGAGGCGAAGGGGGAGGAGGAAGATGAGGCGTTGGAGTCACGCTTCGCGGCCACCCCACCTCGGGCCTGACTCCCCTTGGGGGAGGGCCACGTGGCATTGGGGGGCAGCCTCCTTCGTCCAATCTCTGGGAGGGAGTGGCCCCTACCCTACCTCGGGCCCGACTCCCCTCGGGGAGGGCTACGTGGCATTGGTGGGCAGCCTCCTCCCCTCTAAACATGATACCTCCGGGCCCATATTACCGACACATTTACTTTTTTCACAAATAAACAAAAAGATACTTGTTAGATGATCATTTTGGTAAAACCTCAAAAATCTTAGAGGATGATCAATATGGGATTGAGGGAGTAGTATTTATGTGTAAGTAATAGGCTGACTCTAGCAATATTATTATCGAAAATGAAAAAAAGAACGAGAAAATAAGAAGATGGAACAACAAAAGAATATAGGGTGAAAGTTTTAGTTTCACATCAGATTATGGCGAAGAACAAATTTAATAATGTTAGCATATTATCGATTAATGTGCGTATATGCCATACCATGAACGTAAGCAACTTTTCCCTTCATGTTACCTTCTCTTGATTTTTTCCTAACATGTTTGCCTAGATTATTTTTTTAAGAGAGAATCTATTGAATTTGTTGTTGTATAATATGCTACTGAGCCATACTTAACTTCTATAATATATCATTGTTGTCCAGTTGGATTCATTAGTATTGTGTACTCCCTCAGTCCCAAAAAATTGAATATAGGACTAGATGTGATATATTCTAGTACAACGAATCTGGATGTATGTTTAAATTCGTGTGTCATATTCAGTACTGATTGATTTTTTATGGGACGGAGAGAGTAATTTTTTTAATGACCGAAGTACCCTTGAGATGAAAACTTTTAAAATCTGCTGAAAATTTCGAAATATCATATTGTAAACTAGCATGCCCATCTCAAACTTTGCAAGTGCAGTTTTAAAGAAAAAAAAAAGAGATAAAAGGTGAGTACTTGAGAGTATCTTCCCCTTCCCTGCGCGTAAAAGAAAATCTCCCGTCTCGTCTCCTCCGCTACTTGCGCCATTCTCTCTCTCTCTCTCTCTCTCTCTCTCTCTCCCACCGGGAGTACTTCTGTCTGGAATTTGCTTTGCGTTAACCCTAGCTTCTCTTCTAGATCTGGAAGAAGCTCTTCTCTTAATTTCAGAGCATTAACCTTAATACAAGTAACAGTTTGCTTGTTCCCCACAAAAGTTTGGGGGGTTCAACTGAATCCGCATTTCCCCCCTTGGTTGCTACTCATCTGGGAAGTTCTGGTGGGGGCGGTTTGAGCACTGAGAAAGTATCGCCATTGGAAATGAGTGCAGGTGTGCTGATCCTGAATTTGTCCTCTATTAATATTTTTTTTCTACATTGATTTGCTCTGGATGTATGCCACAACCGTGAAGAACTTATGGGTTCCATTAATCCATTCGTGTACTGACTGTTTCCTGCTTAATCTCCCAAGTTAAGTGATGCTAATGTGAAGTTCGGAATAACTTTGTGGGCTCTCGCAGGTGGTGCGTTTGGTGGAAATCGGGGCGTGAGGCCTGTGCCTCCCGAAAAGGGAGTGTTCCCACTGGATCACTTGCATGAGTGTGACTTGGTAAGTTTGCACACCCTTTTTGTGCCGATTTTTTGGTGTCATTACTTGTCATGTGACAACTGCCCGTTCAAACAGGAGAAGAAAGACTATCTTGCGTGCCTTAAATCAACTGGATTTCAGTCCGAAAATTGTCGGCAGTTCTCGAAGAAGTACCTGGAATGTAGGATGGAGAGGTGATACTTTGACATATTAATTTCAGATCCATGACTTACTCTTACCATACAATGGTTTTCCATGTCTTGAAGGTTTCTCTTTATTTCGAGGCAAAAGGTCTTGTGGGGGATATTTTGATGCTTGTAGTAGCCAACTTTAAGAGAAATCAAACAGTTCTATTAATACCTGAAATTCTTGCTGTGTTAAGAGTGCTTAAGAACTTCGATATTCCAACCTACCTATTCAGGCTCACAAGTCAAAACATTGAAGAGTTTGTTTTTCAGTTGTAGGTTTAATGCTGCTATTTCCATTATAAATTCAAGACATGCTATTCTTGTGTATTATATCTTTGTGAAAAATATCTTTGTTCCAGAAACCTGATGGCAAAGCAAGATATGTCAGAGCTTGGGTTTAGAAGTGAGGATGTCATGAACCCATCACCCAACAAAAAAAACAATCTGGAAAGTTCTGCAAGTGGTCCAAACGAGGAAAGATAGCTGTTTGATTTTGAGGTAGCTTTGTTTCTAATGCAAGGCCATCATCCAGGAAACCAGTCAAGTCTGATTATAAAGAAGAGAATAAATAGCAAGAAGATGAAGGGAACAAACACTATGAAATGTTGAAATTTCCTCTTCAATTGTTAGGATTGTTAGAACCATGTGACACATGCTTGCAAGTAATTTCTTGTGAATGTTCATCGCAAACTCATAAAACTGTTTGTTTGCATTTCTAGTAAGGCAGCAGTAACCACCAGTTTTGTTTTTAGATTATAGCTGCATCACTTTCGGAAGAGCAACTTGATAGAAAATCGCTGATATCTATACTCATTTAAAAGGACTCCAATGGTGGTGGCGGTGTATCTGCCACCCCACCTATTTCCATTGTAGTTTTACATATTACCCCTTGAACTTCTTAAGATCACATAACATCTAAATCTAAATGGTAGCTACATATAAAATTAAACGAAAGTGAGTATTCTCTATAAAAAAGGTGGGCAATATACTTCATGAAAGATATGCTTTTATTTATTTTGGAAATATTATGATATATTTTCTTTTAGCGTAGCAAAGCACGAACATTTAGCTAGTACCTACAAAAGTTCTGTCAGTTTGTTCCAAATTTTGTTCTTAAGAACTAAGAAGCAGATACTATAATCTGCGTGCATTTGGTGGACGTATGAAGGCGTTACTTCACTATCAAATTTACCTTTTGAAATCCTTTCAGTTTATTAGCCGGATCACGAACTTGCCCTGTTCATGCTAGGTCCTTAAACTCCAATATTTATTAATTGAATCTCCAAATTTGATAAATTGCTCTTCTTGAGCTATCACATTGTTTGGGCTCAAAATATGATCTCCAAAGAAAAGTAGGTGGGTTTATTAGTGCAGTACTCCCTCTGTCCCAAAATATAAGGAATTTTGGAGGGATGTGACATATTCTAGTACTATGAATCTAAACAGGCTCCGTGTCCAGATTCGTAGTACTAGGATATATCATATCCCTCCAAAATCCCTTATATTATGGGACGGAGGGAGTATGAGTCAAAAGTCAGCCAAAACATGGAATTATGCCGTGTTGCTTGTCCTCAGATCATCGTCCCATCCCAGCCTTGTTTCAAAACCTTTCAAAAATAGCATTCCGTGTTCCTTGATCCTGTACCACGACTCATAAGTGAGGAACTTTGGTGACATGCTCAAATCTAAAAAATGTGCTTGTCTTTTGTGTCATGAGTCAAAGTATTAGCGGTAGTTTTTGTTTGGTATTGCTGTTGGTACTCAATGATCAATGACCGTTTTAGTTGAGCCATCATGAATGTATACTTTTGTTGTAGTGATCACCAAGCTATACCTTAGAAAATTCCTTATGTTCCCCTGAGTCTTTGCTCCATCCTTTCCATGCCATTGAGCTTTGTCTTGTCTTGCATGCCCTAGATTTTTTCTAATCCCCTCTATACACATTGGGTGAGTTGCTTCATAAAAAGCATCATTCTCAAGGTGAAAATTGTTTCAGTTCTAAAAAAATAGAAGGGGATATAATTATATGACCCCAAATTTGAAATATAAAAATTATAATTTGAAATGAGTTTCAATCAAATTTGATGATTTTTTTGGAGAGTAGATTCACCTCTCTCCATGGAAATTTTTTCCAATTTGGTTGAAGTTGATTAAAAAGATACTTCCTCTGTCCCAAAATATAGCAATCTAGTACTGGATCGAACATAAACTTGTACTACAAATATGGACAAACCTCCTGTCCTGTCCAGATTTATAGTACTACTAGGTTGTGTATTCGATACTAGGTTGCTATATTTTGGGACGGAGGGAGTATTTGTTTTGGTGTCGAAGAAGAGGAGAAATAGAAAAATGGTGGTTTGTGTAATTTATGTATTGAAATTTCATCAAATTTTGTTTCAATACATTTGAAAATTTCGAAATTGAATTTCAAATTTTGGGTCAAACAATTTTGTGTCATTCATTTTTTTTATAAAGGTTTTAACCTCAATATTTATATGAAGCTAGATATGTTTGAGCGAGGTGCAATATAGATATTTTGTAAAAATCGAATAGTAACAAAATGAGTTGAGGTGATTAGTATGTAAACTCGGTGGTATCTAGGAATAAAGAAAGAATCAGGAGCATGTATAGAAGGATGGAGTGAAGACTTAGGCACACAAGGAATTTTCTTATACATTTTGCAAGAGCAACATTATGTTTGGCTCATGTCTCATATTATAGCTATGGTGACCGCTCACTGCAAAACAAGACAAGTTATTGTTTTCTTGGATTGTATATTTAAAAGCATTGCCTTGCCCAAAAAGATCCAAAATCATAATGTCCATTAGGTTGGTTGTTTGTCATTTCTATTAAATAAAATATAGATACATCCAATTTATTCAAATGGAATGTATCATGTGGATATATATGAAGTCAAAAGATGCAACAAACGCTTTTTTCTGAAAACAATGTAGTCTATTCATCTTTGTCTTGGGAAGTATTAAAAAGTTAATAACAATATATTTTTTTTGTCTATCACTTCTTCTTTTGCAAAGAGAAGTACAACTGATTGGTCTTTTATAAGCTATTCTAGTTAACATCACGTAGTGTTTGGAATGTTTTAAGACCTTACCAACCAAAAGTATCCACAAATAAAAATAACATGTACTCCCTCCGTCCCATAATATAAGGGATTTCGGGATGGGGCGTACACTGGTGCGTGTGTGTTTTTCCACATGAACCACTAGTTTCTGGGTTCTTCCCCTTGCTTCCGAAACCGTCACACCAAACACCATTATTTTATATGGAACACATTAAATTCCTTCCTAGAAAAGGGAACCCAAAAACTGAATAAATACGCCAACGGAGCTAGCCATGGGGAGCATAAGTTTCATTTGCCATGTGAGTGCCTGTGAGTTTTTCCCTTTCTACAATTCATCTTCCATAGAAACTGTGGTGGATGGATCTCAAGAGGAGAGATGAAGGAGCTGAAGAAAGCTTTGTCAAACCACTGCAACTTAAGGTGAAGGATTACCCTTTACTTGGAGTCCATGTCTCGGAATGCCAGATCTATGACCTAGAGAACCGCAAGATCTGTTACCAGGTGAGCAATCTCTTTAGCTTCTATGGTGCACTATGGATCTGTTTGGTGGTTTTTATTCCATTCAATATTTTCCCTACTGCTATACCTCAGAAAAGAAGAGATTTCACAATGATTAGCTCTCAGCACAAGAGGAGGCCATGTGAAAATAAATACTGTCGTGAGTACCTGGTGAACATGTACGCAATTTATCCCCTTTTTTTATTGGTGTAATTTCTCTTATGTCTTTTTGGTAATTATCTGTGTGTTTCAGCAACATAAGAATCTCTGAGCATCTTGCTCTGCTCTCCATTTGTTTTTTATCTGTTCAGATGCAACCAGAGTGCAGAAGGGGTGGCGCAGAAGGTCTGGAACTTCTCCAAATGCAGGGGCATGTGTAGTTACCGTTTATACAGGTAAGCCATGTGAAGAACATGCATGCCATGGTAGATTATAATTTTAAGGTTAGATACTTAGATTTGATCCTTTTAATTCGGTAGAAAGAAGAATTGGGAGATGCTGGCAGAGATACTGGATCATGCTGTCAATATGTTGGGTTACACTTCCGTCCATAAATTGTTGAACAAGGGTTCATATGTGGTGGCTGTTGCAGAGATGTTGACATTAACCCCTCTAGAGGTGAAGTCCCAATGATATTTTCTTCACAAGTAACACAACCTTCTGGATTGTATATTTATTTTTTTAGAACACGCAGGAGATCTGTGTATCATTTCATTAAGATAGAGGGAAAATGATTGCATATTTAAAGGCATTGCCAAGTCCAAAGAAACAAATCATAATATCTAGTTGGTGGGTTATTTGTCACTTCTACTAAATTAATTATAGATACATCCAATTTGTTAAAAGCAGTGTATCCTGTAGATATATATTTGTAGTCAAAAGATGCAACAAGCTCTCTTTCGCATGTTGTTTATTCATAAAGCCCATAGCATTGTTGCAAACTTGCATCGCCGCTTGCTTTTTTTATCATATATAGTCTATTAATCTTTCTCTTGGGAAGTATCAAAGGTGTAAACTTAAAATTTTACTTATTTTATTGTTTGCCCCAAAGAAGAAATAGAACCAATTAATTTATAAGCTATGCTAGGCATGAAAACATTACATTGTGTAGTTCTTTTCGAAAAGGAGCATCATCTTCTTTTAGAATGATTTAAGACCTGACCAATTAAGGAGATACAAAAATAGAAATCACATGTAGATTGGTTGCTGTCACATTTAATGATAGAAATAAGTAAGATAAATCCAGTTCTTTTGAAAGCACTTCAATCCTATAGATACAATAGAAATAATATAGAAGATTGCCTGGTCGCAGTACTCACACTTCTAAGCGTGTTAGATGATGGTTGAACCACCTCACCGTAAAATATATAGCCATGGCTCTAGGCCTTTCCACACTCCAAAACTGAAAAGAGATAGTTTAGGAGGGATTTACTAGTTACAAATTTTAGGAGGGATTTAAATCATTTACATCTGTTACAAGCAGCTTACCATTTATGCTTCCAGATTTGCACATTAAATGTATTTGACAAAAAAGATTTGTACATTAAATGCCTTCCCTTTTCACACCTATGAAATTAAATATATACACATTCTTGGAACAAGTTGTGAACAAGTTCATTTGACTTTACATCACAGATCTGGGATCTCCGTTTTGCCCAAGCACTTTCTTCCATGGAAATTGTGATGGCTGGCAAGGCTTGCCACCAGGTAAATGACCTAAGTTGTCTTTCCTTTTGCTATTCTATTGTTGTTTGGGTCACATGGTGTATGTCTTAACGTTTGATTCTCCGTTTGATCCACAGTGCCGTCAAATGAAACAAAACTTTGCAGTGGCATGCACGCAGGTTAAGAAGAAGGGGGTATGCCCAATAAAATACTGCCATAGGTGCCTTCTTAAGAGGTAAGAATTTTCTTCCCTCTATTTTCTTGGCAGGTGAGATTTTCCTTCATAGTTGAAGACACTCACCATCTCCACAGTGGAGGAAACTGATTTTCTAAGAATTTATCAATCTACTTGGCTTTGGTTTGTGACTAATTCTTTTAGGTATGATGAGAATGACGAAGAAGTGGGACAGATGGAAGCCTGGATCTGCCCAAAATGTAGAGGCATCTGCAACTGCAGCTGCTGCAGGTAAGCCATCAGAAGCTGATATGGAATGGTAATCAATAGCTGCAGCAGCTTACTTTGTTTGGCATGGCAGAAGGAAGAAAGGACAACAACCCACAGGGAGATTGGTCCACACTGCCAAGAAGGGAGAACAAGGGGCTGCCGATGAGGTATTATATTTGTTTTTATTTGGCAATACATATTATATTTAACTGTTTTTCAATTCTTTGTTGTATGTTGCTGGTTCATTATGGTTAACAATTGTAATGAACAAGCAGGAAAGCACAGGTAGATCCCTTCGGATAGAGAATTCTGTTGAAGAATTGCTGGTCGAGGGGGATCAAACAAAGCTGAAGGGCAACATTGTGGTGAATAAAAATTTTGATGGTGAAAGCTCCTTGGCTAAAGACAAAAATGGATCTATATTGGGCTATAATAGCGCAGTTTCTTCACCCAATAAAAAAGTGCTTCCAAGGGGTAGTCTGGTCACTAACATTCTAGGTGCAGATCTGGAGGTGAAAGATGTTGGACCAGCAATTCAGTTATATGAGTTCTGCAATTCATTTGGCGAGGTAATTGAACCAACAACCTTATTAATAGCATGGCGACACGTCTTATTATGACAACATCTTGCTAGCATACACAGACAGTTGAATTAATGTAATGTTTCTTAGTAAAAGAAATCTATGTGACTCCAACTAGACACATTTTTGCTTCTCACCTAATAGATAATATCATGGACTCCATATTTTTCACTTCACTATCCTAGTTATATAAAAATACAATACATCTTAAAGAGTCGGATTTCTTATTTGTCCTAACTCTTTCTTTGTATGCGCAAATATCCAACAATTCCATGTATACTAATTCGAACCGGTTGGCTCAAGCCGAAATTCTGTTCATTGAATTAATGGCTGTCTGTCACCAATTGATTTGCAGTTACCAAAGTTATCTCCATAGAAAGTTTTCTTGTTTCTATTATATAATACTGTAAGCTCCTGTATCTTCTATAAATTATATTTTGTACTCTAAATGGAATGACATATAGGATGACTTTGATGCAGATTTTCCAGATAAGGAAGGGCCAACCTGAACAAATTCTACAAGACATAGCAAGAGATCAAGAGGTTGAAATAGTACCCGAGCTTATTGCTGACTTTCACAAAAACTTGCTATCGGTCATCAAAGAAGACAGAGGGGAGAAGTAAATACCATCTGAATCAAAATTTCCTTCATTTTGTTCAAATTTTTGGTAGTAAATCGATAAAAAAAGGTTATTTTGTTTCCAGGAATTCAATCTACAGAACAAATGGAGATGCATGGTTAAATGATTTAGGTGCATATATCAATGAATTGGCATTTATGTCAAAGGAATTGCATCTTGAATTTGTAAACAAGGGAACATTGGGATACAACAAGCTGAGTCCTTCTTGTAAGCTGCACATACTTAATTTACTTTGCGATGAGGCCCTCTCTACCGTGTAAGTGCTTCTTTACCACATTTACTGGAATGATTCAATTTATTATAGTTTATATTGAATTGTTAACTGTGTCCTAACCTTTGAACAGAAAGTTAAGAAAATTGATTGAAGAACAAAATGGAAGGGCAGCTGAAAGAAGGAACGATGCCAAAGCAAAACTGCGGGCTGCAAAAGCAAAGGTCCTTAATGCTGTCAAGCTTATTACTGTTGTTTAATTACTCACTTGTATTTCTAGTAATAACCAACACGACTATGTCATTTCGCAGGAAAAGGAACTAAGAGAAGGGTTAAAGAATGACATGAAAGAAGGAGCAACCCCTATTGAAGGAAACAGAAATCAGCTTATTTCTGATATAAAGAAGGCAAAGGAAGTCAAGCTGACAGCCATAAAAGGTCTGAACCGTTTGAGAGGACATAGCTACATATCTTTGAACTTGATTTGTTTTAGCTTTATGCATTTTGCCCACAGATCGTAAGGATATTGTTCTGGTCATGCTCACGGACATTGTGCACACATGCAGAGTGCGTATAGCAGGCGGGAGAAAGTCAAGGGGATTAGTTGCTATCTTTTGAAAGAAGGATTTGTTTTCTTTTAATTAGAGATTATGTTAGGGGCGTCCTATAAGAGCATGTTCAATGATAGAGCCTAGTATGGTCATAACTAGTTCTGTCAAAAGGAGTGAAACGCGATAATGTTTTTGATAGATAATTAATAGAACTATATATTGTGTTTGGAAAATAAAGAATGCTCGAATACAAACCAAGAAGGATTCCTTATTATCTTTATATTGTTCTCTTAAATAGAAAATGCATCACAAGTAGGAATAAACTACTGAAGCTTTCTGGTTGAGATATCAAAACCTTAGAATAGTCTCCATCATGACACACTGATCAAGTTTTAATTATTTACTTATTTCACCTTCTCTCGTTAAGACAACATTCTTTTACTTGCTGTTTTTATTTATCCTTTTTTTTTTTTCATATTTAGCTAGTTTGAAGAGTTGAGAGTATGTTTATCTTTCCTGACCATGAATTAACTGAATGGTTTGTCTTTTGTCCTTAGCATTTCAAATGAAACTGTTTTGAGAAGTCCCCTACTTTGATCTTATTGGTACTTCACATCATTCTTTAATGTGTAGTGAGAACTGAACTAAGTACATGTGCTTTACTAATTCTCTTGTTTCATTTCTCACACTCTGCCAACAACAGAGAAGAAGCTGGGAACTGTCCTTAGGAGCAAGCCTTTGATGTTAGAGGACAGGGAGGCATACTGGAAGCTGGATGGCTATTCGAACAACAAGATGCTATTGCTGCAAGGTTTGTTTGATTCTGATTATTGTACAAGAAAATTCAATTTATTCCATGACAAAAGAAAATTGTGATAAATAATGTTGCATTTGTATCAGAATTTGATAATGAGAATTTCACTGGAAATGACATCTGGTTTGAGTTCACTGAAGATGAAGAAAAAACAATTGAAAATCATGCAGCCATAAGGTAAGCAGTTATCATGCTTGTTTTCTTTATTTAAAGATATGCTATCTAATATTTAATTATGCATTGGATCCTGTAATTGTAGCGGAAATTTCATTTTTATCTTGTTTTGTCATGATTTGACAGCTAAGAGTGTAGTATACACCAAAGTTAATTGCTGCATATGTTAGTAGCTTGAACTTTAATGTTTTCTAATAATTAGATTAATGAATGACTATTTGTGTTTAACTTTTATGACTATTTAGGGATCCCTAAATAGGTGCCAGCCAAAAAGGGTATTGGGCTAGTCATTTGAATTAAGTAATGAAGATCATTCTATAATCTCTTCCTCAGTTCGTCATCCTTGCCTATAATCCTCTAGCTGACATGCGAACACTGCCTAGATATATTCCTGGACCTCCCCATGATGTCTATCCTCAATGAAACTAGCCATAGCACGGTCACCAGTGGTAGTGGACTAAAAAATTAGGAAAATTACTACATAAAGAAGATAATACAACAAATATGGAAAAATACTTGTCAAATTAATTGATAAATGACAAACCGAAATGGTACTTTCTGTTATCTACTCCATTAATGGCTGTGGGTACATCTTTCTCTTCTTAAAATGGGCTTGTAGAAACAAACTGCTGATTAGTATCTGGGATTAAAGGTACTTAATAACAGTCACAAGGTGAAGCTTCTGAATACAACTATAATGAACTGGCATTACGAGTGTTAACTATCAACTGCGGACACACATGGCAGTGGTGCCTTGAAAAATTCGATACTGTAAAGGTATCGTGGTGTGTATTATGATAAATCAAGCAATAATAACACGAAAGGTTTTATCCAACCAAGTCCATGTCGAGCAGAGCCTTTGTTGTGCAATGTGAGCCTGCTTTACCAGAGAGTGGTTTCCCCTATCCTTCTCTGAATGGTTTTGCTGTTGTCATATCATTTGATATATCATGCCCATTCCTTCCGCCTCAAATATCCAGGACTCCACACCAGATCAATCTGCTCGCCTACTGCAATTTCAGCCACTGTCCACCTATCAACTCATTCACACCTGCCAATTGCCATCAGTCCCATCCCACTATGCTACCATTTATCTTCTGTCCAGTGTTTTGAAAAAAAAAACCAATAAAGCGCTAGCCTATGTTAATGGACACTATGAAATAAAGTTCCATGTCATATACAAACGTACACTAAACTAGTTTGGACAACTGGGGTGTTTATAGGTGGAGGTGATGATTTACTATGACAATAATTTTAAGTTTACGAATGGCATAGAAAAGTATTAGGCACAAAAGATGTTCACAACTTCTGAGAAGGATGAAAGTTGACACTTAAGAGTACTCCTATGGATTGGAGGTAAGGAAGAGCGAGACATAATCTATAATCGAAGGTCATGAGAGCATGAACAAAATTGAATGCTGGGTGAAAAAAAATGTAACATACCCATCAATTCATTATTCTGTGGACTCACTTTCTTCTTTGCGTTCAGCCCCCATCTCCTCTGCCGCAAGTCAGATGCCTCCTTAATTCCAAGTTCACTGTCTCCACATTTTCCCTAGCATTTTTTAGACATACCTTCCTGAATACACTGTTATTATGAATTTCTAATTGCCATAGAAAGTGCAATGATGCTAGCTAAAATTGTCATGCATTTTAGGTAATGGAATAGCGTCTCATTTGTGATGCTTAAATTGGATTCTGAGGTTATAGACATTCTAGAAATTTGGTCTTGCTTTAGTGTTACAACCTGCACATTATTGTTTGTCTACCCCCTTCGTTCTTTTTTATTTTTCATTTTGGATGTTCAGTAGAATATATCAAATTAGTTTTGGTACACTAACAATATCAATTTCAAAGACAAATACAACTATTTTTATGCATATCCATGGTGAAAGTTTACAGTGATTTCTTTACATGTTGACTGCATGCATTTACTAATGATAACTCAAAAAGGAACGGATGGAACTTTTAGTCTTTATTACAGTCAGCTTAATTATTGTGAAAAGAACTGGTTTTGATCATCGTTTCTCTTCCGCTTTTGTTCACCAGAGAGATTACACCATCTTACTTGCGAAACCTTGCCGTTTCATGTAACTTAAATATAAT
Organism: Oryza longistaminata; assembly: GCA_009805545.1. Taxonomy (NCBI): domain Eukaryota; kingdom Viridiplantae; phylum Streptophyta; class Magnoliopsida; order Poales; family Poaceae; genus Oryza; species Oryza longistaminata. Next base: position 24,474,995 of record CM020181.1, read on the forward strand.
TATAATGACTTGTTGATGCAATTCTTGCTATAAATCTTATATACAGGTCCCAATGTGAACGTAAGAGGAGAAAACATACCCAGGTATTATAATGGGCTACATATCTAAATACTCTAGCTGTTCATATGGACGAAAGTATTATGCTTTTTTATTTGCCCATATATACTGCATTTGCATGATTCATTTGAAATGAATTTGTATATTTTTTACTTAAAAAAGGAATTTAGGTATTTTACATTGATACCATTTTACCAGTTACTCCAAATAACAAAAACAGATACCTCAAACTTTATATATAACCGTGATTCTTAGTGCGGAAATATTCACTTTTTTTTTAGAATTAACTTTATTAACCTTAAAAGCAAAGTACATCAACCAGAGATACATTGGTATCGTACATACTTTGTTAAATTGGTATCGTACATTGGTAAAGTACATCAACCAGAGATATATGGTGTACACTGGTATCGTGCATACTTTGTTAAATTGATCCTTTTAGTACATGTACGGTGGTGCTTCAGCAACTTAGGTCTATCAATTTGAACAATTCCGCACAAAAATTCAAATTGAAAATAAATTCTTTTATCATACTAGGATACTGCCACACATTACCAGATTTAGTTCCTGCAAATATCCAGTGTGCATGGCAGCGGTGAAAATAAATGTTTTGTTTTGATTGCCAGGTGGATGATGTATGTGTTAACGCCAAAATTTTGGTAAGCCCGAAGTCATCATCGGCCTAGAGTCAGTATCGGCTTCAGAGTCTTTGGAATTGGAATCGGCTGATGGGAGTTATCAAATCGCCAGCAGTTGTGTTCATGGTGGAGTCATATCAATTAAAGGAAATTTATCCAAAAGATTGAGTTCAAGGAGAAGAGTTCGAGTTCAAGTAGTATGCGGCATGCAAGTTATCTATTAATTAGGAATAGTTTGTTAGTTTTTTTATCTTTAGGAAAGTGTGTTTAGTGTCCGATAAGGACTTAATGTTTTCTTTTTATCTTTAGGAAAGTTTCTTTCTTGTCCTACAAGGACTAGTATCTCTCCATGGGTATAAATATGTACACTCGGAGTCATTGTAAGGAATATCTCTCGATCAATACAACTACTTTCGGCGCATCGCCATCCTTTTTACCGAGGTTTTTTTACTTATCATCCGACAGACGTAGGGCTGCATCGGCTTTCGATCTCCGGCGAAGGGGTAAGTCCTACGTTTCGCCGGCACTGGTGAATCTATCGACTACATTGGTGTTCAAGGCTGCATCACTTGAATCGCTTGGATCGCTCTGGTTTGGTTGATATATTTGTCTACATGACATCTCAATTCTATCTCTAGTTGCATTGTGTTTACCGAGATTTGCATATTTTGTCGGTTGCAGGGTCAAACTGACTGGCATGCTCGCATCTCACCAAGATTTGGACCTGCACTCTAAGCAGATCTTCCAGGCCAGTGTGTGTTTTTCGCGTCACACATTTTTGGCACGTCCAGTGGGACACGAGTTTTGCACCCAACATGTCTGAAGAGGAAGTCAATGCTAAGAAGGAACAATCTCCTATGTCGATGGTTGAAACACTTCGAGCAATGCTAAGAAGAAACAATCTCCTATGTCGATGGTTGAAACACTTCAAGCTACAGTTGATGAAGTAGTTCATCGTGCATTGTTCGAACAATTTGGAGTTTTGGTGGATACATTGCAAAATTTGATCAAAATGACGGTTGATGAGTTAATTGTTCAAAGGCGCCAGCTCGGGGGGCAGATTGAAGAACAATAACAATATCGGCTCGGGGGGCAAACATATCAGTATCAGCAGTATGTTAGCTGACAAGTGCGGGGAGATCGATGTTTTTTTTTTTTTTTTAAAAATCTTCTTTCAGGGTAGATCGATGTTGATCTAGACCAATAAGCAGATTTTGTTTTAAAATTCTCATCCAATCAACTCTCTTTTCTCTTCTTTCACCCATCTTTTCTTTTTTCTTTTTCATTCTTGGTTCATGCTTAAAACTGGTTTCACGCGTGAGAAACGATTTCATCTTTTGCCCCTCTCTGCATTAACTCTCTTGTCACCTAACTTTTTGCTTGTGCTGCATTATACTCCCTCCGTCCCATAAAAATTGCATTTCCAGCTCCAAGGCTTTGTCCCACAAAAATTGTATTTCTAGCCATGTGGGGCCCAACCAATTGATTCATCAATATAAGTTTCCTTCCATCCCATATAATTTGGGCCGATAATGCTTGTAATTTTATTAAGTATGCTAGTTATATGGGTTAATTCTCTCAAACTTTCTTTTAATCATTTGTATATATGGAATGTGTGCATGTAGTGGGTTCATTAAATAAGGTTATTGTGGTTATTTTCCAATCCAACTATTTTGTCCTAAATTAGCTAGAAATGCAATTTTTATGGGACGGAGGTAGTATTTAACACTATGCAAACTAGCTGAGGTGGATGTTTGGAACTGTCCTTAGAATTAGTTTATACAAATATAATAAGTTTTAATTTATAAACTCTAATAAGCTTATGAGAACAAAGCACTCTTAAGAACAAATCTATGCATGCCATTTTCATGTTTTATAGTACGTTTATTGAAAAACTTTGGATCGATGATATAAGATGCAAAGGTTTGAAGGAAAAAACTGTACTCCTAAAGTCTAAAAGATCGTACTTTTAGCCTAAAAATTTATCCCAAAAATCGTACTTTTGAGTGCGTTACTCTTCGTCTTAGCAATCAAAGTTTCTTCTCGTTATAATTCCCTCATCGCTTTCTTTCCCCATTCATGATGAGCATATTAGTCATCTAGTGTTGTCCTTAATCCACCTTTAACTAACACACTACTACAGAAAAGAAGATAGGTGTCGGTTGGGAACCGGTCATAGGTGCTGAATTTTCCAACTGACACGTAGTAGACGGCACCTTTGAGGTCTCAAATGTGTCGGTTTAGAAACCTACAAATAACAAAAAGAATAAAAGGAAAAAAAAAGCTAGCTTGAGCCGATGCATCAAGCAACTCCCCTTCACTTACCAAATTTCATCAGTATTAATCGGTGTCCAAGACCACCAAGTACATCCAAGAACACTACAATATTGAACACATCAAGAACATCCACTACCGCCGCTGTAGCTGGATGGAGAGGGGCGAGCCTCCTTCTCCATCACCATCATTGCCACCGTTCCAGGAAGCCGCTGACGCCCGAGGATCCACCACGGGAAGTCGCCGACTGAAGCATCTTGGCCCCCGGTGTTAATTTTGGTAATTAATGACAAGCGCTAATTGTGGACTAACCGTTGTCTTTGAGTTATACAATTTAAGTTAGGTCCACGTCATATGTGCGCATAGATGATTATCGATGGATTAAAATTGACGGCGCAAAGCAAAGAGAAAGAAGACGGTAAAACTAGCGCTTTAATTTAGAATTGATCGAGGTGTAGGGCGATCAAATTTGCTAGTTTATTTTTAGTTTCGCCGTACTATTAAGAGGGGTAATGACCTAGCAAAGAGATGATTTTAATTGCCACATTAGGTCATTGCATTTTCACTTGTGCTCACTTTTTTATCACACACACACACACTTCACTGGGTTCGGCCTGACCAGGGGCGGTCAGACCGGCCACATAGTGGCGGTCTGACCGGCGTGCCCTGGCCGGTCTGACCGGCCGCTAGTTGGCGGTCTGACCGGCGCATAAGGCCGGTCTGACCGGCGGCACATGCCCGGTCAGACCGACCCCCTGGAGGCCGAGATGATGCTGCTCGGGATGGCCGATACAGAGCCGACGGAGCTGTAGTCGGTCTGACCGAGCCGACGGCGGTCTGACCGAGCCGAGGCCGGTCTGACCGCCCACTCAACGCCGGTCTGACCGTCCAGGCCGATGGGGCCCTCTGACAGCTCTACATCTAGCCGTTGCAGAGTAGCACGGTCTGACCGGCCACATACCTCCGGCCAGACCGACAGAGCATTGAGTTGGGGGATTTCGCCCCCAACGGCTAGTTTTGGTGGGTGGGAGTATAAATACTCCCCCACCAGCAGCAAGGGGACTCTCTCGGCACCCAATTCAATTGCATACACCCCTTGCACCTCTCTCACACTCATTTGAGCTTTGTGTTCATCCATCTAGTGTTAGAGGGTTGATTAGCCAAGAGTCAAGTGCATTTGCTTCCATTGTAGAGCTAGTGTGGCACTTGATCATCTCCATGCCGGGTCATTGCTTGTTACTCTTGGAGGTTGCCGCCTCCTAGACGGCTTGTGGAGGAGTTTCCCGGTGACCTCTCCGAGAAGATTGTGGAGGAGGCCCGGTGCCGGTTTGTGAGTGGTTTGGAGTTCATCACCTTCGGAGTGAAGGAATAACTACCCCCTAGTGATCGAGGCTTGGGTAGTCCTCTCCGTGGGCCGGCTCCCGCCTTGCCCACCCCTTGACGAAGGGGGCGTGCGGTGGCTTCATGGTTGAGCGGTGGAGTTGGGCTCGCCTCAACGGGGAGTAGGAAACCGGCGAGTTTCCGAACCTCGGTGAAAAATCTCTTGTCTCCTTGTCTCATTTGATTGTCGCATTTACATTTGTGCAATTTACTTTTCTAGAGACAAACGAACCTCGGTGAAAAATCTCTTGTCTCCTTGTGTCATTTGATTGTCGCATTTACATTTGTTCAATTTACATTCCTAGAGACCTACTTGAGATCATATCACCCTAGGATTGCTAAACATTGACATAGGAGTGTGATTTACTTTCCTAGAGATATAATTGAGCCACTATCACCCTAGGTTTGCAAAACATAACTTAGTTGCTTATTTAGACTTGACTCTCACTGAGCCTAGCAACTTAGGTTAGTTTTGATTAGATGTCATTTAATTTTAAATCACCTATTCACCCCCCTCTAGTCGACATCTCGATCCTACAAGTGGTATCAGAGCATGGTCTCTCTTGATTGGGCTTCACCGCCTAGAAAGAAGATGTCGAACGAGGTGAACAATGTAGGGAAGGCTCCCATGTTTAATGGCACAAACTACTCCACTTGGAAAATTAAAATGTCTACTCACCTCAAAGCTATGAGCTTCCATATTTGGAGTATTATGGATGTAGGCTTTGCTATCACCAGCACGCCCTTGACGGAGATTGATCACCGCAACCTCCAACTCAATGCCCAAGCCATGA
>CM020181.1:24480181-24492405 GCA_009805545.1 Oryza longistaminata
AGCAACCTTGAGACCGCATATGAGATTTGGAACAAGTTAGCGGAGATCCATGAGGGCACAAGCGAGTACAAGGATGCCAAGCGTCATTTTCTCAAGATCCAATATGAGACATTCTCCATGTTGCCTCATGAGAGTGTGAATGACATGTATGGGAGGCTCAATGTCATTGTGAATGATCTCAAGGGGCTTGGGGTAAACTACAACGATCTTGAGGTTGCCCAAAAGATGCTTAGGGCTCTCCCGGAGAAGTATGAGACCCTTGTCACCATGCTCATCAACTCCGACATGTCAAGGATGACACCCGCAAGCCTCTTGGGGAAGATCAACACCAATGACATGTACAAGTTGAAGAAGAAGAAGATGGAGGAAGCCTCACCTTCCAAGAAGTGCATTGCTCTCCAAGCCGAAGTTGAAGACAAAGGCAAGAGAAAGGTGAATGAAGCCAATGAGGACTTGGAGGAAGAGATTGCCCTTCTTGCTAGAAGGTTCAATGATCTCTTGGGAAGGAGAAAGGAGAGAGGAAGGGGCTCCAACTCCAATAGGAGAAGAAATAGAAGGCCCAACAAAATTCTCTCCAACTTGAGGTGCTTTGAATGTGGTGAGAAATGACACTTTGCTTCCAAGTGCCCTTCCAAGGATGATGATGGAGACAAGTCATCCAAGAAGAAGAGTGGAGGCTACAAGCTAATGAAGAAGCTCAAGAAGGAAGTGAAGAAGATTGAGGCCTTCATCGGGGAATGAGACTCAAATGAGGATAGCTCCGCCTCATTCGGGTCCGAGGAAGAAGGTGGTGATGATGCAAGCTCCAAAGAAGAAGATGGCCGTTGTTGCCATCAAGGAGGCTCCATCACTCTTCGCTCCACTTTGCCTCGTGGCAAAGGGCTCTTCTAAGGTAACATCTCTTAGTGATAGTGAGAGTGATGATGATTGTGATGATGTTTCATATGATGAGCTTGTGAGTATGTTTGAGGAGCTCCATGCTTATAGTGAGAAGGAGATTGTCAAGTTCAAGGTCCTAAAGAAGGATCATGCTTCTTTGGAGGTCTTGTATGAGGAGCTAAAGACCTCTCATAAGAGACTCACCATTTCTCATGAGAAGCTTAAGAAAGCTCATGACAACCTCCTTTCCACTACTCAACATGGAGCTCACCTCCTTTCCACCTTCCCCTCCCTTGCGATTAGTGTCCTTGATGGCTGGTCATCCTACCGATTCCCCTTCTACCACATCTCCGGCCTTTCCCGAAAATTGATTTGCCTCCCACTGTTTCTTCCTCCCCTCAAACCGTCAGCCTCCTAGCCTCCTCCACTTCAAGAAAATTTGAAGCACATTCACCTTCTTGGTCGGCTCCAAACGGGAAATAGCACGCCAAAATCGACATATTCATCTACGCTCACGTTCAATTCCCCTCCCGCGGCCGCAGGTATTGCCCACGTCCAATTCCCCTCCCGTTGCCATGGGTATGGTTCTTCCTGGTCTGGAGCCATATAGCTCTTCATCTAGTCCTTTTTTCTTCTTATTTCAAAAGCATTAGTCACACAATTTTATTTTCTACTTACCCTCACAGTTATTCAGTGACACAGTATCAAGTGATATATTTAGTTTTGGTATTCTCTAGCCTATTGCGATTGAAATTTACTTAATTTGTTCACTTAATTTTTTCAGGAGGACCCGAAGATCAAAGGTATGTAAACCTAATTACTCTAAGCTGCACTGAACCTATCATTTGTTTTGCTTTGGCTTCAAATTTCAAGTCATTGCCTTTGGTGGATTATGTAACAACACTGTAGAATCTAATGGCTTCAGACTATGTTCACAGGATTTGTAGAAATATCTATGTCCATCATAAAATAAAAGTTTCATAAGAGGTAAGGCAATTTCTTACATAGTTCAAGTTTCTTCTCACGTGAATTATGACAACCAAGCTCAAAGGTCACACTGTGATTAGATCAGTGACGAACTTGATTCAGGTACATATTATATTTCCCGTTGTACATTCAGTCTTATAAGCTGTACAGTTTAGTGATTGATGTTACTTCATTCTTCAGATCAATGTTGTTTTGAATTTGACTATGGTGGATGCTCTTTGTGATTGCAGAATTAAACATTATTCTACCACTCAAAATTTAGGAAATCTAAAGGTTAGTGCAGCTACTTATCTTTGGTTGTACATATTTTTTCAGTCCAAAATACTGAAAGTGGTTTCATTTTTATCGATACACACTTTGCACCCCCATGAACAATTAAATTTCTTATCGAACGGACTTGGATTATCAATATAAGGTAGAGAAAATTAAGATGGGTAGGTCTGTTAATAGCATGTAGATGTGGTGCTAGCAGCAAGCACATCAACTTTTTTTTTGTCAAGAGTACAAAAGAAGACCATTTACAAATATACATGGCATCAAGGACATTGTTTAGGTATTTCACATTGTCCATTTACAGATCTATTTCAAGAATATTTCTACATATTTCAAGATATTTAACGTGATCATCTTTTGTCTTTTCAGGATACGGATGTAACTGCTTTTTTAAGGACCTGTTCAAACAAGAGGAAATTGTCGAAACAAGATTTCGGCAATACTAAAAGGGGGTGGCTATCAAGCTAGAAAGTGGATGGGTTTGAAGACAAGGAATTTTATACAGGTTTAGGCCTTCTTATTCAAGAAGTAATACCCTACTCCTGTCCGGGGATGATTCCGCCGAGTATATTATTGATCGTATGATCTGGGAGAAAATCGTGTCCCTAAAGGGACCCGGACCCCTCCTTATATAGGGGAAGGAGTCCATATTACAAAATACTGTTCATATCCCTAACGGAATGTGATTATAGATAAATTACAATCGTAACCGACTAGAATCTCGGGTATCTCCTTGACATACAAGTTTAGAAACTAACCCGAGTCCTCATAAAGATATTCTATCTATATCTGGTACCCCGTACCCAACCAAACTATACATGCCGCGTAGATATGGGGTATCCATAATCTCCACAGTAGCCCCCGAGACCTTTACAGTCGACGAAATGGCCTTCTCTCAGAACATAAAGCAATGATCCGAGTGCTTCAATTCCTTCTGCTCCGGTCTGCCGAGTACTAAAATCAAAGACTGTGAAAGGGCGAAAAAAGAAATAAAACTGGGTGCATCGAGTAGATGCACCTAATTAGGTGTAGCCCCCGACTATGTGGTTAGTTAAAAAACTAAACATGTAGTCAAGAACCGAGTGGTTTTACAACCAAACATCATACAGCAAAGCATACGCAGCGATCAATAGAACATCCAGCCGACTGCTTTTTAGCTTTAATATCAAGAATAAAAAATATGAAAAAGCCCGAGTGATAAACACTCCAAAAGGTCCATAAATAAATATATTTGACAAGAATCCGAGTAAAAACTCTTAAGATGATCCACCAAATATGATAAGAATCATGGCAATTAACGAGTCTAAATAGCCTAGGCTATGACCCTCACCATAATCAAAATAAGCATATAACATGCCAAGAGAATGACCATTAGAATACTAGTCATCTCGAATCAACCCAAACAGCTTTTGCAGCCTAAAAAAGCTTACAAAAATAGTATAACACCTTTCTGTCGGGCAACTTTTTATTTGCATCGTAGTAATTCCAAAAAATTATCTAACCGCGTTAAAAGGGATTTTAACAGCATCGGGTCACATCATTGTGAGCACAAATTGCCAAAGCAAAAAGCGCCTAAGTCCCTAGGGATCACAACGAGCCACGCTCGTAATAATATTGGGCTGAAGTACTGTACAGGCCCAGGCCTATTAGCACTCCCGATACCCTAACAAAACACCGAAGTCCAAGTGACGCTTCGTCTTCCCTGCCGAGACTTTCACCATTTCCCCATTCCTTGCTACAGTACAAAACCGCGCCGATGGAGCTAGGGTTCATCAATCTGCCCCAATCCATTCTCAAAAATCCCATCAAACTTCTCCGCGCGTCCACCGCACCAATTCCCCATTCCCCTCCAGCTATATCTCGAACCAAATCAGACCATTCAGCTCGCATTCATGGAGGAAGAGAGAGAAAGTTTCGAGAGTCAGTGGGCGCCCTCCGATGTGACGGAGGAGAATCTGAAAGAAATGGTGGCGCACGGCGTTCTTCCAGCGAAGGAGATCATCGGGTGGCGACCAGCGTTCGGCGAAGCGTTCCCGACCCCTGATACACACGAGGTTGTGGTATTTTCTCACTTCTTTTATGGCGGATTTTCTCTTCCAACTTCAAGATTCTTCCGAGGAATTCTGAACTTCTATGGAATTAGCCTGCATCGTCTGAATCCAAACTCCATAGTGCATATCGCCAATTTTATTCATGCCTGCAAACCTTTTCTGGGCATTAGACCTCATTTTGCTTTGTTCCGCCGCATCTTCTTCCTCAAACCCCAACCAAACAAGAGCAAACCATGCGTTGTCGGGGGCGCTGGTTTCCAACTCAGAGGAACCTTGAGCCAAAAGTATTTCTCCATGCCTTTCAAGACCTCACACAAAGGCTGGCACGCAAACTGGTTTTACGTTCAAAATCCTGAACCCGCACTCCCCGAGTACTCCTGTCTCCCTCTAGTCTATCAAGACACATGGAACTCACTGCCTATGGGAGATGAAGCTGCTCAGGCAGTGGAACTAATGGAGCGCATGCTAAAGCTGAAAGAACAAGGTTTGCAGGGAGAGCAGATCACTCGGCACTTCATCAAAAGTCGGTTAGCTCCAATCAAAGAGAGATCCCGCACGGCTTTTGAGTTTGACGGCAAACATGATCCAAATCGTGAAGATCCAGACTCTCTTGACTTTAAGGTTATGAAGGAAAGGATGTACAAGATCTTCTCAAAAGCTATCGTCGTCAGCTATTCACATCTGCTGCCAGTTGTGCCAAACAATGCATTCAACCCTCCTCCACCGGTATGTATTCAAACACTTCAACCTTCCTCAAAATATGATCTTGTCTTCTTGTTGAATCAGTTGACAGTGGAAGATATTATGTTTAGGAGTTTGCTTTGATGAAGTCGGATCCCCCAATCGCTTAGCGCCGATCACCTCGCCATCAAACCGGTCAGGGGAGAGGGGGACCAAAGATCCGGCCTGAAGCCCAGCCGAACACCTCTAATCCAGCTGGCCAGTCAGATTCCCGCAAGAGGAAGTTAGTGCTAAGTGACGACGAAGGCGATGACGCTAGAAAGCCTTGAGATAAAGAAACAACCAGAAAACTGCCGAAGCAAGCCATTCCAAAACATCCAGTTGTCCTATGTCGAAGATCAGGAAGTCTTCCAGGTACAAATCATATAACGATCTTTCTTGGAAATCTACACGCGCCCGAGTTCAAGGATCAACAGCCAGCTACTGCCGACCGTTCATACCTTCAACTCCCTCCTCCTCGCTTTCTACCGTGAAGGGAAGTGCGATGATTTCAAGGTTGTGCTCCAGGAAATGGACAGATATTCCTGCGTGCACAATGTGTGCACCTACAATATCCGGATGGCCGCGTATTGTGATAGCAAGGAGGTGGAGAAGGCACGAGGGCTGTGGGATGAGATGGTTGAGGGAGGAATCCAACCGGATGTTGCCGCGTACAACACGATGATCAGTGGGTACTGTGGTGTGGGGGAGGTAGGGATGGCAGAGGAGATGTTCAAGGATATGGAGATGGGTGGGATCGACCCAAGCGTTACGACATTTGAATGGTTGGTTAGAGGGCATTGTAGGGTGGGGGATATTGATGCGGCAATGCTTGTGCGTGCAGACATGAGCAGGAGGGGGTTCCAGATGGCGGCAGAGGTTGTAGAGGTGGTGGTGAATGTACTGTGTCAGAAGAAGAGAGTGAAGGAGGCATTAGGTGTTTTGAAGGAAGAGATGAGGAAGGAAGAGTTTGTGCCAAGTCGGGAATGCTACGAGGTATTGATAAGGGAACTTTGTGAGCAAGGGGAGGTGGAGGTGGCAATGAGACTCCAGGCGGAGATGGCTGGTATGGGATTCAAGGCTGGCAGTGAGGTGTACTGTGCCTTTGTCTGTGCCTATGAGAAGGCTGAGGATTATGAGATGGCAGAGAAGTTGAGGAAAGAATTGTCGGTGATAAGCATTGAGGATGGATGATATTTTCCTTATCTTTACACAGTGATGCATGATTTTTCATCTCTGTTCATTGCAATGAAAAAGTCTGGTAAAATTCATGTCGAACTTATCGTAAAGATATTATTCCTCTATTTGTGTTCTCTTAGTTTTTTGGTATCAAATAGCAATAGTTTCTTATGATATTTTTTTTCCTTTGTACAGTACATCACTGTTGTGTTAATACTAGTTCTTTTTTTTTTAAAAAAAAAAAGATTCAAATGTTCATTTTGAATCCATGGCCTTAGTTTTCGTACTCATCTAGACGTTTTACACAGTTTACCACTTATCCTAGAATGCATGTAGTCAAACATCAAAACTTTAAATGATTAGTTAATACTGTTAGATTTATCATAGAAAGCACTTCCATATAGTTAAATTTTTAATTGCTTTTATAAATATATAGTTCGAAAAAGTAGCGATGAAACATGTGCATTGGAGACTGGTGATGTCCAAAATGACAAGTAAAAAGAATGTAGGTAGTATTTGTTTGCACTGAAGCCTCTGACAGTCTGACTATAAAATGTTTGCCTTTTGAAACCATAGGGGAGATGTCATCTTCTTTTAATTGCAAATGGAACTTTACACAGTTCTGCTACCTTAGGTGTCCTTTTGTATGATCCCATGTGCACTTCCTTCTCATAAATTCATTATACTGGGTGCATCGAGTAGATGCACCTAATTAGGTGTAGCCCCCGACTATGTGGTTAGTTAAAAAACTAAACATGTAGTCAAGAACCGAGTGGTTTTACAACCAAACATCATATAGCAAAGCATACATGGTATTCAAAAAACACCCAGCCGACTGCTTTTTAGATTCAATGTATCAAGAATGAAAATATGAAAGACCGAGTGATAAACACTCAAAAAAGTCCACAAATAGGCATATTTGACAAGAATCTGAGTAAGAAACTCTTACGATGATCCGCCAAATATGATAAAAATCATGGTAATTAACGTGTCTTACTTTTTAATTGAAGTAGAATGTACAGTTTAACTACTCCCTCCATTTCACAATGTAAGTCATTCTAGCATATCTAGATTCATTAACATCAATATGAATGTGGGAAATGCTAGAATGACTTACATTGTGGAACGGAGGAAGTATTACTTTGTCATCCAAGCAAATTATTCAAGTTCACGATTGTGCTTTGTGTTTTCACCGATTCTCTGTTTTTTCCTACAGTCAACCAATTTAATTATTTAAGTTTATTTCTATAAGTTTCAACGCGTGGGGTATCATATAGTTTTTCCTAAATTAAGCACTATCTATGCGTCAATGCAGCAATAAACTTTTATATTTAGGATAGAGGAAGTAATTGCATTATTTTGAGACAAATCAATATCATTTTTATTCACCAAACATGAATTTCCCAGTGATTTGAATTCATTTTTCTATATCAACCAAGGCCTTGTTTAGATCCCCTGGCAGAATTTTTCACCCTGTTACATCGAATGTTTGGACATATGCATGGAGTATTAAATATAAAGAAAAAAATAATTAATTACACATATTGCGTGCAAATTATGAGACGAATCTTTTTAAGCCTAATTGCTTCATGATCTGACAATATGGTGCTACCGTAAATATTTGCTAATGACGGATTAATTAGGCTTAATAAATTCGGTCTCACAGTTTACAGGCGAATTCTGTAATTTATTTTATTATCAGTCTACGTTTAATTCTTTAAATATGTGTCCATATATTCAATGTGACACGCCAAAACTTTACACGCCTGATTAACGCCGTGTTTAGTTTCAAAATAATTCTTCAAACTTCTAACTTTTTCATCACATCAAAACTTTCCTGCACTCAAACTTTCAACTTTTCCGTTATATCGTTTCCAATTTCAACTCAACTTTCAATTCTGTGTAAACTGACACAGCCAGACAGCCCAAGCAATTCAATTCTGTTTGGAATTCAAGTCCCGTCCCGTCCCGTCCGAGCCGTCGCCAGTAGCCACCATGGGCGGAGATCCCACCGCCGACCCCTCCTCCCCATTCTTCATCGACGCCGACCACCCGTACGCCGCCGCCGCCGCCTCCGCGCTCACCTCCCACCGCTCCAGGTCCAAGTGGTCCCACCTCTCCTCCCTCGCTGTGCCCGATCCCCTCCCGGCCTCCGCCGTCGCGGCGGTCCCCCTCCTGCTCCGCCGCCGCCCCCACGTGGCCCTCAGCTTCCACCTCTTCGCCACCCGCCGCCTCCTCCCCTCTGGCTCCCCGCCCCCGCTCCTCCTCTCCGTCTCCGCCGCCCATGTCGCCCCGTATTCGAATCGTGGCCAAACAATGCGACCTAAAGCATGCAGTTTGGCAAACAAAATACTTAGTTAAGAATAAGGTGCAAGAAGTGGTCAAGGGGGCTTGCCTTGATCTGCTAGTAACGAAGTGTCGAACTCTTGCGCAAATCCTCCATCCGTCTCGGGCTCTATACGCGAGAAAACAAACAATAAATAAATGCTAAAGAAACCAAAACAAAACACAAAAAAAGACAGTGCCATTAAATAGAGGAGGATTTTATAAGATTTTGGCACTTGAATGGAGTTAAACGGAGTTAGGGATGAAGAGATATGGATTTTTAAAGTTAGGACGATTTCTTTTACTGAAAGAACAGAAAGGAATATTTCAGGGAATATTCTGAGTGGGTCCGTCTGTCAGGTCAACGGGTCAAAGGGAGAGGGGGAGATGTGGGGCCCATGGGTCCCACTTCTTTTTCTCTTATTCTTTCTCCTGCTTCTTCTCTTCCTTTCTCTCTCGACCGAGCGGAGCGGCAGGGGCGGGCCGGCACGGCGAGGTGCGGCGGCCGGGCGGCGCGCGGTGGTGGGTGGCGGCGCACGGGAAGGGAGAAGGAGGAGGGGGAACCGGGGCAGGTGAAAAAAAGGAAGAAGGGGGTCTGCTACCTCGACGGGATGGACTCCGAGACTTCGATCGGCGAATCGGCTCCGGATATAGTGACGAAAATGGAGAGGGGGTTTTGGCGAAGTAGCTAGAGGACTGCTCCTAGGGATATTTGTACTCTCTGTTGTGATTCCGGAGGCGAGTCCAGCAACGACAACCGCTATTGTTGTCACTGTTCTTGCTTCTTCATCCACAGCTCTCTGCTGCTGCTGCTGCCGCCGCCGCCGCTTACCTTGCTCGGCCGAAGAGGCGGAACGGTGCCAACCTTTCACTGTGAAACGGCAGAACGGTGTCCTAGAGCAGTGACTAACCGCTTGGATTTGCAAAGAGGATTGCAGAGGGTGCAGTAGAAGAGGAGGCAGAGCGGTGCCTAACCGCTTGGATTTGCAGAGAGTTTAGGAAAAAGGGTGGAGGCATGCAGAGGAGGAAGAGGGAAGACCGTGCGCAAGCATGAAAAAGGGTTGAGGCTGCTTGTCTCTCGGTGAGGAAAAGAGAGAATGAAGGCACGCATACTTGTACGTGTGTTGGTGAGAGGGAAAAAAGGACGAACTCCGGGTCCGGAAGAAAGTATAAGACAATGCGAGAACAATTTTGCTATACAGGGTGTGTTTACTTCACGCTGAAATTGGAAGCTTGGTTGAAATTGGAATGATGTGACGAAAAAGTTGAAAGTTTGTGTGTGTAGGAAAGTTTTGATGTGATGGAAAAGTTGAAAGTTTGAAGAAAAAGTTTGGAACTAAACTCGGCCTAAGTGTGAAAAATCATAAAAAAATCATGAACCACTCGAAGCTTGGGAGTTGGGACAAGCTATGAATTTCCCATTAGAGCAGGGCGAATCTGGTCGAGTCAGTGCCTTTTCTCCTTGGAGCTCGTATGTACTTCCTCCGTTTCGTATTTCGTATTATAAGTCGTTTGATTTTTTTTCTAATTAAATTTTTTTAAGTTTAACTAAATATATAGGAAAAACAGTAGTTTTTTAACACAAACAAACATATCATCAAATATATTCAATTTTAGATTTAATTAAACTAATTTGATATTTTACATGTTGCTACATTTTTTAAAAAATTTGGTCAAACTTGATTAAGTTTGACTAGAAAAAAAATCAAACGACTTATAATATAAAACAAAGGGAGTAATTGAGATTATACCTTCTTATGGTGTGCAATTAATCCAAATGAGCGCCAACAAAAAGTTATTTGTGGGTGTATTTATTGGTTTTTCTTAATATTTGATCACTCAGTTTGTACATGTGTGTGAACTATTTATTTATTTTTTAGACATTGCAATACATAGTTTATACATACAGTCATATACATATATTGTAAATGGTAACTGCCATGACGAAGAAGCAAGAAGCTTCATGCTCAAATTTACCCATGGTAACTGTCATGATGAAGGAGCGCGCACGAAGCAAAATTTATCCAGGTGAGCGAAATAAAAACCGAGTGCTGGATAGGGGTGGGCAGAAAAAGACCGAACCGAAAAGACCGAGACCGAGACTCGGTCATCAATTCGGTCATAGGTAGTGAAGATCGAATTTTGTTCGGATAATTCGGTTAGTCTCTTCGGGTAACCGAATAGACCGAAAAGACCGAATCTCTACTACTTAAAAAAATAAGAGATGCTTCCTCCGTCCGTCAAAACAAAATAGTGAAAAAAAATAAGTCCGACTCCTAAAATAGCGAAAAAATAAGGCTTCGTCCGTCAAAACAAAATAGCGAAAAAAAATAAGTGCGACTCCTAAAATAGCGAAAAAAAATAAGTCCGATTCCCTCTCACAAACAAAAAAAGTCCGACTCTAGATTGGTGAAAAAATTTGATGTGCCGGATTGAAGATCTGTTTGCAAAAACGAAACCTACATGTCGAGAGCATTCCATTTTTATATGATTTTAATTTTTAGGTTTGTACTTTTGCAATTAAGTCCCTTTAATTTTTATATTTACATTTGAGTCCATATAATCTTGCAATAAGGTACTTGAGGTCGTTTTTGTTAAAAAATAATAAAACAGAGAGAACCAAGGCAGAAAGGTACATAAAAAGAAAAAGAAAAGCCGCACAAAAAAGAAAATAAAGAAAAACAACAACAACAAAAGTCTTTTTCCCCTAAGTGGCGAAAAAAACGGTAGATCCGAACAAAAAAAATCTGATTCATATAAAAGGCAAAAAAGAAGTTGTGAAAAAAGGCTAGATCCGATTCCTTTAAAAAGGGGAAAAAAGTTTGATTGCTATAAAGGCGAAAAAAATCTGAAAAATCATCTAAAAAAGTTCGTTCGATTCCCTAAGAAAGTGGCGAAACAAAATCCAATTTCTAACCAGTATATATCTCTTCTCTATCTCAAATCTAATCTAACTATTTAAAAAGAGAAAATGCATGAGAAAATAAAAACGGTTAAAAAAACACGTGGGGCAAAAGTTAGAAAAAAAACGCTAAAAAGGTTTTCCATCTTCAATAAAAAAATAAAAAAACACGCGAGAAAAATTATTTCCATCATCAGTAAAATATTTTAAAAAAACATGCAAGGAAAAAACTGTCAGAAAAAACGCGCAAGAAAATAAAACCGTCAATTAAAAAACAAATCGCTCTGAAAAATTGTCAGAAAAAAGCTAAATTGATGGATACTTGAGTCGGATAGGATCCATCGATTTTTTTGCCATCTATTACATGGCTTTATTTCGTCATATATTCTTCTGTATTGGAAAGAAAAGCAAAAAAAAAACATTAAAAAAAACAAGAAAAACAACGTGCGAGAAAACATGCAAAAACAGACGAGAAAAGAAAAGCAAAAAAAAGAGAATAATATGGTTTTCTTCATCAGTAAAAAAAGAAAAAAGAAACGTGCTAGGAAAAAACTTTTAGAAAGAAATGCGCCATTTCTGAAAAATGGTTTGAGAAAATCGCGCGAGGAAAAAAAACACTGTTATAAAAAAACAAGCCGGTCATTAAAATAGAAACATTGTCATTGACATGATTATGCATGAAAAACATATATTATCATTAGAATTTTTTTACCCGTTGCAACGCACGTGTCACACCCTAAAAATCTCAAATATATAAATTGTGGTTTAATTGGAATTATTAGAATTTATTTTAAAAGCCTAGAAGAGAAGATCTAATTTTAAATAATAAATTCCAATATAAAATGGGGCCAGATAAAATTTTATTAAGTACTTTGCTTAATTCTATAGTTCCTAGATTTTTCTGGGAT
>CM020181.1:24498123-24547489 GCA_009805545.1 Oryza longistaminata
TAATAAATGATGCTGTAATTGGTAATAACTTGTTTAGCTCCTGGTTTGGAATGGTATATTCCTGGTTTGGAGATAGAACTGTGCAGCCGGGATTGGTTGTTCAGAATGGTTGGGCCTATGCAACAGGGTATGTTGTATAGCGTTGGATTAATACTGTTTAATTAATACTCTACTGTTTTATTAAATTCTGAAATATTTATTAAATGCTATTTATGCAAATGAGACTATACTAGTCCATCTTTTGTTATCCTGTGCACTTGCATATTTGCTGCGTGGCTTGCTGAGTATGTCATATACTCACCTTGCAATCATTCATCAGAGGAGGAGTTCTACAGTGATGCTGATGGAGTGGATGATTAGGCGTAGCCCTGGTCAAGATGCCTGTGGAGAGGAGTCGCTTGCGCTGTTTCTTTTATTTTTCCACTGCTTAGAACTTTATTGATTGAGAGGAACTATCTACCTCTGTAATGACATTTTATTCGCTTCTTAATTAGAGTAATAATTATACTATATTATCAATTTGTTATTGTGTACCTCGGCTGATTCCTGGACGAGGGTTTATACACATGTAAGCGTTTGGAATTTTGGATAGAAATTCCGGGCGTGACAGCACGAGCATTTTTGCTAGTTATAAAAAAAATGTCTAAATACAACCTACAATCCACTATGTTTAATAAGATTAAACTCTAATTTTCACATCCCTATTTCTTCTAGGCATGCAACCTAATAAGAGTCTTTACTCATAAGTGCTAACGAATTTTTTTTTGTGATTTTTGTGTTGAAAATTTCCATTATTTCTTTGCATATATGAAAATGTTGTTGAATTTCGGTCAGGACCGAGACCAAGACCGAAAAGACCGAAAGAACGAATACCGAGACCGAAATTTTCGGTTAGACCACTCCTAGTGCTGGAGGATCCCACTGCAAGGAAATATTTTTACGGAAAACGGAGCTTACGGATCCCAACAAGCATAGTGCTTACGGAAAACGGAGCGGTCCGTTAGCACGTGATTAATTAAGTATTTGCTAATTTTTTTCAAAAATAGATCAATATGATTTTTTTAAGCAACTTTCGTATATAAACTTTTTGCAAAAAACGCACCGTTTAACAGTTTGAAAAGTGTGCGCGCGGAAAACGAGAGTAGGGAGTTGGGAAAGGGGGATTCCAAACACACCCTTAGGAAACATGGGAGTAGGGCTGTCAACGAGCCGAGCTTGAGCGAGCGTGGGTATGTAGGCTTGAGCTTGCCATAAACTCGACCTGAGCCTAGTTACTAATCGAGCTTAGGAGTGAACTCGAGTTCGAGCTCGGTCAAGCTTCGAGCCTAGTCAAGCTTGATAGCTTGACTTGGTGGAACTCCAAAGAACTTGCTCTTGTATAATCAATGCAAACTATCGGTAATCAAAATGAATGGGTGCTAATTGTCTTAAATGAAGCCTCTACACTCTACAGCTTCTCTCATGAATTCATGCCTGTGAAATGTTGGAATTAACAAACGCTAGCTATTACATCTACTAGGAGTAGTAATACTATTACTAGTAACCAGATAATAGCTTTATTGAGAAGCACTGATGAGGTCTCGAGACTTGAGCAGGCTAAGCATGGTGGCAAGTATATATCAACCCATCAAGAATATCTTCCTACATGCTATGCATCTTATGCTAACTAGCCGCCAACCCGTGCGTTGCACGGGCTATTAGAATTAATATCATAAATAATAAAAAGGACAGCCACATATTGTTAGTTACAGCAATATTGAATATATTCGTTATTTTCTAAATTACAGTTGTTTAGATTAAAAGGAGAGACATGTCTTGTTAGTTATAGCATTCTAATCATTAATTTCAAATTTTGGGTTTAAATTAGAGTAAATTGAGTAATTGATATTTATTGCACTTGAATGTGTTATTTAATTACCACACACTTCCAATAAGATATATGGTCATAAAACAATTTACTAATTATTTATTTGATGATTAGATTTCAAATTAATAATTAACTAGCAAAAATGCCCGTACGTTGCAACGGGTAAAATTTGTTATTGATAATATACGTTTTTCATGCATAATCATGTCAATGACAATGTTTCTATTTTAATGAGCGTTTTTTTTATACAAGTGTTTTTTTTCTTGCGCGATTTTCTCAATCCATTTTTCAGAAATGGCGCATTTCTTTATAACAAATTTTTCCTAGCATGTTTTATTTTTGCTTATTTTACTGACGAAGAAAACCATATTTTTCTCCCTTTTTTGCTTTTCTTTTCTCGTGTGTTTTTTGCCTATTTTCTCGCACGTTTTTTTTCTTGTTATTTTCGAATGTTCTTTTTTACTTTTTTTTCCAATACAGTAGAATGTATGACGAAATAAAGCCATGTAGTAGATGGCAAAAAAATCGATGATCCTATCCGACTCAAGCGTCCATCAATTTAGCTTTTTTCTAACAGTTTTTTCGGAGCAATTTATTTTTTAGTTGACGGTGTTTTTTTTCGCGCGGTTTTTTAAAACCAAACTTTTAGAAATGGCGCGTTTTTTCTGACAGTTTTTTCCTCGCATGTTGTTTTTAAAATATTTTTACCGACGATGGAAAAAATTTTTCTCGCGCATTTTTTTATTGAAGATGGAAGACCTTTTTAGCGTGTTTTTTTTGCGTACTTTTGCCTCACGGGTTTTTTTGAACCGTTTTTATTTTCTCATTCATTTTCTCTTTTTAAATAGTTAGATTAGATTAGAGATAGAGAAGAGATATATACCGGTTAGAACTCGGATTTTGTTTCGCCCTTTCTTTTTTTCTCGCGTGCATTTTTTATTTTATACGAACCATTTATTTCGCCACTTTCTTAGGGAATCGGACAAATTTTATAGATGTTTTTTCAGATTTTTTTTTTGCCTTTATAGGAATCATATTTTTTTTTCGTTTTTAAAGGAATTGTATCTAGCTTTTTTTTCACCACTTTTTTTTTGCATGAGGCTGAGGACTACAAGGATCTGGGTTGCCCATTCGCTCCAAAATCCCAGCAGCAGCCGGGCGATTTCTCTCGGCTGCAGCACTGACCAATGCAATGCAGATCATCATTTCACACTTGAATATAATGGCTGGCATGCATGATGCAGATCCAAACAGGTACAGAACGAACAATACATACCATGGCTAGCGGCATCTAGTTGATTACTAGGACCAAAATTTGGCATGTATGGCAGGAATCGGGACATAGTTGAAGGGCCAACTGATTGAGCTTTGGCCTCTGGGTGCTGAGCTAACTAGGACGATATGATGCTAGATGCATACAGTATGGTGTATGAAGTAGCTATGGCCTAGAGCTATCTCATTTCTACCACACCGAACGTGTGTGTGCATGCAGTTCTGCTCGAAAGGTGGCCATGCCAGCCTGACCAAATCCAAATAGTAATTTTCATTTTGTTATTGTTTGGATCATACGGTAGGGAGTAACCATAGTATATGCATCCGTTCACATGATCTTCAATTCAATCAAAATCTCATCTGGATCGGGGCCATGCATTTGAAAGGTGGCCATGCCAGCTTGATCAAATAGTAGGTAGCATGTGATGGCACAACCACTAGAAGTGCAGATCAATAATCTGCCGGCTAGCTGCGACATTGATCAACCTATATATACACTTACTTGTGACGGGTGTCACAACCTGACTATTTTTAGGGATTTAGAAATTATTTAACAATTTATCTCTAGAATTTATATTAACAAGCAAATCATTCACCAACACGTGAAGTAAAAAATGGGAAATAAAATGTCCTAAATAAATTATGGCCAGACATATATTTATTAAATTCTCCTTATTCTAAAATACTCTCTGAAAGTTTTGTGGAATTTTCAGAGCTTAAAAGTAATTTTTAATAGTAAGACACATCATTTTAGCAATTATCGAAAATGGAAAGTTGCACTAAGTTTCTCACTCCCATCCTGCCATCCACCTCCTCTACTTTCTTGTGCTCTGCTTTCCCCTGCTCGTCGTGTTCCTAATGTTCTTGCAAGCAGTAATAACATGAAAAAAATAATAATCCAGGTGGTTATGTGGCTAATCCTTTTTTGAACATAATAAGGCAATGGTGCACTAATCCTAATTAATGTCGTCTAATGCCGTACTACTCGAGTGAGTTGTTTCTATCTTTTTCTTTTGTGCAATCTTTTACCGAGATATTTGCACCAGGTACCTGAAATGGGGGGATCTCCTTTATATCTTTGTGTTTGTTCAGAGGAACTCGGGTAAATGTTCTTGTGATTCCTCCATAGTTGGTTGTGTGTGATGTAGGCCTGGTTTAGTTCCCAACTTTTTCTTCAAACTTCCAACTTTTCCATCACATTAAAACTTTCCTACACACACAAACTTCTAACTTTTCCATCACATCGTTCCAATTTCAACCAAACTTCCAAATTTGGCGTGAACTAAACACACCCCTATTCTTGCCTTGGGCTGGGGAAAAGATCCCATTTTCTGTAAGGGTGTGTTTAGTTCACGCTAAAATTGGAAGTTTGGTTGAAATTGGAATGATGTGACGGAAAAGTTGAAAGTTTGTGTGTGTAGGAAAATTTTGATGTGATGGAAAAGTTGGAAGTTTGAAGAAAAAGTTTGGAACTAAACTCGACCTAAGTGTGGAAAATCATAAAAAAATCATGAACCACTCGAAGCTTGGGAGTTGGGACAAGCTATGAATTTCCCATTAGAGCAGGGCGAATCTGGTCGAGTCAGTGCCTTTTCTCCTTGGAGCTCGTATGTACTTCCTCCGTTTCGTATTATAAGTCGTTTGATTTTTTTCCTAATTAAATTTTTTTAAGTTTGACTATATATATAGAAAAATATAGTTTTTTTAACACAAAACAAACATATCATCAAAATATATTCAACGTTAGATTTAATTAAACTAATTTGATATTTTATATGTTGCTACATTTTTTAAAAAAAAATTTGGTCAAACTTGATTAAGTTTGACTAGAAAAAAAATCAAACGACTTAAAACGACTTAACCAGTAATATACCCGTGCTAAACGCTACGGTGCAACTCTATTTGTCTTCAATAATTTTTAAAATTTTCATGTTAGCAAAAAAAAATATTATATGAACTGTGCATTTGAGCTTTAATTCAATTTATGTCATACATCAAATATATTTCGTGTAAATTATAATAATATGATATACCAATGCTCAAGACACTAATGTGAAGGGACAATAACAATGCACATTTCAGTGCTATACATTTCAGACAACTCAATGTTTATTAAAAAATTAACTTGCTCTGTACCTCCTCTCGATTTCCTCCATTGCATTTAAACTCAGGACTAAAAGAATAACTCAAGAGCATATTCAACCACGTTAATGATGTGTACAAATAACTCTCCTGTCACCAAACACATATTATAATTTAAATGTTACAATACACCACAATATGGTTGTGCAGCAAGGTTTCTTCCATACTCGGATTATTGAATCTTGATTACTATCTATTATACAAAACCATGCCAATATATAAGCACCAGGTTCTGTTGAAGAGCTAATTATTAGTAAGCGATACCTGATTGCAGTCCGAGATTGTGACAACATGGATCACATCGATCCCCTGCACCACTGCAGCCACCCCTAATGATTTCTTATTCTTACATAGACGGCAAAACAGGAGCTAAAGAAAGCAAATTAAAGAGAAAAACAAGAGATCGGGTAGCTTACCTGGTGCAGCGTAGACTTGATGTCTTGCCTGGATGCCGGCGACGCCGCCAGAGTCGGAGCTGTGCTGATGCAGTTTGGAAAACTGTGTGATATAATACCAGTCAGTTTGGAAAACTGTGATATCATGGAAGCAACTAACAGGTGATCACTGAAAACTACACATGAAACATGTTAATTTCTGAACGATCATAGGTTTAATATAGTTATCAGTCTCTCCTAGGGGACACGAGTAAATTACAGCAAATGACAATAGCACGAGATCCATATTAATGGGTAAATTACAGTAAATTGCAGCAACTGTACCTCTAAGTTTATGACTCAATGCTAAGCTTCTAAAAAACCTGGGAGTGTTTTCAGTTGAAACGCCGTAAATTAGTCCCTGCTAGAACTGAACCTATGGCCAAAATATAGATTGCATACCAGTTGTGTTTTTGAATACCAGGGATTAATCTGAATTGCAGGTAAATTGTCCAATCTGAAATCGGCTTAAATTGGTCACAAAAAAGAACAAGGCAATATGTTCAGATCAAACATCACAGTCAGTATCAAATGTTATATTGTGGGAATGAGAAGCTTTTGAAACCGGACAGCATCATTTCTGATAGCCTAAGTTCCTTACGAAATCAGGGAGCCTTATAAAGCTTTTTACAAAATGCAGGCCGAACAGGAAATGCTAACTACTTCCATCAAAAAAGTTTTGTAGGCAGTCCTAGCAGCCTATACACTCTTAGTCCATAGCGAGCATTCAACCTATAGTTGCAGTTGTAAAATTCACCTTTTCTTGTTGAGGAAAGGCGCATAGCCCCCTTGAATTGGAGATTTACCTGCCATGTCAGAAGAAATTATCATTGATACTCTTCTCTAGAAACAAAAGCCTGTGTGGGTGCCATAACACATACTAAAGAAAATATAGGTAGTGCAGCTGAAAAATCAACAAAAAGGAACAATTAAAATCACAAGATTAACAGAATGGCCATCGTTTGCAGCTGCTTGTGTAATATTGCTTAAAAGTAAATGATCTAACATTTAGGATGAATAAATCATACCCAAACGGAACAAATAGAAACATAAACTTCACTGAACAGATCTTATAAGTTTATTCAGAAGCTTGAAAGGATACATGAGATGAAAGATGAGTATGTATGAGATCAAAAGAGCTGTCACAGTAGAGGTACGGCCCCTCACGCAACATTTGGGACTTGTTCTCAAAAGTTCAATGGAATCAAATACATGAACTTTTATTTTTTTGGAAGTACAGTTTGTGACAAAAACTCAATGGGCCGCTGCATATGCCTTTTACCAATGGGTTATCTGTGCAGGTTTGATGTTTCCATTCAGAAGGAAGTAAACCACAAGATAAATTCTAACAAGTCTATCTAGAAGAGAATAACAGCAAGTGAGCATATGAATTTGAAAAAAAAAAACTTCTGAAAAGCGTATCCCAGGTGTACATGTGTAAATGAAAAATGTAAATATGGCAGCAAGCATGCATCTTTTGTTTGAGTCGTATAGTAACTACAATGAACATAGAACCAGGCAAGGTGCAAAACTCCTGCCACAACAATTCTCAAAAGGGTCCAAATCTCATCAGTTCTTCTCAATGATCAGACGCCCATACCTTCTCATCTGCTCTGCCCTGGCGGAGGCGCTGCGATCAAGGGCCACCCGAGGGCTGCGATCAAGGACAGGCGACGGGGATCGGTGGTAGATCGGATCATCGTGGAAGGCATCAGCGGCGACCTGGCGACGGGAGGACCTCATGCGGCGGGGAGGCGGAGGACAGGCGATGGGGATCGTGGAGGGCGAGCCGGCGGCGGGGATCGGTGGCAGATTGGCGATGCAGAGGGAGAGTTGCCAGGGGGAGGGCGTCCGGTGGCGCGGTGATTTGCCGGAGGGAGGGCGTGGCGATCTGGTCCGGCGACGCGATGTGGAGGAGGCGCGGCGAGACGGCGAGGTCGAGAGAGTTGCACGTCGCGCGGATGCAGAGGAGGCACAGTGCGGGAGAGGATGCGGAGGGAGGGGTGGGCACGCGCGCTGATCTGGGACGTTGGATACAAATTATTCAGACGGCTTTCGACTGTTGGATGTGTCACATGATGAATGATGATGATGAATGAGTAAAACAACATGTTGAACTATAGGGTAGATGAGCTTCCTATGATAGATGGTTGTTCACAAGTGAGAAGTGTTAGCAAAGAACAAATAGTATAGATGATTAATCATAGGAAACTTTTATTTGTTGAGAGTTAATGTTTTCAATTTTTATTTGGAGTCAAAATAAATTCTATTCGAATTTTCCATGCATGTTTGACTCACAAACATGGGAGGATAAGAGAGGAGACGCGCAAACCTGACCACACGATGAAAGGGTGACAGAGCCGGGCCAGGCAAGGGTCGGGCGAACACTTGGTTCGGCCAACCCAGCCAGGACTTGTTTCTGGCTGCTGAATTTTGTGCACGGGCATGGGCTGGTGTTCATCATATTGATGTGTCAAGTTGATGCTGTTGCATGTTGGGAGTTCCGAAAAGACTCCCCCACACTTGCTTTGTACCTTGCCTTTATTCAACAAAAAAATATAAAAATCAAATAGGCTTCCACCGAGGTGTAATACCAGTGAGCCAAATTGTATTCAAATAACTCTAGGCGCATGAAGTGCCTAAATTTATTTTATTTTATTTTTATCTAATTTTTTTAATAGCAACAAGGAGCATGGTGGGTATCTTAGCAGGGCGGATATATGAGGCGACGATACACATGGTGCTTGGGTTTCTTACCAAATAGATCTTACCAAGCTTAGAACCGAATCGAATGTAATAAAGTGTTGCATTTGCTCTACTTTGTTCCCTGTGCATCTCTCTCATAAACCAAGGAGCGTGGTATGGGTGTTGCAGTTTCTGTACATTGCTCCTTAGTTGTCTTTTTATTTCCCGCAAAAGGTTAGTGGACAACAAATACTCGAGGGACTACAAAGATTTGAGAAGATTTTATCGTAGCCTCAAGATTAGTTGTTCACATCCATGCTAAAAAGGAATTGGATTCAAAACTTAAGAAGCGTGGATCCCACAAGTTTGCCAATTATTATTATCATTTTTTTCGAGAGACATTTCTTTTATTCTTGAAATCTTTCATTTTTCAAAAATTTTATTGTTTGTGTAATCAACATTTATGATATGGGCAATTGATAGTAAGTAATGTAGTTTGTATTTCCTCATTCAATAAAATATTGCAATACAGTTATGATGTTTGGAAGACTATCTCCGAAAGCAAGCCTATTGGAGCACCAACAAAGGCATCTACAAAAGAAGGTATCGCCAAAGAGCTGTAGCACACAGAAGAAGAAGGTTTCTCCCAAAGGTAGTATCTAACTTGGTTTTGTGGAGTATTTTCCTTTCATGTTAATTATTACAAATTTTACTTACTATCATCTAATTTTGTCTAATAGCTCAACAATTAAGAGATTCATGAAACCCGGGACTAGAAAAGGCTTTAGTTGATTTACTTCATGAGCACAATAACCGACATTACCGGTGCCAAAACGGGTGGACAAGTGAAGCATGGAACAAGGTCGTCAAAGAATTTCGTAACAGACATCCCTATGTCACCATGAATAAGCAACAGATCCAAGATAAGGAGAAGCGGTTAAAATGAGATTATAGGTTGCTTAAGAAGGCAAGGAAACAGAGTGGAGCTTCTTGGGATAATCAACGGTGCAGATTATTGCTGATGATGCTGTTTGGGCAAACATAATTAGGGTATGATATTTTGAGCATAATTGTTTTGTCCTCATTCAAATCACTATTATTTGTATTCATGCCATAATTATCTGTTTTTGTATCTTCTGTAGTCAAATATATTCCGCGCACGCTTTTCAAACTGCTAAACGGTGCGTTTTTCGTAAAAAGTTTCTATATAAAAGTTGCTTAAAAATTCATATTAATCCATTTTTTAAAAAAATAGCTAATGTTTAATTAATCATGTGTTAATGGACCGCTCTATTTTCTGTGTGTACTGTGCATGTTGGGAACCAGATTGCAAACACAACCTAAGGGCATCACCAATGCGTATCCCCGAGCGTGTCCCTGCTCACGGCCGTCTCCGCTCCGTCGCTTTGCCGTCCCAAGTAGAGGGGCGCGTGCCCCAGCTGAGGGACGCGGCTCTACGAGCGCCTCGGCTGGGAGGGCGAGCGAGGAGGTGCGCTGGGCGGGGCGTGGCTAGGGAGTAGCCCAAGGACACCGTTGCCTCCTCCTGTTTTTCCCCTTCTACCCTCGCCGGTTTTTTTTGCCTTTTCTATGAATCAATTTTTTTTTTCCATTCGGATCTACAGTTTTTTTCACCACTTAGGGGAAAAATACTTTTATTCTTGTTGTTTTTCTTTATTTTCTTTTTTGTAAGGCTTTCCTTTTTCTTTTTTCTTTTTTTTTTGAGAAACACAGTACGTACGCAGGCGCTCACAACGTGCGCACACTCACCCCTATGAACGCACACACGCACACCCTACCCCTATGAGCACCTCCGAAAGACTGAGCCTTTTTCTTTTTATGCACCTTTCTGCCTTTGTTATCTCTCTTTTATTATTCTTTTAACAAAAACGACCTCAAGTACCTTATTGCAAGATTATAGGGACTCAAATGTAAATATAAAAATTACAGGGACTCAAATGCAAAAAGTACAAACCCAAAAATTAAAATCATATAAAAATGGAATGATCTCGACCTGTATGTTCCGTTTTTGCAAACAGATCTTCAATCCGGCACATCAATTTTTTCACCAATCTAGAGTCGAACTTTTTTTTTTTGGTTTCTCAGAGGGAATTGGATATAGGAGTCGGACTTTTTATTTTATTTTTTTCACTAATCAGCCCAAACGAAAACGGATGGGAGTTTGTTTCCTATTTTTGTGGAATTGGACATATTTTTTTTCTTTTACCGCATCTATGGAACTTTTTTTGGATCGGATATTTTTTTGGTTTTTTTCCCTTTTTTTCTGATCGGACTTCTGGTTTTTTTGGTTTTTTCGCCTTTTTTTTTCCGGATCGGACTTCCTTTTTTGTCTGGTTTTTTTTTGCCTTTTATTCTGGATCGGACTTTTTTTCGCACTTTTTTTCGCCCGGTTTTTTTATCGGACAAACCTGGTTTTTTCCGTCCGGTTTTTTTGGTTTTTTTTCGTCCTGGTTTTCTGGATCGGACTTCTTTTTTGTCCGGTTTTTTATCGGACAAACTTGGTTTTTTCTGCCCGGTTTTTTTGACGGACGATGGAAGCACCTCTTATTTTTTAAGTAGTAGACATAGAGATTAATGTGTGAGCTTTCTCGAAATGCCCACTTATTGGGATTGAATATGTACTTGTCGGCTCCTTAACTAATATAACATACACAGAATAATGCGCTACCAGTAGGAATTTAGTGAGCTTAAAGATTTACCACTGCTTTTGTCCTTTAAGAAATAAAAAATGCATGAAACAAAAGAAATACTACTACCTCCCTCCCATAAGAAATCCAATCTTATGTTCAGATTCAAATGTAGAATTGGATTTTTAATGGAACGGATAGAGTAAATAATATTAGTGTGGTCTGTACCTCATAGAGTAACTGAAAATCTTGGGCGTGGTGGTTAATTGCCTCAATCATGTAGATATCTAAGTATGCAAACTACAGCTATTGGTAATCCTGAATTAGAGGCAATGCATCTAATGGCAAACCATAAGAGAGTTCTATATATAAATTGCACAAAAAATTAGATGAATAATTAAGTTGTTTTACCTGGACGTGTTAAAGTAGAGCTAGGTTAAAGGGTGACCGGCGTCAACGAAGTTATCCCGTTTGTTGTGGTATCGCTCAATAATTGGTGATCGATTCAGTCCACTTTATCTCTCAGTTCTTCATGATGCCTGCAGCCGGGATCGTGGCGTCGACAGGCATCTTCATCGTCGACGGCATGATGGGCCCTCGTAGCCACGGCACTTGGGATATATCTCATGTATGCACGGACGGAGTCCTAACCATATATCTTGAGATCGATACATTATGAAGGAAGGTCCCCGTCGTGTCTGGAGTCCTCGTATATATCTGTCGAGATTGATATACGTTAAGTTACTACGCACAAATTAGTTGGTGGCCCAAATACGGTACATGCAGATTAGATTTTATGGCCCAATTAAATGATTGATTGACCGGGCTTTAAACTGTCTATGTACATATGTAATATTAATCTACGGTTATAATATCTTCTTCATCTATCTGATCAATGGTTAGATCTTTCCGATTAACGTGAGAGCTCCTAGAAAGTGCCCGATTAGTATAGGTATAGAATTAAGCCCTGCTGAGCTATTCGAGCTCGAGTTTACTAGGCTTGCGAGCCTCAGCCTAGGCTTGAGCTTGACTTATTTTTAGTATTCGAGTCGAGCTTGAATCGATTGTTTAGTATTCGAGTCGAGCTTGAATCGTGCCTGTAACGAGTCAAGCTCGAGTAGCTTGCGAGCTCTAAGCTTTTTTGACAGCTCTACATGGGAAAACATTGTTTTATTAGTTAATAGAAAAATAAATTGTACAACCAACAAATTAATTTACCCATGGAGCCATGTACTTGTTCACAAGCCGTGCTCTAATGCCCTATTACACAGAACAAGGAAAAAAAAAAGAGAGAATCCACTCAGTGCCACTGAGTTTTGCCCACTTCTACAATATACCCCTGACTTTGCCAGGTTGAACAATATACCATTGGGTTTTCTTTAACCTTCACTGCGTGCCATCACAGCCCAGTTAGCATCTGTTAGCGATGTAAAAAGACCTATTTACCCCTAACTTATTATATATGGTATTTTTTGTCCAGAGAAATATGTAGGAGAGGGGGCGTGCGGTGATTGAGGGAGGTGGGAGGTGGGATCGATCTCCGCCGTTTGGATTTTACCGAGATGATCTGGACCCTTGAGTGATGAATGAAACAATGAAAGATGAGTGAAACAAAGGGTAGATATGAAACAAAGGGAGTAATTGAGATTATACCTTCTTATAGTGTGCAATTAATCCAAATGAGCGCCAACAAAAAGTTATTTGTGGGTGTATTTATTGGTTTTTCTTAAGATTTGATCACTCAGTTTGTACATGTGTGTGAACTATTTAGTTTTTTAGACATTGCAATACATACAGTCACATACATATATTGTAAATGGTAACTGCCATGACGAAGAAGCACGAAGCTTCATGGTCAAATTTACCCATGGTAACTGTCATGATGAAGGAGCGCGCACGAAGCAAAATTTATCCAGATGAGCGAAGTAAAAATCGAATGTACTACTCGAGTGTGAGGTGGGCAGAAAAAGATCGAACCGAAAAGACCGAGACCGAGACTCGGTCATCAATTCGGTCATAGGTAGTGAAGACCGAATTTTGTTCGGTCAATTCGGTTAGTCTCCTCGGGTAACCAAATAGACCGAAAAGACCGAATTATCAAAAAATGTCTGAATACAACCTACAATCCACTATATTTAATAGGATTAAACTCTAATTTTCACATCCCTATTTCTTCTAGGTATGCAACCTAATAAGAGTCTTTACTCATAAGTACTAACGATTTTTTTTTTGGTTGAAAATTTCCATTATTTCTTTGCATATATGAAAATGTTGTTGAATTTGTTGGTCCTGACATTTTTTCGCATAAATTCGGTCTTCACTTTTCAAAGACCGAAAGACCGAAGACCAAGACCGAAATTTTCGGTTAGACCACTCCTAGTGCTGGAGGATCCCACTGCAAGGAAATATTTTTACGGAAAACGGAGCTTACGGATCCCAACACACACAATGCTTACGGAAAACGGAGCGATCCATTAGCACGTGATTTAATTATTTGCTAATTTTTTTTTCAAAAATGGATCAATATGATTTTTTTTTAGCAACTTTCGTATATAAACTTTTTTGCAAAAAACGCACCGTTTAACAGTTTGAAAAGCGTGCGCGCGGAAAACGATAGTAGGGAGTTGGGAAAGGGGGATTCCAAACACACCCTTAGGAAACATAGGAGTAGGGTTGTCAATGAGCCGAGCTTGAGCGAGCTTGGGTATGTAGGCTTGAGCTCGCCATAAACTCGACCCGAGCCTGGTTACTAATCGAGCTTAGGAGTGAACTCGAGTTCGAGCTCGGTCAAGCTTCGAGCCTACTCAAGCTTGATAGCTTGACTTGGTGGAACTTCAAAGAACTTGCTCTTGTATAATCAATGCAAACTATTGGTAATCAAAATGAATGGGTGCTAATTGTCTTAAATGAAACCTCTACACTCTACAGCTTCTCTCATGAATTCATGCCTTTGAAATGTTGGATTAACAAACGCTAGCTATTACATCTACTAGGAGTAGTAATACTATTACTAGTAACCAGATAATAACTTTATTGAGAAGCACTGATGAGGTCTCAAGACTTGAACAGGCTAAGCATGGTGGTAAGTACATATCGACCCATCAAAAATATCTTCCTACATGCAATGCATCTTATGCTAATTAAGCCCTACCGAGTTATTCGAGCTCAAGTTTACTAGGCTTGAGAGCCTCAGCCTACGCTTCAGCTTAACTTGTTTAGTATTCGTGTCGAGCTTGAATCGAGCCTGTAACGAGTCAAGCTCGAGTAGCTTGCGAGCTCCAAGCTTTTTTGACAGCTCTACATGGGAAAACATTTTTTTATTAGTTAATAGAAAAACAAATTGTACAACCAACAAATTAATTTACCCATGGAGCCTTGTCCTTGTTCACAAGCCGTGCTCTAATGCCCTACTACACAGAACAAGAAAAAAATAAGGGCATTTTAAGAAAAAATGTAGATAATTATGTGTACATTATAAAATGACTTATGCTACAAGCCTATTTTCATGTCAGTATGTCACAAACAGGTTCTTAATTACATGTCACAAGTATATAACTCAATAAACTTGTGAGAACAAAAAGAGATGCACCATACCTCATGAAATTTATGGGATAATTACTCCGAGATTCCATCGATGGACATACAGTGTTCATGCAAAGGCATCCTGTTATCTACCTTTACGCATGTACGGAATCGCCATACATAATTTGTCAGCCATCGGCCAAGGTAGTGTGAGGCTCAAAATGACTTTCTTTGTTTGTCAGCCATCGGCCAAGGTAGTGTGAGGCTCAAAATGACTTTCTTTCCTTGCCGAATGCAGTGAAACTTTCAACACAAGTAGAGATGCCTCTTCAATTGTTTCAGGGCCAAGGTACAGCAATCTTCATTTAATTAACCTAACGGCTTCACTTTCCTGATTACAAGAGCAGATCCATAAAATTTCTGAAGCATAAGACAAATTTTTGTAGTTGGAACAAAAACCCTAAAATCAAAGTAAAAGGTACACTATATTTGCAAAAATAGTTGTGAATTCAAAAAATATCCACGAGATTCATTTGAGTGAATAATGAGATGGACACAAAACATAGCTTTGAATGTGGTAGTGTCAATCAACAACATTTTCTGCTTCATACCTAGAGATTTGGAAGTAAAAGCAAGTAAAACATCACTCACCGTGGTATCCACAACCTCTTGACTGTTTCACTGCTGAAAGATTTATTATCTATAACAAAGACTGAACAAACGAACACCTAAAAGCTTAGACGCGGACGACGCACGAATTGGAAAAATCCAAAATTTTTAAGTAGGTCAAAAGATTATGTGTTGTTCAGTACACAATTTTTCTGTTGGTTTGGACATACTATAATTTTAGTGAAATAGTGGCCCAAAATCTCTTTAATCAAGTAATTAATAAGGATGCTAATGTTTTTATTGGGATACTAGTGGTAACTTTTTTTTACTTTAGAGTGGGAGGGCGCAAAGGGGACGCCCGTTAACCGGGAGGGGAAAACAAAATAGTGTCATCGACTCCTTTCCTCTCCATACCGAATCCGGTGTCTCCAATGGGTAATTTTTCATGTATTAAGAGAACACCTTCAAATTAAGAGAAGTAAATTGTTTACAGAACACGGAAAAAAAAACAGAGAGGTTACATAAGCATATTCTCGCGACACTAATAATGCAACCCAACTGTCTATATTAGCAGTGCTGGCAACGATGCTATTGCAACTTAAGGTTTATGAAATTGATGAAAACCGAATTTTACGAAATCCGGGCTTCTCGGACCGGGTTGAAAACACGAATAACCCAAGTGCTCTACTGGCAATTTAAAGAATATGTTATTTCACTGTTTCCACCGTCGCTTTAGGTAGAAAATTACACACGACGGCAGTCCTAGCCC
The DNA here is from genome assembly GCA_009805545.1 of Oryza longistaminata. Taxonomy (NCBI): domain Eukaryota; kingdom Viridiplantae; phylum Streptophyta; class Magnoliopsida; order Poales; family Poaceae; genus Oryza; species Oryza longistaminata. Next base: position 24,514,069 of record CM020181.1, read on the forward strand.
ATCCGAAGGACTTTGCTGGCTTGCTCTCCTTCTTCCCATCACATTAATCTCCTCTTCAATCCTCCATTACTTCTCTTCCTCAAAGCTCATTCTTTTGAATGATCACTGCTATGTATACGATACAATGTTACGATCAACATACGATGCTCTCAGTCCCTGGTAGGAGTGGACATTCGGTCGGACTGAAAAATTCGATCTCGGTTTCTGGTCTTCTAGAAATTTTGGTCATAAAAAATTGGATACTGATTGGTCTTGCAAAATAATGAAGGTCTCGGTCATGATCGAAATTTCAGAAGGTCCAAAATAATCAGCCAAGGCTCTAATACATAAAAAAAAAAATATAAACATAAAAAATCACAAATCGACTCTCTTCACTGTCATGGGTCACAAAATCAAAACATGTTGGAGACCAAAATTGGGTCGAAATTCGATTTAATTGGATTGTTTGGCCATCATGGACCTATTGGACTAAAATTCGGTTTGTTTGGTCTATTCATTTACCGAAGGTGCTGACCGAATTGTTCGAACAAAATTCGGTTTTTCAATACCTGAGACCGAACTAGTGACCAAATTTCTCGGTCTCGATGTTTTTGGTCTCGATCTTATTTTTTTGGATTTGGTTTTTCGGTTCAGTCTTTTTCTACCCATCCATCATGTTTCTATAGCCCAACCATTAATCACGCAAGACATGATACAATTGTAACAAATTTATTGTACGCATAGCGATTTCCTTTTATGCTTCCAGAACAGCACAATGGTCAAATTACGTTCCAGAACAATACATATGGTCGTGATGCCGAACAGATTGGGTTTGGGTGTGATTGCAAAGCAAAGAAAAAAGAGAGTATCACGCAGGATGAAGTAGAGCAGAGCAGTGCGAGAGCTCGATCTCTCCTGCTTCTCGCGTCGGATCCGATCAGAGGGGAAGAGGGATCGGAAAGAGTCCTGGCTTACTCTGGATCGGATTTTACTCGGCACGGATTCGAATAGGAGGTAATCTCAATCTCATTATCTTAATAATACGTACTCCGTTCTTGCATCGTCGATCCGCGCTTATGTAAATTATCTACTGTTTCTCTCGGCCACTTGCTCCGCGTCCGCGGCGCGTCGTGCAAGGGTTTCTCCTTCCCTGTGGTTTGATTTCTACTAGCTACTAGCATTAGCTAGAGTTGTGCCAGGTTAGGGCCTGTTTCCTCCAGTGATCTCGACATAATTTCTAGCTGTTGCGGCTGTTATTTTTTTTATCCTTTTGTTGCTCTTAAGTTGTTGGTCCAGTTGTTAGGTCTTTGTTTTTTTTATGTTCTTGTAATGTTAGAAAACCCTAATAGTGATGTACGAACTCCTTATTCTTTCAATTAAAGGAGGCAGTTGCCTTCTATCTAAAAATCTAAATGCAATTTGTTGCTTCTACCCTCTAGAATTATCAATTATACCCATTGTGAAGTGCAATTTTACTCTACATGTACAAAGCACAGATTTGGTTCAAGATTAGCCCTTTTATATAGCAGGATTTCTCTGAATTTGGAATATATGTTCGCCCTGGCTAGCTTTATGCCAAAAATTCCTACTTCTTGTGCAGTGGTCTACTTAGGATCTTTTTGGGGTGTTGGGGTTGGGACAATTTATATTATTTATACTTAGCAACGCAATCATATTATGGGTAATTCGTTCAAAAAAAATATTATGGGTAGCTGATTGATTAATTGCCATTCTTTACTTATCATTTGCACCTTTCATGCTTTACTTTTACCATAGGACCACACTCAATTGATGTCAGGCTCTAACGGAAGTATGGAGAAGAAAGTTGAGTGTGCATCACCGGAAGTATGGAGAAGAAAATTTGAGCAGAGTGTAGACGTCTGTTCAAAAGCGATCACTCCACAAGCGAAGAAGCCCACACATACTCGCATAATAAACAGCATTGGTGTAAAATCTGACGGGTCAGAAAGCATAGAATTTCTGTATGAGCTAGCAAAGATGAAATCCACTTCAGTTGCGGTTCTGTATCAAAATTGGCGGTTGATGTCAACTGAGTACCAAACAGGCAGCCTCTTACCACCTGTTGCTAGAAGCCGTGTGCCTTGGATTTTCGTCCCTACCGCTGATGGGGCTATCTTTGCAAACTTGATGGACAAGAGAAGCTTGTGTGCAACCAATGGGGACATGTCCCATGCTGCTTCGTTGGTCTATTCCAGGGATGGGTGGCTGTTGTTCCTGTCACTGCCAGGTGAAAAGAAACGCGATTGTCAAATGGTTTTGATGAACCCATTCAGCGGTGAAACGTTTACCATGCCTCCAGCACCGCTCGGCTTGCGTTGTGGTAGGCCGAAAGCTTCATTCACAGTACGTGAAGGGAGGCCAGAACTTGTGATATATTCTTGCTGGGTTGGCAGAAGAGACATTCAGGCATTGCTGGCTCGCCCAGGTGATGACGAGTGGCAGGTTCATACTGCAAGCGTCTTGTCACATTACGTTGGCCTGGACGATTCTCTCTTGTGCGCTCGCAAGTTGTATTGCGTGTTTGACAGTGGCTGCAGGCTGATGGTGTTTCATTTGGATGGGCAGTACTGGTCATCCTACAGTGTTTACTTGCGGGGTCCGTATCTTGTGGAATTTGAAGGGAGGGTGTTGTCTGTCTGTGCTCCAAAACCCTTTGAACCTGATGGTGGTGGGAATTTCTTCGTCGGGGAGTTGACAGTAGGTGAAAACCGAGCTGCTCTAGTGGAGCTGGATGACTCTGAGCTGAGTAACAAGTCTTGGTTTCTGGGTCCAGTCCAATCATTCTGTGCAAGGATCAAGGGTCATAGAGTTTATAACTTTGCATATAAACCACAATGGGATGGAGAAGATATTGAGAAGAATCATCATTATCACGTGCATTACCATGACTTGCTCAAGAAAAAGTTCAGATATCTCACAGTTGATGAATTCGGCTCTGGGCATTCTTGGGTTGATTTAGGTGGAGTGCTTGTAACACGCTACCCCAAGACCCAAGCATGATGATGTTGCTTTGCCATTGGCAGCTGTAAATAAATTATGCATCCTATACTTATATTTTGCCCATTGAGGGAAAAAAGTCATAAGAGAAGTTTTACCACGACAGAAGGCTGTCGAGGTTGGCCATGCACTCCAGAGCACACACCCAGGAACCACACGCCAACTACACATACACAAGCCCCTGAGAGGGGTGAACTTTTGGTAGTTAGTGCAATGATCAGGTAGATGGTAAAGCTATCCTTGTGTTTGTCAACTGCCCAAAGCCTTTGTCGAAAAGAAACCTATATATGTTTAATTATGCCTTTCTTGTCCTCGTGTGGATCAAGGGAAAATATGTTTCAGTGAATGTTTTAGAGACTAAACAACTTGTTTCCATGCTGATCTATCTGCTTTTTTTTTCCTTCATGTTATCTTGACTGAATGCTTTTCTTTTTGCCTTATTGGTTGATGGAGTTTGTATTTTCATTAGTAATGGAAGGGGACTAGAAATGTTTTTGGCTCTTGCCTGCATATGTTTATATATTGCTATCACTAACGATTTTCCTAGACAAGGACCCTTTCAAATTGCGTGCGGAAAATGGACCGCATGCGAAAATGAGCCGATTTTCCCATGTGGACTTTAAAATTTTCCCACTTTCTCTCCTCTCCCCTCCCCTCTATCTCTTTTTCTCCGCCACTCCTCTCTCCTCAGTCCTATGATTTCCTCACTCCTCTCTCCTCTCCTCTCTCCTCTCTCCTCTCCTCGGTGGCGGCCCAAGGCGACGGCGGCGGGCGGCGCGGAGGCTGCGGTGCGGAGGCCGGCGGTGACAGCGACAGTGGCGTGCGGCGGCCTCCTCCACGCGGCAACGGTGGAGGTGCGGGATCCGGTGGGCGGTGGCCGGCCGCCCTCCCCCGCACTGGATCCGGCTCCCTTCCCCTCCCTCCTTCCCTCCCCAGATCCGGCGGAGGGGAGGGGCGTTGGCGGCGGGCGGCGCGGAGGCCGGCAGCGGCGGCGCTGACGGGAGGCCGGTGGGAGGTGGGCGCCGACGAGGAGGAGGAGGAGGAGGAGGAGGAGGAGGAGGCGGCGGCGCCGGTAGCGGCGCGGCGCCGCCGATTCTAAGGTTTTAATTTTTTTTTTGTTTTTTAATGGTATTTTCGCGTGCGAGTGCGCTACCCGCACGTAAAAATCGCTATTTTACCAGATACCTGGGTGCGTGTGGGCCGCCCAACTACACACAAAAATCGTTTAGCTCGCACGCAAAAATCGGTATTGCAGTAGTGTATGATATGCGTGGTAGGTATCAGTTGCTGGCCGGTGCATCCAGTTCATTAGCTGACAGAGCACTCTTTACAACATCCATTTGAGCTGTACCATTAAAATTTGTAATTTGATAGAGTACCAAAAGAACTACGCACTGTGCCATTATTATTTGTAAGTTTGTTCTCGTAATTTAGACGCGCGGTAAGAGCTGGAAGTTAAAAACATTTCCGAAGCTCGATGGTGTGGTTGCATCTGATGATGCCTTGCATCTCATGGTCTGGGTATGAACCGATTTGGGCAAACTGATTTGAGATATAACTATTAGTCCACATGACTTAATTTTAATAGTCGACGGGTGAAAAGTTTTCGATTTTAGGGTTTAGACTAAAATATATGATGTAGCTGTACTCTCTCGTTGTCGCCAGCTACTTGCCACTTCTCACTGTCTCTTAGCGGTTAGCAAAGTGTCATTCTCATAGTGAGACACTTTGAGTTGTAGTAGCGCCGGAGACTATGTGTAATGGGGAACCGGTTCGAATCGTCCAGAGCTTGCGCTGGATGGATCCCGTGAGCCGAGGGTGGTTGCATGATGGGGCTTTAGGCCCCCCCCCCTCTTCTCGCGCCATCATAGTTCCTTCAAGCTCATGGTTGCCAAGCCCCTGCACACGACCTCATAGTTGAGAAAACTGAAACGGGCATCAAACCGAGTGAGCTCCTGGTTCACCAGTCTAGCTGTCCAACCGCCATGTCGGCCAGTTCAAATGTTAAACTAGATGTAGGTTGTCGCCGCCTCTTCCATGACATGGGACCATCGATAGCCCGAGTCTCTTCCCATATGTCAACCAGCGGAAGGTGGAGGTGGTGAGATAGGTGGATAGGGAGGGGAGAGGGAGATCAGGTGGTGGCGACGCTATGAAGAGGAGAGGGAGATGCAAGTGGCGGCAGTGGTTCCAATAGTTTTTAAGGAGTTCCACTATTACTTAGGCTTAAACTAGGATACATTCATCTGCAATTAAAAATATCCATATTCAGTCATTTTTTAAGGATATTCAGTCAAATTTAAATTTAAAAATGTCTATATTCTGTCGGATATTCAATCAATTTTTTTAACTCCGGAGAAAGTTTAGTTATTCCAACGTCAATGTTTTTTTTTTACTAGTGGGTGTATAAAAGAACATGAAGTACTCTTATGTAAGATATTTTTTATTCTACTCTTAACACAAGTCACAAAAACCTACACTGAAAACTTATTGCCAAAGCTGTATGAAAACTGAGCGAACCGTGAATATGTTTACATCGATGCAATCACATGAAAACAGCAAAACCAGGGAGAGCTCATCAGGCGATAAAAGCTCGATTAAATATTGAGAATCTGAGGCACCTGGACAGAAAGTAAATGAGAAAATTTGGTCCTTCAAATAGATCGATCTTATTTCATGTAATAAAAAAGAAAAGGAAATGAAGCCAGCTTTCCCAAAATATCCCATCCGTAGGAAGGATGGTCACAATTAAACAATTTACATTTAGGTCCTTGACAAATTATCTGGCAGAAAAAAAGTTATCCTAGCAATTTTTCACTCAATTCGTTGACATGGGTAAGGCCTACGGTCATCCTCATCCACACATCAAAGGCAAATCCACGATTGTGCAAATTGTCCCGTGGTAAATCTGGGATCACGCAGATTGTCCAATGGAGAAAGAAGAGAGGAAATTTTATCACACTTTGTCGAATGCTCTCAATTATTATGATTATTATTATTCTTATACCACATCATTACAGTTCCAGCATTTAACGACTGAATGGCACAACCAGTTCAGGTAGACGAAAGCAGTTAGAGACTACCCAGAGTTCAGCAAAATCCATACACCACGATTCACGCCACAGTAATCAGGTTTCAAGGGCGCCAACGTTCAGGGCAAGAGAAAGAGGACGATGTGCACGATACGGCCTAATCCTTGTACTTCATGTCGGATACCCTGAAGCCAGGCATCTCGAATGAAGTGGCAAACTTCTCCACCTCCGCCCTGAGGTCCTCAATGTCCTTGTTGTTCTCCAGGCCCTCGTTGAAGTACTTGAGAAGCTTGCCACGCTCCTTCTGAACATCCAAGCAGATGGTCACTGCCTGGTGAAGGAACTCGGCGATCTGTACAAAGTCCTTCTCTACCAAACCCCTTGATGTCATGGCAGGTGTACCTGGAACCAGCATTCGGAGATAAATGATAATGGGCAACATGGCAAGTTACTGCAACATGTACAGATAAAAGTAAAGTAAGATGTTTAGAGTTCAGTGAAGCCTTTCCAATCAAGTCAAAGTTCTCAGGACAGAAGGGTACAGACAGATGCTTAGACTTAGAAAATGTCTTTAAGCCATAAAAAATCTAGGACATATAAACTTTGATAAGCATGTCACAAACTAACAGCTTTCTTTTAGGTTATATGTGGAATGTACAAAAGCACGTCGCAAGCTGACAGATCTCTTTTAGGTTATGTGTGGAATGTACAAATGCAAGATCACAATCTGCAGGTTTATTATGTTCTTCGGTAGTATACACTACCGAAGAACAGTTGCTCCAATACAAGGACTAGAATAATGAGCCTTGAAAGAACAAGGGTTAGTTTTCAATATTACCACTGTAGCCCCTTTGAATTGTACTGGTTAGAAATTATAATTTTTAGCTGTAAGTTACAAGTGATTCATAAATTTGAATAATAATATTGTTGTGTCCGGTGAATTGGACGATAAACTTAAGTTTGTACAAGGTATAGCACTAATGGTTTATTTAATTGAACAGAAATAGCACTTAGGATCTAATAGTATTATGTTTGGACCAAAAAAATATCAATTGAGACTCAAGGTCTTTCTTCAATGAACAAGCATCATATTGGGAAGTATTACTGGGATACTAGGTTGTGTTAGCCCATCACCCCACTTTCTCAGGTACCGCTTTGAATGATAGATCCTTGCCAGTGACCATTAACCACCCCAAAGCATGTGGGCAAAAAAAAGTAACAGAACATTATATAATTTGTTGAGTAAGGAGCAGATACTGACCAATGCGGACACCACCAGGTGACATTGCACTGCTATCCCCAAAGACAGCATTTTTATTCAGTGTAATGCTGCACAAATCACAGACCTTCTCAACTTTGTTACCTATGGCAGACCAACATTTGAGTTAGTTCACATGGACTCAGAGAAAACAACATAAGATGCCATTAAACTTGCTCAGCATACCAGTCAAGCCAAGAGGGCGCAGATCCCAGAGAACAAGATGGTTCTCTGTTCCATCAGTAACCAATTTGTAGCCCTTACTCATCAAATGGTTACCAAGGGCAACAGCATTGGCCTTGACCTGCTTAATATAAGACTTGAATCCAGGTGACATAGTCTGCTTCAAACCAACCGCTAGCGCAGCAATTTGGTGGTTGTGAGGGCCCCCTTGGAGCGACGGAAACACTGCGAAGTTGATCCTGTCCTCGTAGTCATACAGAGCGCCCTCAGGCTGGCCTTTCTTGGGAGGCTTCGGGCCCTTCCTGTAGAAGATCATACCAGATCTTGGCCCTCGGAGACTCTTGTGGGTGGTAGTGGTAACCACATCAGAATATTGAAAAGGATTTGCAGCCTCCTACAAAAGTCAATAGTAATAATTATAGCAAAGAGATGTTTCAAAAGATTTAAGGCCCTGACTGAATACAGGAGTATCATAGGATTCATTGCATGATAACATCTCATGTTGAGATTGAATGGATTCCCTATTCCATTTGTATGTTAATAGGTTCAAAATTAACTGCTAATACAGTGACTCCATCAATTACTGTATTTCAACACTTGGAGAGATCACAAGCAGTTTAGTGAAAGCAATTCTTGGAAGCCCAGGAAATTCTTAATGACAGCTTAATTTAGATAATTGTACAAATAGGGAAGATGGGTAGTTGCCAAAATGATAGGGTTTATAACAATTGCTAGTTGCAACAAACACATGTCAGTTGTCACATTCAGACAGTGGTATACACAACCGCAGACAAAAGAATGTATCGCGAGGGTACATACTAGTCACAGGGAAACAACCCGTCATCCCGGGTGGTAATTTTAAAATATCTATCTGAGTCAAGCATTTCTCTTATTTGTGATATCACAACTAATTCCCAGGCATCAACCAATCTCTTCCTCGCAATAGCAAAGGGACTTGAAATGAAATAAGGGCCTGTCCGCACGCACAAATGTTGCATCAACTATGTAGGACGAAACAAGGAAATCAGAGGGAGTCTCTAGTCAAATTTATTTGACGTTGGGACTTCAGAGTACTAATCCTAGTTCTCCTAATGTCTAATAAGTTTGAATGGAAGGACTATTTCATAACATTGTCAAACCCAGTAACTAAACTCGCAGAACAAAGCTATCGACAATAGTGGCATCATGGCATGTGCCAATTAGGAGCCGATGCTACCTAGTAAGAATTATCCAGGTAATCGCGATGAACTAAAATTTAATACCAATAAATCAAGAACCCGACCAACTAGGCAAATGCAATTTAGAACACAATTACATAAGGATACAGGAACACAAGCAATTCCATACCTGAGCGGCAACTAGGCCACTGATGTGAGCCATGTCGCAGAGCAACATGGCGCCGCACTTATCCGCGATGGCCCTGAACCTGGCGTAATCCCAATCCCGCGGGTACGCGCTCCCGCCGCAGATGATGAGCTTGGGCCGAAAATCCATGGCCTTCTCCTCCAGCTTATCATAATCGACGTATCCTGTCTCGGAGCTCACCTTGTACGGCAGGCTCTCGAAGTAGATGGACGTGGCGGAGATCTTTTTGCCGCCGGCGGTGTAGTAGCCGTGCGTGAGGTGGCCGCCGGACGGCAAATCGAGCCCCATGATCCGCTCGTGGGGTTGGAGCAGCCCGGTGTAGGCGGCGAAGTTCGCCGGCGAGCCGGAGTAGGGCTGCACGTTGACGCCCCAGGCCTCGGGGTCGAGGTGGAACGCGGCGAGCGCGCGGGCGCGGCAGAGCTCCTCCACCTCGTCGATGACCTCGTTGCCGCCGTAGTAGCGGGCCCCCGGCATGCCCTCGGAGTACTTGTTGGTGAGCGGCGAGCCCAGCGCCTCCATGACGGCGAGCGAGGTGAAGTTCTCCGACGCGATGAGCTCGACACCCGCGCGCTGCCGCCGCTTCTCGCGCTCGACGAGGTCGTACACCTCCGGGTCGACCTCCTCCAGCGTGGTCAGCCCCCAGTCGGCCACGGCGTCCATCGCTGGGGCGGCGACCGGGGACGTCGCCACCGCGGGGGACAGCCTGCTGCGCCGCGCCCCGCTGAAGAGCGGGAGCTGGAGACGGGAGGAGTGGTGGTGGCTGGAGAGCGGGTAGGTGGGGCGCGAGGAGAGAGCCGCGCGCGTGGGCGGCTGGGCGAGGTGGTGCGAAGCCATCGCCATGCGCGCCAGGTGCTCGGCGGAATGCCCACGCGGATAGCGGCTGCGGCTGGGGGGGTGCTCGGCGGAATGCCCACGCGGGTAGCGGCTGCGATGCGGCGCGGGTGAGGGAAGGGGAGTGGAGATGGGAGCCTCGGGTAGGCTTGGGCTGGGTTTGGGCTTGCGCCGCCACTGTCCGTTGTTATATAGCGGCGGGCGGTGCTCGAGGGTTTTGTGCCTCGAGATTCGTGTAGGGCGTGCATCTGCTGCAGCTCTCGGCCATTGATTATTCCGTATGTTTCCTTTTTTTTTTTGTTCCTTTATTAGTTCGACGAGAGAAGCAGGTTGACGAAACCCTAGCGAAGCGACCGAGGCTGACCGATTCCTCTCCTTTCCGTTTTCGTGTCGTCTCGTCGCGGACTTGTGCTGTGTTCTACGGTCGAGGGTGAGTCGACGTGTCTTGCGGTCTCACCTAGCGTGCGTACGCACTCGCGGATGTGGTCCCCGTCGGTCAGGCGGTCGGTGAAGGTTTTGCCCGTCGTTTAGCACGAAATGGCTCGAGGCTGGAGCGTGTGAATGAATGGAGAAAAGTAACATGGACCTGTCACACATGATTCTCGTGATCGACTGAGATTAGTTTCTCCTATTTAACTCTCACTCTCTTAACAAGAGTTGATTTAGTGAGAAAATATTTTATTTTTCACTAATGAGATAAGCAAAACAAGTGTGTATATCCCCATGAGATCGGTTTATCCTCATTCGGCATATTGAAATATATACTATTCCAGACTATGTTTGAAATTGATCTAATAAAACCAAGAAGAAAATGAATATGTTTTCTAAATTTTATTGTGCTTGCATGTTATTTTGGGAAAAGTGTGTGTTTTATTTTAGTGTTGGCTGGAGTGTAATCGCTATTATGAAAGGGAACACCTTTAAAAAATAGTTTCCCTTTAATTCGACACTAATCAAATTAATTTAGAGCAACTAAGGTGTCTTAATTGATCTCATTCGAAGAAACGTAAGAATGGCTATGAGTTTGCCAAATCCTCCTACAAGTTGTTAAATGGGTTGGGTCTTTTCGTGTCCGCTTGGCACGCATGTGAAATTGATAGACTAGGAACAACGCAATCCGTTTGGCCGTAGTTCGTGTTGGCATGGCTTGTCTAGCCACGTCGTGCTTGCGCTGCTATTTGACCTGGCATGCCAACATGACTAGTGCATATAGTGAGCGAGCACGACATGGGCCATGAATAGCATGACACGGTCTGACCTCTGCGGCATGATGATGACCGACGATTGGCGAACAACTACCAGGGGCTAGGAGGAAAGGAGAACGCAAGAATCGAGAAAGCCATGGGCTTGGGGCAGAGGAAGCGATGGTAGACGCTCGTCGACGTAGGCCTACACGGTCAACCCTATTCATGGGATGGCAACATATGTGGAATCGTGTCTTGTGGGTATAGTTGTATAACTTTGATCAGAGTAAAACTATTCGTATAGCCGTGCCCGCAGTTATGGGCGATCAACCAGATTCATCGTGCTTAGTCTCATTTATTAATATTTGACTTAATGGAACTGGCATAGTTTAGGTGGAGGGTTGGGCCTGTCGTAACGTGGTGTAGCATTGAACAATGATGATTAATATTGCTTAATTTACATTAACAATTTTTACTACTTTCAACTACTGCTTTTAAATGATTGCTTTATGCAAATGAACCCTTGGCCTCCTTTTGAATTACTTGCATCATACCTCCTCTTCTGGTATGACTTGCTAAGTACAATAGGTGGTACACAGTCTTGCTCTTTCTTCCCCACACTAGAGATGGAGTACTTCTTGGTTGGAGGTTTCTCGGAGAAGTAGGCTACATCGCTGCCGTCAAGGATGCCTGTGGAGTGGAGACGCCACGCTGCAAGAGTCAAGTCTTTAGTTTAAGCTCACTTTTACCTTTCCGCTGCATTTATAAAACTTTTATTATGTTTGTAAGATGTGGATCTGTATGTCAACTTTGTCATTTGTGTACACTGGCCGGTCCTGGACAGGGGTTTTGATGCACATTCAGCTTGGAAATTCTGGCTCGTGAATTTTTGGGCGTGACACAGGTGGGCCCCTATGATGGTTCCTGGTGGTTTGGCCCCACTTCACATCGGTTTGGCCTGACTTGTGGGCCCCTCAATCCATGTGCTCGCACGTGATTCGCCGGAAGTGTGTTTCTTTACACGCCGGCCTTATCTCCTTCACTTTTGTGTTTATTCCTGCATCCAATTTAATTCTCCAATTGTAATACAACTACATTATTTATTATTGGTATGCATGTAAGTAATGATAATTTTCCCTTTATTAATTTTGCTAGCTAGGGGTCAAAACTGGTACTTAACATCCATTAACAGTAGGAAGTGAAGGGCCACGAAGGTTGTTGGCGGCTATTAAATGCCAATTTTATGTTAGATTTAATTGGGTAATTGATCCATTTAAATCAATTAAATCAAATAAATTCCAAGGCTCATTATGCTAGGTCATGTGTATTCATTCTTTTATAGGATATCAATGGGATGAAGAGTTTTGAGAATTAATCCATTTGATTAGGGAATTGGTAACTTATATCAATTAGTCCTAATTGATGGATGGTTGATGGTTGTATAGTGGAGGATGGTTCATGGCTAGTTGATGACAATTAGTTGCTCTATTCCTCTTCCTATTCCATTGGTAACTTACATCAATTACTCCTAATTGATTGTTGGTTGATGGTTGTGTAGTGGAGGATGGTTCATGGCTAGTTGATGACAATTAGTTGCTCTATTCCTCTTCCTATTACATATGACTCTTACTCTTCATCTTCCATTCCTCTTATAAAATGAGAATGGATTTGATCTCCCGCGAGAATAGTGAGACACACTTTCATCCATTTTCCAACGCTGTTGCTGCTACGGTAATCCCATCCCGACGAGTGTGTGCACACGCGTTGGGAGAGTAGGCCTCCGAAACCACGCGCTGCTGCGACGTTTGCACGGACGGGCAGGCGATCAGGTTTTTGGGGAGCGCAAGGCGCGACTACTCACTGTTCGTCAACATCTACTTCACCTTCACCAATATGTCGAACACTGGAGACAATGGCAACACTGGATACAAGGAGAAGGAGGCTCCCGTCAACACCAACGGAGGCAATACTGCCTCAAACTCTAGCGGAGGACCATTCTTGGGGTATAACCTTCTTACATTATTTCAATTAGAAGTTTTACTGTTAATGTTCATCGCAATGTCAACATTGTGTTATTATGTGATTGTTGATGCTTATTCTACATTAAGCATGCTCATGTTGATTACATTCACCACTATCACTGGATCAAATCCCATTGTAAATATCATGTTTATTATCTTGTTATTTTGGATTAAAATATGCCGAATTATGACCAAATTTCCAACATTTTATGCCGCCAATACATGCATAAATTACAGATAATACAACATCCAACATAGTGATAGGATTCAATTCTAACATATTCCACGAGTATTGGTGTATATTTGGATGCAGGCAATAAACCACTGAAGTTGGGAGGAATTTTAGACTAAAGTGATGAAGAATTCTATCCATACAAGAGTTGGGCTCCTAAACTCCATCAAAACACCAGTAAATGGACCCAACTACCGAAGAAATGGATAAGGCAGAGTGAGGAGGAGGCCCAGACCGAATCTGGGGGCCATCTAGCCCAGCCTAGGTTCGGCGAACCCCTGGTTCGGCCGAACCCTGGTGTTCACCGTTGGATCTAGGTTTTGGTATGGATGCTCCAGATGCTCTCTTGATGGCGGTTGCGGGGCATTTCCGACAATTTGCGTAGTTACAACCGTCATATCTGCCTATTTAAGGACTTCACTCCTTCACTTCTCACACACACTCCAAGCTTGAGCTGAATTATAAGAGGCCCTATTATACTATATTGTATACTAGAATTAGGGAGAGTAATGTAGAAGAACTCGGAGGAATTCCGGAGTTGTCAGTAATCCTCTTCTATTTATTGTACTTTATTAATTACTCTACTTTAATAGAAATATCATTCTGAGTAATTAATATTTACTTCGTGAGAATTATTCTTTGATTAGATCCTAATCAACGTGCAGATCATTGTTCACTATAGTCCATTAATTTATAGTGATTGCTTTAGTGTTTAGTTAGCGCTAAAGCAGTTATTAATTGCGTAGACGCGGTGTATGGGTAATTAATTTCTTGTGATTGCTTCGTATCCCACGTTAGGTTTGAGGTGGGTGTAGAGGTGTGACAGCCCTCAAATACACTAAAGTCCTCCTTGTTGTCCGGGTACGCAATGGAGCGACATCTGTCCGGGGTACGCAATGGAGCGACATCTGGGAGCAGCGGGTACGCAATGGAGTGACATCTGGGAGCAGCGGTATAACATCCCGGGTTTTAACTATAGTCTTAGTCACGCTAATGACTTGGTCACACTGGCTGAGAGCGGTGTCGATTGAGCCATGATGCTGGTTAGGACCTATAAATATGTTGATTGTTGTTCTATTATGGATCTTAAATGATTTTTCGATCGTTTCCTTGTCATTTATTTATCAAGTCATATCCATATGCATCATTATTTTTAGTTAGAGTAAACCTAATGAGGAGTGGGATAATTTAGTTTTGGTTAAATTATAGCAATGATTAGTCGTCACGAAGCGAGGTACACATGTGCACAGTAGAAACCACAGTTCTTTATTTACAATTTACCACTACAGGTCTGCATACATACATGCATATAATTGTACTCTAGAAATCTTATACAGTATGCATCACATATATTGTGCATATACAAGGTGCTTATAGATACCATATCATAAACTGAAACATCTCAGTCAAAGATTCAATAATTATTTATTTTTCAGAAAAACTCTTGAGTCATAGAGCAATTACAAATCAGTCCTCGAGCTCTAGTAAAATCTTAAATATTATAAAACCTTAAGGACTAGAATGTAAGAATTCCATAAGTACACGTTTTAAACCAACTTCCTGCTGTAATTATAACGCCGCTCTTAATAGTTTCTAATTTACTGACTTTAGTTTCCATGTAATCACCAAAATGACATCAAAGAGGAAATTACTTTTTTCACCCCAAATTGTCAGGCCTCCTTTGATTCATAGGGAAAAATAGAGGAAAAGCATAGGAACAAGAATCCTATAGGATATGGTACTGTTCATCCATTTGATTTGTAGGAATTGAACATAGGAAAAGCATGGGAAAATTTCCTATGACCATGATTTCAAGGGAATTCCATGGGAAAATTAACATCCATCTTGAGCTCATTTTTCTTTTCCTATGCATAGGATCGAGGCAAAACACTATCGGAAGATAAGGTTTACCCTAGTAAAACCATTTAAATTTTGATTGCTATTAACTTAATACTCAACATTCCTATGTTTTTCCTTTGTACCAATCAAAGGATCATTTCTACAATTTTCCTATGTTTTTCAATCCTCTGTTTTGCATATGATTTCCTATACTATTCCTGAGTTTTTTATATTCCTACGTTTTTTCAATCCTGTGATTCAAAGGGGTGAAAAATGAGGTGGCAGCAAGTCCTTTTCCAAACCGACATGCAGGCAGCTGCATCACCATGCCCTCACAAATTACATACAAATATTAGCCAAGCTAGTAGACTAGCCATCATGTTGCTTTGGCTGGGAGACAACCTCGAGGAACAGCATTAGCAGCAGTTGCAACAGTAGTAGAGTAGTATGGCTCAGCTAAGAAGAGCAACAACAGCTGTAGTAGCAAGTAGCTTAGCTAGAGAGTTAGTTCATTCGAGAGAGGAGCAGCTCAGTGAAATCCAGCACAAACCAATACATCAATTAACCATAGCTGCATAGTATCCATAGTAAAAACAGTCAGGAAGAGAGAGAGAGGGAGGTCAGAGGAGTAAAAGGAGAAGCAGGGTGTTCTGTTCTTGGATGAACAGGGGTTTCAGCTCTTGGAGAAGATGTTACCAAGGTTAGGAAGCAAGATAGAGCAGCAATAATCAAGCAAGAGGATCAGTCTCAAGAGGAGGAAGAGAATCACCAGTAGCAGATCAAGAAAGATGTCAGGAAGCAGTCAAGTATTACCAGTAGAGGAAGGGCCAAGGAGGAGAATTACCTGAGTTCCAAGTAGAACAGGGGGTTCAGTTCAAGAGGGGGAACAATCAACCAAGCTCAAGGTGGAGAAGCTTAGTTCTAGCAAAATCACCTTAGATCCAGAAGAGCAGCAGTAGAAGAGAAGACTTGGATTTCTGAAGGAGGAGCTGAACCACATATGTTTCAATCACTGTAGAATCATCAGAGGTAACCAAAAATTAAAATAGGGAAGGAGAGTAGATCCTGCATTCATAGTAACAGCATTTGTTAGAGCTAGAGTTTCATACAGATATATGCACCATCCATACTGACCAAAGCCTTAGAAATTCCAAATGAATATAAGTGACAAAAATTAGGAGGCTATAGTTTAAGATAAATGTATGTCTTTAAATCTTAATATATACTACTACGAAATACGTTTTTTGTGGCGGCTAAAACAGGTTTTCGCTGGCGGTACTAGGAGCCGCCAGAGAGTAAAGGCCAGTGAAGATGTATAGGACCTGTCACACATGATTCTTTTTGACGCAAAAGGTAAAAAGATTTTACCTTATAATCATTGTATTAACGATGGTCAAAGAAGAACCGAGTCAAAAACTGGCAAGGGAGTTACATGCGAGAAATACAAATAACAGAGAAGCGAGAAGAAAGGAAGAAGAATTAAAGAAGAAAAAAGAAGAAAGAAAGAAGAAGAAGAATGGAAAAAATGGAACAGAAACAAACGAAAAAAATGAAGAAGCACCTCAAGACAGGAGGGTGCTATGTCAACTAAGCTTGTCCGCCCAAGTGTTGATGTGGATGCGAAGGCTTGGCTTAAGGTGATGGACCCACAGGTGTAGATTTTCCGGCGGAAGGCTTGTTGTATCATTTATTGAAGGACATCAGATTCCAGGAGCTGTTTTATCCAAATGATCCATCTGTCGTCAAACCCTCTGTGTTGTAGAACTGAGTAGAGGCACTCCCAGTTGACTGTATCGAATGCTTTTTGGAAGTCAAGTTTGAGTAAAATCATTGGTTTTTTTTCCTTTTGATCACACATTGAACAATGTCAGAAGCGAGGATAAAGTTTTCCATGATAGATCTTCCTTTAATAAAAGCCGATTGCATTGGATCGATTAGCTCAGAAATTTCGCTTTGTACCCGGTTAGCTAAAACTTTGCTGATAAGTTTGGGTAGGTTGTGTAGCAGAGAAATCGGTCTGAAGTCCTTGATGTTGAGAGGAGTTTCTTTCTTTGGCAACAGCGTTATAAAGGAGACATTAACGCCAGAGAGATCAGCTGAATTGTTGTGAAAAGAATTGAACATGGAGATCAAATCAGGTTTCAGGGTGGAGATGAAGCATTTATAGAACTCATTCGTAAAGCCGTCTGGGCCAGGGCTTTTGTTTTGTGGTGAGCGCAGGATGGCATTAGAGATTTCCTCCCTGGAGAAGATGTTTGAGAGGGGTGACAGATTGCGCATGTTTGGGTATAGAGGCCGCAGGTTGACAGGGTTGGATGAGCGAACTTCGTTGAAAATATTCCGAAAATAGGCGGTCGCAATTTCCAATTTTTCTGAGGTGGCAAAGTGCTCAACCCCCTCATTCATGAGAAGCCTGATTCTATTTTTCCTGTGGCTGATTGTAGCCGAGACATGGAAGAAATGGCTGTTCTCGTCACCTAGCGTGCATCAGGTGATCTTGGAGCGATGTTTCCACTTTAGCGCCCAGAACCAGTTGAGTTCTTTTATGTGAGCTTGGCAAAGCTTTCGGAGGGAGAATTCTAAGTCTGTAAGGGGCCTCCATTCTTCGCAACGGTCGAAGAAATCAATGACGTATTTGTTGTTGTGAAGGAGGGATTTCAGGCTAGCCTTGCGATGCTTCCACGCGCGGATCTTGGCTCTTAGCCTTCTGAGCTTTAGGTTTAGGATGGAGGTGGAGGAGAGGGGTCTAGTGGCTTTGAGCAAGTCTGCTCGCACTAGGTTTTTGAATTTCGGCATATGAAGCCAGAAGTTTTCAATTCTGAAAGTTTTGGTGTGAGTTGTTTGGTCTGAAATGTGGAGTAGAATGGGAGTGTGATCAGAAGATGTGGCAGTTATAGCTGTGGCTTCGGTTTGAGTGAAGGACTGGCTCCAAAGAAGATTAACGAAAATCCTATCGAGCTTGACGAGAGTTGGGTTGCGTCTTTTGTTGGACCATGTAAAGTTTCTGTTCGGGACATCAATGTCTATGAGGCTTTCAGAATTAATCCATTCATTGAAGGCCTCCATTCCTGACCAATTTATATTGCCGTTGTTTTTCTTGTGAGGGTACCTATAGATATTGAAGTCACCGAGGATTATGTAGGAGCCAGACAGATTGTCAGTGATGGTGGAGAGGTCGCTAAAGAAGATGAGTCTTTGGTGATCATCACATGGGGCATAGACATTGATGAGAGAGAAGGAAGTATTATCGGTTGAGCTGTGGAAGGAGGTGGTGAGAAAGGACTGTGAACTGGAGATAACAGAAGCAGAGAAAGAGCTGTTCCAAGCCGTGAGCAGGCCACCGGCGGAACCTAAGGAGGGCTGGAAAAAGAAGTTTTGGAGGTTTCGTGGTAGGATGGAGGCAGCAAGGAAAGGAGAGATGGAGTCGAGCTTGGTTTCTTGAAAGCAAACAATATCCGGCTTGTTCTCTACTAGAGATTGAAAGATGAGAGCTTTCTTTTTGTCGCAACCCAATCCGCGAACGTTCCAAGTTGCAATTTTCATCTATAAAACAGAAGAGCAACGAGGTGGGGAGCTCTCACCCAAAGCAAAGGCAAATTCACAAGTTTAAAAGTCTGCCGCGAGTCACTAAAAAGACAAGGAACGAAACTAGAAGAAGCAGTACTTAGATGAAACACATTGCATAACAAAATGCTAAGACAGGGACAACCGATAGAACTGTTACAGGAAGACACGCTAAGAAGACATTGGAAAAGAAAAAACAGAGCTACGACAACAATGGAAGGCCTTAAGGGCTGCTCTAAAGGAAAAAAAGAGAGGGAGAGCCTGAAGGGCTGCGCTAAACATGGAACTAAAGGAACAGAACGATGCCTGAAGGACGAAGCTAAGAGGAACATCGATACGAGCGGAGTGATACAACGGCGGCTGCGGAGGGCAGCGGCGAACCCGGCCCAGGAAGACGATCACTCATTGCTGGCGCCGGACGCGAGGGACGCGTCCTTGAGGACGCTAGAACTCGGCAGACCGCAAAGCTTTGCTGCCTCCTTGGTCTTCTTCCTGGTGGTCGGCTGCGGCTTGGAAGTGATGGGAGTATGCAGGAGGTCCTCAATCTTCTTGTAGCTCTTCGACTTCCTGCTTGAGGCAGAGCCGGAGCTGGATGATGGAGCCTGTGCGGCGACCTGACGGCTCGCACGCGTCACAGGATCCATGCAAGGACCATCATAGGCCTTGCTGATTCTGGGGCTACGGCGGACATAGACCCTGGTTGCAGACTGCCTCTCCGTCTCAGGCGTGAAGTTTAGGTCAGGAACTTGCTCTCTGATAGGCGGGAAAAGCTGGAGGAGCTGCCCGTCACCGTCGGCCGAGTCAGCACTATCGTGAGTGGTGGAATCTGTATGGTCTGCAGGGGTGGAGGATAGCGGAAGAGGAGTATGTGGGTGCAGAGAGCAGGCGATTTGTGGAAGCGGAATGGATGGGAGTGCAGCGGGGTTCCAGGAATGCGGGGGCAGAAGACAAAAGATGCGAGAGAAGTCGGTAGGTGGCCTGGTGTAGACTGGGGGAGAGAGGAGTGGAGGTTGGGCACGCATGTGCTGGCGAATGGTGGAGAGGAGGACGGGTTAGCGAAGCGGCTGCTTGGAGAGCGGGGCGAGTGATAGTGGACTGGCGCCGGCGAGAGAAGCGAGTGATGGTGTGACCTTCCTGGAGGAGTTGCGGTAGTCAATAGCAGGAAGCATTGGGCTAGCGCCGGCCGGCGGGCCAGAAGGCGAATAGCAGGGAGCGAGTTGTCTCACAAGGGTACAGCAGTTGGTGGTTAAGTTGTAGCAAGGAAAAGAAGGGAAGTCAATGTCATCACCTGAGCGACATGATCCATGCTTCAGTGGATCTACGAAGACTCAGCTGGACCTGCACGTGGTAGGATGCCTGCTCGAAGGTGACAGTAGCCGCAGGAGTTCTGATGGGGTAGCTAAGAGGTGACAGCTTGGGCGCAGTGCGAGGAGAGTGAGCAAGTCGAAAAGGTTAGGGTTGGAGTTGCCTTGGATGGCGGCACGAGCCCGCCGGCCCGAGCGACGATGCTGTCGTAGGGCACCAAACCGGTGCTTTGACAGCGACAGGCGCGCCGACGGCGGCAGGTGCAGCATCGGCCAGCCGCGAGAAGGTGCGCGAGCTGCTACATCCTCGACCAGCCGCCGAGAGAGGGCACTGGCGAGGCTCGAGAACCGGCCGCCAGACTTGGCTAGGTCCTCTGTGCCCCGACGGCCTCTGGTTGGGCGTGGGAACGCGGCGGAGGCGATGGAGGCGAGGACTCATCACCGTCCAGATCTCGTGGATGAAGACGTCACGTAGACGCCGAAGAGGTTGGCCTGATAAAAGGCGATGTGGTGGGGGATGTGGCGCAGCCCTCCACTTTCACCATGACGAAGATGGCAGCATAGTCATGGCCATGCATGGCTGCGTGGTCGATGTTGACGAGGCTAGTGAACCCAGAAACGCTAGCCGCCCGCCACGACATGTTCCAGAGGTTTAGCGGGAACTTCTCGAGCGTCAGGACAACCATGAAGCGGTAGAAGAAGGTGAAGGAGTTTTCCCCTGATCATGGGGGTAGATGTGCACTGCGTGGCCGTCGATGATGATCGGGCTGGCACGCAGGGCGACGGCTTCATCCGCCTGACGCAAGAAGACGGCGAGGATGTGGCCGGGCCTCCCCGGTGAAGCGCACGAGCGGGTGACCCAGCCGTGTGTGGAACACTCGGCGGAGCCAAGGAATGAGGCGAGGGACCGGTGGGTCGACCGTGATAGCCGTGACTAAGGAGTTTTGGTCACACGCCGGTGGGCAGTGGACGTCAATGGCGACAGGGCGGCCATGGACGAGCGGTTCCATAGCTGAGGATGTTTTTGTGGAGCCGGAGCTGGAAGAAGCTGCTTTGTGAGAACAAAGGTGGCGGAGGGGGCAGTGTGTTTTTAAGTGGCCATTGGAGCGATCGACTGATTAATTTCTCATATCTGACTCTCACTCTCTTAACAAGAGTTGATTTAGCGAGAAAATATTGTTTTTCACTAAGAGATAAGCAATATATTACATGATATCGGTTTATCCTCATTATGCATATTGCAATAAATTTTGTTTCAGGCTACATTTGAAATTGATCGAAAATAGATATGTTTTCTAAATTTTACTGTGCTTGGATGCTTGCATGTTATTTTGGGAGGTGTGTCATTTTATTAAAGTGTTGGTTGGAGTGTAATCGCTATTATGAAAGGATGTTGGAATTAATAGATGGGCTTTAGCCTATTCGAAGATTAATTCTTTGGAAAATCACAAAAGCCCACCTCATTAGATGACATGCATGGGTAGTTTAGTACCACCTTGCTTATTCTAGGAGAGGGCGACCTCCTTATAAGAATGTTGTCACACCTAGAGTTTTCCTTTTCTGTAGGTTCTAAATCATTAATAAATTATCTATAGAAATTACCTTGTCAACCAGGAGGAAACCCTAATTAAGAATGTATTTAATAATCGGAATTGTCAGGGAGAATTTTTTTTTGAATTCTCTTTGCTTCAAAATCATTAATGGGATGTATAGCGGAATATTCAGAGTGAAGGAAATAACAAAAGTTAATTTAATTTGTCAGGACTTGAATTAATAATTTCCCTCCTGGCCGTCTTTGGTCATGAATCGTGCCTAGTTCATTCCCTTTCTCCATTTTCGATTTTGTTTTGCATAACAAATCGAATCCTATTTCATTTTCGGTTCCATTTCTGCTCCTTTCCTAAAAGGGCACCGCTTTTCTTTTTCTATTTTGGAAATTCCTATTCCTAATCCTACTCTAATTCCACCTCCTCCACCCTCGCGGCCGCCGCCCCTCACTTGCCGCACGCGTCCCCTCCTACCCGAGTCGGTCTCCCCCTCCTCCCCTTTGCCGCACCCCCTAGCCGGCCCCACCTCCCTCTTAATCCTCCTCTATATAAGCTATTATACCCCCCTATTTTTCTACACAAATTTATTTGTGCCCTAAAACCCTAGCCGCCACCACTAGTCACCACCGCCGCCACCTCATGTTGCGCTGCCAGGTGCCACCACCGCCGCGCATCGCCGTCGCCGTCGTCGCCTTCGCGTCGCCGGTGAGCTCCCCTACGTTTCTATTGGCGTGGCTTTAGCCATATCTATCTGTCCGATCATTTAATCTACTC
Source organism: Oryza longistaminata (assembly GCA_009805545.1). Taxonomy (NCBI): domain Eukaryota; kingdom Viridiplantae; phylum Streptophyta; class Magnoliopsida; order Poales; family Poaceae; genus Oryza; species Oryza longistaminata. The sequence goes on from CM020181.1 coordinate 24,536,200, forward strand.
CATTTTAGGTTTCATCTAGCGTCGTCGTCGACATCATCCTCGTCGGGTTGCCATCACCGTCGTCGTTCCAATCCTCACCGTTGTCGTTGTTCCCTTGGTGAGGAATCTTTTCCGGCCCATCTTTATTTAGTATGTTGTCATGGTCGTCTAGCGTTAACCCTAGTAGTGTGCCACGTCGTCGTCGCTTTGCCTTGTTGCCACCGAGCCGCCGTTTGTCGTGTGCCGCCCCTGTGCAGTGCCGTCGCCGCTGATGTGCCGACGCCGCCGTGTCGCCCTAGCCGCTGTTTGCTGCCGCTAAGTCGCTGCTGCCGATCCGAGCCGCCCCTAGCTGCCGCTGCCGCGTCGTTGCCGAGTAGCCCTAGACGTTTTGCCGTGTCGGTTGAGTCGACTAGCGGTTGCATCGCTGCTATATAAGTATTTAGTTACTGTTTAGCTGCGACTCGTCGCTCGGTAGTTAAGTTGCCTAGCCGCACTAGTGCATGTAGTCTACCGGCCTATCGTTTGCCGTACCGTGTTGTTGCCGCAAACCGCGCTTAGTTTACCGTCTTTGTTGCAGCCGCTCTCTAAGCCGCTAACAGTTCGTTCGCACGTAGTATTGCCGAAGATTTAGTTTGTTTGGTCCTCCGAGTCGTTCTTTAGTATTAGAGTTGTTCTGAGCCGCGGTTCCATTCGCTGGTTCGGTTAACCGTTTGGATGGTCCCGTGACACGATGGGTTGGCTCGTTGAGTCGCTAATTCGTGAGGCTTGCTTACCGGTGATATATTTTCATTGATCTATTTATCTATGGGCATTAATATATAATAAATGACTAAGGTTTTTTTTCGGTTTTTAGTAATTACACAGCTCATATTGTAAAATTCATATCTAAATAATCTAAGCTCTGTTTTAACCCATTCAAGTCTGGAATCCATTAAAATTGGTTTCTTTTGCTGTTTTAGTAGACTTATTGAATGTATTATTGTATGCTTTGTTTGTCGTTTAGATTCCTGCAGTTTCGACGCTCTAGTTTATTTCGAAGCGATTGCTGAGGTTCCATCAGTTAAGAGAAAGGCAAGTCATACACACAGCATTGATCATGTTGAACCTATTTTATAAAATCCCCTGCTTTCTATTAAATAGCATTGTTTTAGAATGTCATGTAGGATGGATGCCTATTGTACTCAGCCTGTTGATATCTTATGCCATTGATAAGTTGGGATGTAATTGATTAGACGATTGGTTTAGGAATGCTTAGATCAATTAGCTCACAATGAGATTCATTATAATTTAGTCCTTAATTAATTATATGATGATGTACCACCATGGTTATGGTTTAATTAAACTAAAATATGCTTTAATGGTGGGTTGTGGGTGCATGGTTTTGGAAGTCGTGCCCATGACAATTAAGGACCGGTTCTCGGGAATCCCTAGAAGATATAATCGTACTTACCACAGGCCAGCGTGGTCTCCAGGCTAAATCTAGAGTATAACTTAACCTAGCTGACATACCATGGCAAAGGGTAGAGGCGATGGTGCAGTTCGGACTTGGCTCTGGTCTCTGTTGTTTCCGGATTTACCTAGGCACGAGAAGGGACTGCCCGACTTGGCAAAAGGAGGGGGTGAAACCTAAGGTGGGTACGGTCGGTTAGGGAGGGTTATATGAAGGGTTTTGTCACGATTTCCCCTTTACGGTATCGCGGTGGTACTTCGGGGCATGGTAACATGTGTGGAATCGTGTCTTGTGGGTAAAGTTGTACACCTCTGATCAGAGTTAAAACTATTCGAATAGCCGTGCCCACGGTTGTTGGGCAGTCAACCAGCTCACCGTGATTAGTCTCATACTTAATAATTTGACTTAATGAACTTGTCGACGGGGGATACCCGTAGAGCGGCCATGGACGAGCGGTTCCATAGCTGAGGATGTTTTTGTGGAGCCGGAGCTGGAAGAAGCTGCTTTGTGAGAACAAAGGTGGCGGAGGGGGCAGTGTGTTTTTAAGTGGCCATTGGAGCGATCGACTGATTAATTTCTCATATCTGACTCTCACTCTCTTAACAAGAGTTGATTTAGCGAGAAAATATTGTTTTTCACTAAGAGATAAGCAATATATTACATGATATCGGTTTATCCTCATTATGCATATTGCAATAAATTTTGTTTCAGGCTACATTTGAAATTGATCGAAAATAGATATGTTTTCTAAATTTTACTGTGCTTGGATGCTTGCATGTTATTTTGGGAGGTGTGTCATTTTATTAAAGTGTTGGTTGGAGTGTAATCGCTATTATGAAAGGATGTTGGAATTAATAGATGGGCTTTAGCCTATTCGAAGATTAATTCTTTGGAAAATCACAAAAGCCCACCTCATTAGATGACATGCATGGGTAGTTTAGTACCACCTTGCTTATTCTAGGAGAGGGCGACCTCCTTATAAGAATGTTGTCACACCTAGAGTTTTCCTTTTCTGTAGGTTCTAAATCATTAATAAATTATCTATAGAAATTACCTTGTCAACCAGGAGGAAACCCTAATTAAGAATGTATTTAATAATCGGAATTGTCAGGGAGAATTTTTTTTTGAATTCTCTTTGCTTCAAAATCATTAATGGGATGTATAGCGGAATATTCAGAGTGAAGGAAATAACAAAAGTTAATTTAATTTGTCAGGACTTGAATTAATAATTTCCCTCCTGGCCGTCTTTGGTCATGAATCGTGCCTAGTTCATTCCCTTTCTCCATTTTCGATTTTGTTTTGCATAACAAATCGAATCCTATTTCATTTTCGGTTCCATTTCTGCTCCTTTCCTAAAAGGGCACCGCTTTTCTTTTTCTATTTTGGAAATTCCTATTCCTAATCCTACTCTAATTCCACCTCCTCCACCCTCGCGGCCGCCGCCCCTCACTTGCCGCACGCGTCCCCTCCTACCCGAGTCGGTCTCCCCCTCCTCCCCTTTGCCGCACCCCCTAGCCGGCCCCACCTCCCTCTTAATCCTCCTCTATATAAGCTATTATACCCCCCTATTTTTCTACACAAATTTATTTGTGCCCTAAAACCCTAGCCGCCACCACTAGTCACCACCGCCGCCACCTCATGTTGCGCTGCCAGGTGCCACCACCGCCGCGCATCGCCGTCGCCGTCGTCGCCTTCGCGTCGCCGGTGAGCTCCCCTACGTTTCTATTGGTGTGGCTTTAGCCATATCTATCTGTCCGATCATTTAATCTACTCCATTTTAGGTTTCATCTAGCGTCGTCGTCGACATCATCCTCGTCGGGTTGCCATCACCGTCGTCGTTCCAATCCTCACCGTTGTCGTTGTTCCCTTGGTGAGGAATCTTTTCCGGCCCATCTTTATTTAGTATGTTGTCATGGTCGTCTAGCGTTAACCCTAGTAGTGTGCCACGTCGTCGTCGCTTTGCCTTGTTGCCACCGAGCCGCCGTTTGTCGTGTGCCGCCCCTGTGCAGTGCCGTCGCCGCTGATGTGCCGACGCCGCCGTGTCGCCCTAGCCGCTGTTTGCTGCCGCTAAGTCGCTGCTGCCGATCCGAGCCGCCCCTAGCTGCCGCTGCCGCGTCGTTGCTGAGTAGCCCTAGACGTTTTGCCGTGTCGGTTGAGTCGACTAGCGGTTGCATCGCTGCTATATAAGTATTTAGTTACTGTTTAGCTGCGACTCGTCGCTCGGTAGTTAAGTTGCCTAGCCGCACTAGTGCATGTAGTCTACCGGCCTATCGTTTGCCGTACCGTGTTGTTGCCGCAAACCGCGCTTAGTTTACCGTCTTTGTTGCAGCCGCTCTCTAAGCCGCTAACAGTTCGTTCGCACGTAGTATTGCCGAAGATTTAGTTTGTTTGGTCCTCCGAGTCGTTCTTTAGTATTAGAGTTGTTCTGAGCCGCGGTTCCATTCGCTGGTTCGGTTAACCGTTTGGATGGTCCCGTGACACGATGGGTTGGCTCGTTGAGTCGCTAATTCGTGAGGCTTGCTTACCGGTGATATATTTTCATTGATCTATTTATCTATGGGCATTAATATATAATAAATGACTAAGGTTTTTTTTCGGTTTTTAGTAATTACACAGCTCATATTGTAAAATTCATATCTAAATAATCTAAGCTCTGTTTTAACCCATTCAAGTCTGGAATCCATTAAAATTGGTTTCTTTTGCTGTTTTAGTAGACTTATTGAATGTATTATTGTATGCTTTGTTTGTCGTTTAGATTCCTGCAGTTTCGACGCTCTAGTTTATTTCGAAGCGATTGCTGAGGTTCCATCAGTTAAGAGAAAGGCAAGTCATACACACAGCATTGATCATGTTGAACCTATTTTATAAAATCCCCTGCTTTCTATTAAATAGCATTGTTTTAGAATGTCATGTAGGATGGATGCCTATTGTACTCAGCCTGTTGATATCTTATGCCATTGATAAGTTGGGATGTAATTGATTAGACGATTGGTTTAGGAATGCTTAGATCAATTAGCTCACAATGAGATTCATTATAATTTAGTCCTTAATTAATTATATGATGATGTACCACCATGGTTATGGTTTAATTAAACTAAAATATGCTTTAATGGTGGGTTGTGGGTGCATGGTTTTGGAAGTCGTGCCCATGACAATTAAGGACCGGTTCTCGGGAATCCCTAGAAGATATAATCGTACTTACCACAGGCCAGCGTGGTCTCCAGGCTAAATCTAGAGTATAACTTAACCTAGCTGACATACCATGGCAAAGGGTAGAGGCGATGGTGCAGTTCGGACTTGGCTCTGGTCTCTGTTGTTTCCGGATTTACCTAGGCACGAGAAGGGACTGCCCGACTTGGCAAAAGGAGGGGGTGAAACCTAAGGTGGGTACGGTCGGTTAGGGAGGGTTATATGAAGGGTTTTGTCACGATTTCCCCTTTACGGTATCGCGGTGGTACTTCGGGGCATGGTAACATGTGTGGAATCGTGTCTTGTGGGTAAAGTTGTACACCTCTGATCAGAGTTAAAACTATTCGAATAGCCGTGCCCACGGTTGTTGGGCAGTCAACCAGCTCACCGTGATTAGTCTCATACTTAATAATTTGACTTAATGAACTTGTCGACGGGGGATACCCGTAGACCGGATATAGAGGGTATTGGGGTACGCTGGTATAAGGATCTACGTAGTACGACATCGAGCAATCAAAAGACGAGAATTATACTGGTTCAGGCCCCTTGATAGGTAATAGCCCTAATCCAGTTGATATGGGATTATATGGTGGAAAACACAGATTACAAAGGAAAAGATGGAACTCGGGGAATCCGACGAGATTGTAGTCGAGATGATTCGACTAGCTCTCGTCGACTTGGCTCCTTGCAGGCTCCGACTTCGTAGGCTGTGTAGGTTGTGTTGGCTCTGAGATTCGATGATCTATGCCCTCCCCGGGGGGTCCCTTTTATTCCGCAGGTTGGGTGTTCTCCGAGTAGGACTCGAACATACCAAACCTGACACAATACGTAGGTAACCCAATTCTTGTCCGAGAAGGTCTCTCCTTGTCTATTGACTTTACGAAGAGTTTCCTTGGATGCCAAAGGATTTATCCGTGTACACGTGGATAGGCCTTGTCGATATGTAACGTATATCGAGGGGTAGAGGGTATGCCTGACCCGTAACCCTGACAGTAGCCCCCGACTTCTGTTCAAAAATGAACTCGTGCGACCGTTTGCGACTCCAGGTGTCGAGAACGTTGTCATTCCAGGTGCGAGAACCAAGGAGATGACATGTAATCGAGCGCACCGTTTGAAGCCCAACGGTCACGAATGTATTTTGAACTGAAGTCCAAAAACCGCTATGCACAACGGACCTAGAAATCTCCGGCGGGTATTTCTCCTGTTTCCTTGGAATTCGCACCGTCGGGGGTGCGCTTATTTAAAGGGGTTTTGGGTGTGAGTTTTGAGGTCCGGTTACTTCGCCCAGCAAACACTGTTCATTAGTGCTCCTCGCCTTCTTCGCCACCGCAGAAAACCCTAGCCTCACCGATCTTTGTCCATCTCCGGCGATCTTCCAGCGGCGATGGACCTCGGCAAGTCGAGTTCCACCACCGCAACCCTGAAGAAGCTCCAGGAGGAGGGCGCCCTCCCTGGCCGCGACAAGGCGGAGAGGGAAGCAGGAGGTACTAATCCACAGCCCCTCTTAGGTCGCATGGTTGCGATCGAAGATTACATTGTCTGCGGATTTCTTCCTCCCCCCTCTGAATTCCTTCTGCTAGTCCTGAATTTCTATGGGCTTTCACTTTTGCATTTGAATCCCAACTCCATTGCGGCGCGGGAGGTGTGGCTATCGATGACGTTGGCACGTCAGCACAAGCCAATGCGGAGGCGGGCGAATCAATCGACTACCCCAGCCCAACACATTAGGGCCGTTGAAGCCATACTGAGGGAAACACCTTACGATCTCGTTCTGAACAACGACCTCGAGCATTGGACGGAACGATTACGGGCATCGGTGACTAACCTCAGCAATGAGTTCGAAGAAGCCGCTACCGCAGCACCAGCAAAAACCGATCGCCATCGGCGACGCTAACGGTGAAATTTCCAGAACGGAGGGAATCACCTGCGACAAGCTACCCCTCCACCTCGTGGCACTGGCGATCTTCGAGATCAAATCAAGCGGAGGCCGAGAAGCACGACGCACACGGGATGACGGCAAACCGCTCCCGGCGTCAATAATCTCCTCACGACCCCATGATCGAGGAAGTCGCCCAAACAAGAAACAGAGACCAGCGATCCGCGATCGGCGAGGCAGACACACTAGTTACGGCCGTCCCGTAACGACGAAGATGAAGGAGATCCGGCGTCGAGACAACAACGAGAGACGAAGACTAAGATTCCCGAGATCTAGGTGCGTCACCCTCGTAATCGCACGCCGGAACCAAGCGACGCCATCGCTCGATTCATCACATCATCCGCGTCCTCTTCATCGTCAGACGCGACATCCACGAAGGTCACGCGACCACCGACAACCCACCGCTCCCAAGTGCTGGGTGCAGGGCTTCGGTCGTTCCCTACGTGATGTCCGATGGCCTGAGAGATTCTGACCCGGAGCTATTGAAAAGTATGATGGAGCACCGACCCCAGGGAATTGCTTCAAGTCTACCTCGACAGTGCTTTAATGCTGCTGGAGGCAGATGACAATGCGGTTGGCAAATTAGTTACCGACCGCGTTTTGAATGGGTTCTGGCACGTTCGTGCTGATGCATCTCCTCCTACTCAATCTCTTCGTGGTCAGACCTGTTGGCAGCAGTTTGTCGGGCCAATTTCCAAGGAACATACAAGCGCCACGCGATCCGAAGACGATCTTTCACGCGTTACACAGAACTCAGGTGAATCTTTGAGGGAATAACGTTTCGGCGGCTTTTAACGAGTGCAGGAACACCATCCCAGGAGTCACTGACGCTTTCTGAATAATTCGCGCCTTTCAAATCTGGTGGTCAGAGATCGCTACACTACCCAGGAGTTGGCGACAAGGCGCATCACAACTACTCGAAGATTATTCGAGATGCGTTGAAAGATGTGCCCACGTCGACGACGCACTAAGACGCAAGAACGACAAGCCGAAGACTGGGGGAGAGAAGAAGATCAGACCGCAGACATATCTGAGTCGGAGAAGAAGAAAAATTGCAAAAACGGGAAAGGAAAGCTCAAGCGGAAAGTCCTCGCAGCAGATATACGCGAGCCCTCCCAAGCGCCGCGACCCACAGGCAGTCGACACAAAGAAATCATGTGTCCATACACAAACAGATAGACATTCTCTGGGAGATTGCCTTGTTTTTCAAAAAGTCGCTCGAGAAGCACATGGCATTTGAAAAAAGGCAAGCGAGTAACGCGTTGGTCGAGAAGAACGAGGAAAGTCACCTCCTCACGAATCGGCTCCGCGTACCGCGGACTCCGGACCTCCATGTTTTCACACATCTTCGGCGGCTCGCACGACGTAACTCCTCCAAGCGAGAAGATACAAGAAGTGGAACGCGAAGTTTGTTCGACGTGGCAGGGGGCTGCACCACGGATGAAGTGGTCTGAAGCAGGAAAGATGGAGTTTCTGCAGAAGCAGACCATCCAGACCGCAGTTTATCCCAGGACGGTAATCCGATTGTGGTCGAACCCACTATTCGGACCATCAAGGTAGCAGAGTTCCTCATTTGACGGGGGCAGCTCGATCAACTCTCCTTTCGCCAGCACCTCTGGGTGGCAATGGGAGAATTCACAAAGGTGAGTTGACGCCAAACTGATCAAACCCTTCCATGGAATTACTTCCCCAATTCATCACCCAGACTTTGGGCAAGATTACGTTACCTGTAACCTTTGGCCCAGGAAGACAATCTCAGGAAAGGAGCAGAATAACTTCTTCGATTTTTGCTGAATTCCGTATACAGCCCTCACGCATCATCGGGAGCCGCTGCACTTGCCCACGTGTTCATTGGCCCGCATACTTCCACTACGCACTACTAACGGAGTGCTTCAAGATGCCGGGACCGCTGAACTCGAGTGGAGGAACAATAACTATTCCCAAGGGGAACGTAAAAACTGTGGGCGTGTGCCAGTGGGCACTATGAAGCCCTCGACAGCTGGTTCCCGAGCAGAACGCCCATCACCAATATCCCGCACTCAGCCACATAGCAGATCGCAAAAGTGAGGCAAGCCAAAAACGAATGCCCGAAGCGAAAACGGCCGCTATGTCAAGATCGTAATCGCTCTCGCCTTTAGTGCCTAACCCGAACAAGACTGATGTCAAAAAGAGCTACGCTAGATGGGAAAATAGGAGAACTGCGCTCAATCCGCCCTTCTCCCGCGAATGCGCGGACGTGTTCGCTTGGCAACCGTCCCGACATGGCCAGGGGGTCCCCAAGGTAGGGTGATTTGGGAGCAAAACAACCCTAATGGTGCGACACGATGCCAAAGCCTAGTTCAACAGGACGCCAAAGGACTGTTGCCACAGAATTGCGAACAAGATACGAGAAAACAAGCGTCGGAGAAAAGCTGATCACTTCCAAGCTGGCTTTTCATCAGATGAAGTTTACATCCAGAGGTGGCTTGCCAAGTCCAGTTAATGGTGGCGGAAAGCCAATGGGTAAATGGCGACAAATGTTGGCGTTCGACTTGCACAAGCGACTGCTAAACAAGGCGTGCCCCCAAGGATCACTTCCCTCCCCTCAGGATGACCAACGGTGGTATTCATTATCTATTCGCGCGGATGCGAACTATTAGGCCTTCCTCGACGGCTTACCTCTTGGGTACAACGCAATCAGCATGGCTAAGGAAGGGAGTGACCGAGGGAGTAAGATACAACGGTTCATCCACTCCCGATTCGGAGGTATTTTTGCTCACGATACATGAAGAATGCCCTTCGGACTTGTGAATAAAATCAGCTGGCAATACCGTTCACAAGCGTCAACGGTCCAGACGCGCGCGCCTCGGTCTGAGGACATTGGAAACAGTTGCGCAACGAATGTCGAGGCAGACGTCGACAGAAAGAGAGAGTTGTCGAACCAAACCCCTCTCGCGAAGAAACAAGCGACGGTCGTGTTTTTTGCTATGGTCTGAGTCGGCGAAGCGGAAGAGGTATCAAAGCTAGTCAGTTGATTAGCTGAGTGACCTTCTGCGGAGTTGTATTATGAACTATGTGATATTATCGAAAACGCTCCGATGATCTGCGTCGCTCAGAGTGCGAGTCAGAGTTTAAAGTTGGACAACACGGGTTCGCGGGGGTACAGACGAGGGTGGGTATGTATCCCATCGGCAAGGGGTATGAGACCTCGGATTCCTTAATTTCATGACTTGAGGAAATATGATAGGCAATCCCAACCAGAAAGATCAAAGCAATCAGAGAACATGAAGGGTCAGACAGTTCATCGACGGCTCCACGACCGTGCCGTGATGCGATGTGGGAGTCAGTCCGTTATCAAAACGGTAGGTCGATCGTAGAAGCTCACCCGGATGGCATTGTGTCATATCCTGCACACCGGCGCCATGTAAGCAGATTGTCGTTCGGCTAGGAATGGGAGGAACGAAGGACAGCCCTTTTTGTTCCCCTTGTTGAAAAGAAACAAGAAATTTGCTGGTACTGGACGAGCAGGAAGCGGAAAAAGAGGGTAGCAATTTTTGGCACTCAAGCGCTTACCAACTATCAAACCCCCCTTGTCTATCCGAGCTCCGTTTGACCTTCCGCCAACCTAATGAAGAATTATTGTTTATATTGGCCGGCTTACCGGGGTGAGCCCATACTCCGGCGTTAGCCACTTTTCTATTGGGTCAAGTCGAGTGCGCGCGGAGAAAGTCACCAGGCGCTGACGTCTAATTATGTCAGCTGAAGCTTGTCCAATGACGATCGCGCCGCCCGAGGAGGATACAAGAAAATATTAATGATCAAGCAGATTGATCAAAACAACGTGCTGCCTATACGCAGTCATCAATGAATCATCAATAGCTGGAGCAGCTAACCGACCAATCTAACTATTCAAGGCCCACAGAGGTGGGTCACAGGAGTTTGTCTTTCCTGCCATTCACGTGCTGTGTAGGGGTGATGTAGTTGTGAGAAAAAAGATGGGTGTTTGTATCGTCGAAAGGCGATGGTCGCTGGGACGTCGCGAAATGGGTTTAGCTGGACGGCATAGAAGCCATATTTGATTTGGCCGTCGGGCACAAGTCAGTATGAAGCTTGTGGATATGGACGTGTGTCGGTAGTTCAGCATGCGGCACGCATGGAGGAAACAGCACAGGGGGCTTGGAACGGATGCGTCGAGTGTGTGAGAGGGGGGGCGGGGTGTTTGTACGGGCTGAAAGAGACAACTCGGATTAAATCTCCGCGTCTCGCCGACCGTACTGTCGTGGCCCGATTGGACCATGCACGATAAACAAGTCAGTATAACCAAGCAGGACAATGAAGACATGGACAATGGCGTTCGATGGCTGACTCAATAGCCAAGGAGCAGGGGGCTGGATTATCCTTAACAGTCTCCATCCGGAGATCAATTCAAACCACGCAATCCACCTCAACCTCAGGCACTAACAAACACCTCGCAGATACGAGGACTACTCGCGGGTACGAGCTGTAGCCCGGCGCTTGGGGCCAAAGCGACTAATCGTCAAAGGGGACTCTGAGCTAGCGCAACCAGGTACAAAGACTACAAGTGCTCCTAACCCCGAGTTAAATCAAGTACCCTGCCAGAAGTCAGGAAGCTCGAGAGAGGTTGAGGGACGAGTCCGACACGTCTAATCGCAAAGACAAACGTCGAGCCAAGACGGACTTAGCGCGACGCGCATCAGACGAGAACCGCTCGAAACCGGTACCTTTCTTGACGTCTG
>CM020181.1:24547514-24604981 GCA_009805545.1 Oryza longistaminata
GCGTCTGACGTTGATGACCCATAGTCTTCGAGGCGATGTAAAACAGATGGTTCATGGGGATTGAGATCGATTACCCCGACGAACCGATCTGGGGCCGGAGTCGCTCCTTGTTCCTTGCCGTTATCCCGGACTGGGACGTATGACTTAGGAGACGGAGTTTTCATGGCGCCGAGTAGAACTTTGCAACTCGAGAGGTCGTGATTCTTTGTCTTATGGATAGGACAATAGACGTTCCGAGTTGGAGAAGTACGCTGGATCCCACGTTCCTTGCAGGCGCGGATCTCAGCACGAGCGTTGACGAATACCCAGCAATCTTGAAGAGTATGTTTCTTGGTTTTATGGATAGGACACCAAGACCTGATAGTTTCGGAATTCATCTTTGCTGGCCCGCGGTTTGTGTCGGAGGGACAAGGCCTGGCCGCATCAGAATCCTTCACGAACTTGGATGTAGTCGGTAATCCGTTTTCCGTTTCAACGGGTGGATTTTTCGACGTAGAGGCGTCTTGGTTCGTAGCCACCGCGTTCTCGTACCCGATCATTGGGGGATCGGTTGAGATCGGCATTGGGGTGTAAACCGGGTAGACGATTTCGCCGCCTTGAGTCCATACCAGCATGGTTGAGGTGGGAAGAACTTGACCGGAGCTGGTGTTGGCGTTGTTGTCGACGAAGCTTGATGGCATAGTAGTAGAACCTTGAATACCAAGGGCCCCTACCTGGCGCGCCACTGTCGATGGGGGATACCCGTATACCGGATATAGAGGGTATTGGGGTACGCTGGTATAAGGATCTACGTAGTACGACATCGAGCAATCAAAAGATGAGAATTATACTGGTTCAGGCCCCTTGATAGGTAATAGCCCTAATCCAGTTGATATGGGATTATATGGTGGAAAACACAGATTACAAAGGAAAAGATGGAACTCGGGGAATCCGACGAGATTGTAGTCGAGATGATTCGACTAGCTCTCGTCGACTTGGCTCCTTGCAGGCTCCGACTTCGTAGGCTATGTATGTTGTGTTGGCTCTGAGATTCGATGATCTATGCCCTCCCCGGGGGGTCCCTTTTATACCACAGGTTGGGTGTTCTCCGAGTAGGACTCGAACATACCAAACCTGACACAATACGTAGGTAACCCAATTCTTGTCCGAGAAGGTCTCTCCTTGTCTATTGACTTTACGAAGAGTTTCCTTGGATGCCAAAGGATTTATCCGTGTACACGTGGATAGGCCTTGTTGATATGTAATGTATATCGAGGGGTAGAGGGTATGCCTAACCCGTAACCCTGACAGAACTGGTGTAGTTTAGGTGGTTTGGTTGGGCCTGTTGCAACGTGGTTTAGCGTTGGGCAGTGATATTTTAATATTGCTTAATTATAATTACTGTTTTACTATATTTAAATTATGATTTATAAATGTTGTTTTTATTGCAAATATCCTATAGCCATTCCTTTGTGAATAACTTGCATCATACTTTTCCATTGGTATGACTTGTTGAGTACGGTGTTTGGTACTTAGTCTTGGTTTATTTTTTTCCCCACCCCAGAGACAGAGAATGGTTCAGATGGTGAGTTCTATGAGGATTGAGCTTGTTCCGAACGTTGAGGATGCCTTTGGTTTTTATGGAGGATGCTACACTTTTGGTCGTGAAGATTAAGTTTAGATTATTAGTTTATTTCTGCTGCGTTTGTAACAATTATTTATTATTTTTGTAAGACGTGGATATGTTTATCAATTTGTTGTTTGTGTACTCTGGCTGGTCCTGAACAAAGATTTTAATACACATTCTGCTTGAAATTCGAGTAGCGAATTTCTGGGCGTGATAGATGCTCTCCCATCCACTTGAAGCATGTGAGGTAGAGAGAAAAGGGGGAACACGCGCGCGCTTGCTAGCCTGGCCTGGCATGACATGGCATGGTGGCGCGTGCGTGCACGATGTACGTGTCGAATGGTCCGCCAAAATTGGCACCTCACCCTTGCGCAGATGCAGCCTCCTTTTGTAGTTTTGTTTTGCTGCGGGAAATTCAGATTTGTTTGTTTTGGAAACACTCTGTTTTGCACCGGGAGAAGGCAACAATAAGGTTTTTGGGAAGCGCTTGGCACGACTGCTCCCTGTTCGACCACAACGGCTCGTCTTCCTCTTCGCTCGCGTGCTGCGTGTCGTCGTCAACGCCCGCAACTGCGAGCCATTCCTGCTGAGCAACCGGTCTTCCAGTACCCTCGGTACATGTTTAGCATGTTGCGCATATTCGATCTGCTCATGCTTTATTGTCTAGTTTACATGTGTAGATCTAATGATGTGTTTATCCTAGTTTATATCTGCAATGCTATGATTTATTTATGAAATAAATTAAATCATTTTGTGCTTATAAATTCAACAAGGGAACACCTTTAAAAAATAGTTTCCCTTTAATTCGACACTAACCAAATTAATTTAGAGAGACTGAGGTGTCTTAATTGATCTAGAGCGACTGAGATGTCTTAATTGATCTCAACCGAAGAAACGTAAGAATGGGTATGTTAAATGGGTTGGGTCTTTTCGTGTCCGCTTGGCACGCATTTGCAATACATGGAACAGGAACAACGTGATCCGTTTGGCCGTAGTTCGTGTTGGCATGGCTTGTCTAGCCATGTCGTGCTTGCGCTGCTACCTAACCAGGCATGACAACATGATATAGCGAGCAAGCATGACATGGCCCATGAATAGCACGACACGATCTAACCTGTGCGGCATGATGATGACCAACGATTGGTGAACAACTACCAGAGGCTAGGAGGAAAGGAGAACACAAGAATCGAGAAAGCCAGGGACTCGGGGTGATGAGGATGCTAGGTCCCGATCTTCTGATAGGTATTGATAAGTCTCGATTTGGTGGAAACTTGACACACACAATCTAGCTTCCGATCAACACGATCCGAACCCTGCAATTACAGCACCATGCCTCCTCTGGTTATCCACCGTGCACTGCCCGGTTGACCTCATCGAGATGGCTAATTCCTGCATGCGAATCGAAGAACACAAGCAAGAACAAGGTAGACTACAACACAATTGCATATGAATGATTAAGCACTCGAATTTAGGATCTCACAAACCGAAGGATCGGTGAAACTGTTTTTGACAGATTAATCTAAGCAAACCCTATACTAAACTATGATGGTTACTGAATAAATATGATTAGGGACGTCCTAGCATTTCCCTAGGGCGCACACCCCTTGGGCTTAGTCCACAACACAATTACATGGCCCAAAACCCAAATCAGATTCACACGGGATAAGGTACGTGGCTTGTTTTGCAGATTCTCGACAGCTCAGTAGGAATTTTGACGTGGGACCAAAACCATCTAAAAATAGGCTCCATAAGCTTTCAACAAGTACTCATGAGCCTCAACATTCCTTCTAGATCAGCGGAGGTTTGTTTGAAGTTGATACTGTCAGGAGGCCCGAATCTGAATCCAAAACATGTAGAACTTTATCTCTTGTCTTCTATGGACCAAAAATGACGTGGTGAGATAGAAGTGGACTTGAAGAAAGTCTTGGTTTGGTCCCGAATCAACTTCTTTGATCATCCTTACATTCCTTATGCTCGGTCTCTTTTCCTTCACCCAACTAAGTACCTCTGCAAACGAGAATACATGAAACTCATTGTGTAGCAATGTTTGTTCAAATATATAACAAGTAAATCTAATATAGAATATATGCACCTTTGGTTTGATGAATACATAAGGTAGTCATCGTTATATCTGAGCTAGTTGTGTCCTCATCACGGGGTAGAGGAAGCGATGGTGGACGCTCGTCGACGTAGGCCAACACGGTAGCGTGGCGGCACGACCAACCCTATTCGTGGCATGGCAGCATGTGTGGAAATCGTGTCTTGTGGGTAGAATTCTACACCTCTGATCAGAGTAGAACTATTCGAATAGCCGTGCCCGCGGTTATGGGCGATCAACCAGATTCATCGTGATTAGTCTCATTTATTAATAATTTGACTTAGTGGAACTGGCATAGTTCAGGTGGAGGGTTGGGTCTGTCGCAACGTGGTGTAGCGTTAGACAATGATGATTAATATTGCTTAATTTACCTTAACAGTTTTTACTGCTTTCAACTATTTCTTTTAAATGTTTGCTTTATGCAAATGAACTCTTAGCCTCCTTTGGAATTACTTGGATCATACCTCCTTTTCCGGTATGACTTACTGAGTACAGTGGGTAGTACTCAATCTTGCTCTTTCTTCCCCCACACCAGAGATGGAGTACTTCTTGGTTGGAGGTTTCTCGGAGAAGTAGGGTTCGTCACTGCCATCAAGGATGCCTATGGAGTGGAGTCGCCACGCTGCAAAAGTCAAGTCTTTAGTTTAAGCTCGCTTTTACCTTTCCGCTGCATTTGTAAAACTTTTATTATGTTTGTAAGACGTGGGTCTGTATGTCAACTTTGCCGTTTGTGCACACTGGTCGGACCTGGACAGGGGTTTTGATGCACATTCAGCTTGGAAATTATGGCTCGTGAATTTCTGGGCGTGACACATGTGGGCCCCTATGACGGTTCCTAACTTGTGGCCCCATTTCACGTCGCTTTGGCCTAACTTGTGGGCCCCTCAATCCATGTGCTCGCACGTGATTCGTCGGAAGTGTGTTTCTCCTACACTTTAGTGTTTATTCATGAAACCAATTTAATTCTCCAATAGTAATACAACTACATTATTTATTATTGGTATGCATGTGAAATGCTAAGTTTCCCTTTATTAATTTTTTAGCTGGTGGTCAAAACTCGTACTTAACGTCCATCAACAGTAGGAAGTGAAGGGCCATGACGGTGAGTGGAGGACCTCGCTAGAGCTTCGCCGGAATTTGTGCAACATGATGCAATGGACTTTGTTCATATTTTTTCTTGGTATACATCAAATTTGGGCTAACCGCCCTCCACATTGCCCACGTAACCTAATCGTGCTTGGCCAACAGGACATGATCCGATATCTTGCTAGGCCATACCAAGCTCTGGTCTTAACACGTGGCCCGCCCGTTCGATAAATCGTGCCTAACTGGGCAGTGCCCAAATACCTATTATTTATACACCATCTTAACACTGTACTATATGTAAAAAAATCCACCACCTCAAAATTCCACCTTCAGGGGTTCTATTTGAATAATGGGATTAGGACTAATGGATATTATTTGAGAGAATTCCTTATATGCCACTAAAAAATTGTTATTTTCTTATATATCACTTGTAATTGGCTCTTTTTTATATGCCATTGTCTCAAATTTACATACTCTCTCATGCCACTTTCATCACTCCACCTTGCATCGATTAACATTAGGCTTCGGTCAACTGTTAGTTTTTCTTGCATTAGTGACCAAAATAGCCTTAGCACTAACAAAAAGGTGTCAGAGAGATGGTTAGGATCTCTACACGGCATGAACGAGCGTGGATATGGAGGTAGTAAACCAAAGGGTTAATTAGATTTATGCCAATATAACTTTCGTAGTTTTAAAATATGCCATTACTATTTATCTATTTGCCAGCATACTATTACAATTATAATTCTATAGTTATTGGATACATGCCACTATATACCCTTTGAATAATTTTTTATCTTTACCTACTTAGAATATTCGTAGTGTTTCTGACGTCCCACCTCTATATCTCCATTTCCACTGCCTATAAAGATTTTTTTAAAAAAGTCTGATTCCTTTTAGGTGTCAGTAAAAAAAAAGATAAAAAACAGTCACGCAAAAAAAAGTACGATTCCCTGAAAAAGTGGCGAAAAAGAAAAAAAGGCCAGCCGATTAAAAAAAAAGGTGTCCGTAAAAAGGAAAAAAAGAAAGCGAAAAAAATCCGCGCAAAAAAATCCGATTCCTGAAAAAGTGGCCAAAAAAAAAAAAAAACAGAGAAGCCGTCAGCACAAAGAAAGCCAAAAAAAAAAAGAGTCCAGATTGCAAAAAAAGTAAAAACACGGAAAAAATGCCTTCCAAAAAAAGGTAAAAGGTTCGAAAAAGGCAAGAAAAATGTTCACGAAAAAAGTCTGATTACCCTAAAAATACAGAAAAAACCAAAAAACCGGTCTGTAATTTAATTAAACAAAAAAGGCGAAAAACATTCAATTTGTACCCAATGCAAAAAAAAAATTAAAAAAAAGGCCTTCCAGAAAAGCCAAAAAAGAAAAAGAAAACACCGTCTGATTTTTACACGAAGCTAGAAAAACCAATCTGCCTAAAAAATCTGTTCGGCATTCCACAATGTGAAAAAGAACCGTTTAATTCTACACAGCGCGAAAAATACCACCGTTAGTAAAAATGCCCATAAAAATGGTGAAAAAAAAGATCGTATGTGAAAAAGGTATATAAGGGCGAAAAAACCGTTCAACTACTAAGCAAAACGAAAAAGAACCAAAGTGCCTCTGGAAAACGGTTCGGCATCTCACAACACAGAAAAACACCGTTTGATTAGACCCAACATGAAAAGAAAAGAAAAAGACCAAACCACCTAAAAAAGAGGTTCGGCATTATACAACGCGAAAAAGAACTGTCTCATTGTACGCAATGCGAAAAAAGGACACTTTCCATAATAGAAAAAAGGTAAAAAAAATAAAGTAATGAAGGGTGAAAAAACCGTTCGATTTGTACAAAACACAAAAAAAAAACTGAAAAAGGGTGAAAAAAACCGTCTGATTACTACGCAACATGAAAAAGAACCAAAACGCCTCCCAAAACACGGTTCGACATCACTCAACACGAGAAAACACTGTATGGTTCCACCCAACGTGAATAAAACAATGCAATGCGGAAAGAAAAGTCTGAACCACACAACGTTAAGAAATAACTATATGATTCCAGGGTAAAAAGTTGACAAAAAAACACTTAAAAAAACCGTTCCACGGAATAAAAAAAGTATGATTCCCGGAAAAATCCTCTGTCCGAAAAAAAGGTTCACAAAAAAATGTTCCGCGCAACATTAAGCTCTATATATATCTATCTCTATCAAATGTGAAACCATCAATTCCTTCCACTGGTGGAGAAACCATCTTTCGTCGGTCGGCCGAATTCCACAATAGTCCCGGATGCAATAAAAACCGGGGCTAAAGATGATCTTTAGTCCCGGTTAAAAAGGGTAACGGGCATATTTGATCTTTAGTCCTGGTTCAAATGCTGTCAGGGCCTGTCAGGCCCCCCCGGGATCTTTAGTCCCGGTTGGTAATAACAACCGGGACTAAAGATCTCGGGGATCTTTAGCCCCAGTTGGTAACACCAACCGAGACTAAAGTCCCACCCCTATATATATATATGTCTTCTTCCTCCTCCAGCTGCCCGAGCAAGCTTTAAAATTTCTTCAAAAAAGAGGGAAGGTCATGCCAAAATTTCAAGTGAATTTATTTTGGTGTTTACATACAAATTGGAGGTGCCTAAAAGGTTAGCAACTTCATCCTCCAATGTTTTTTTTGTCATATTACATTTGGAGCTATGTTTTGCACACTTTTTGGTCTCCAAATTTAGTTGTAAGTTGATGAGAGAGAAAATTTGTGTGGGAAAGAAAGAATATATAGAAATTTAGTTGATTTGCTAAAGAAGGTTTTATAAAATAGTTGAGAAGGAAAATATAGTGAAAGTTAATCTTAAATAATAGAAAACAAACTAAAATGAAAATTAAAAGAAGTAAAACACATTAATATTAGTTTAAAACTTTAGAAATAGTAAATAAGAATTATTTGGTGTAATATTTTATGATTTTTGTATGAATAAAGATATGTCATTATTGTATGACTGTTGAAAGAGTTTGTAATTATCTTATAATTATTGTATGACTGTCATTATTGTAAGAATAATTATTTGTGTACGATTTTTTTGACTCATGTAGATGGATCGGCAATGGATGTACGCTGACCGGCGGTCCAAAGAGTTTATTGACGGCGTGCACTATTTTTTGGGAGTGGCCGAAGCTAACAGGCAAAGGGGTTTTATTTGTTGTCCATGCAATAAGTGTAAGAATCAGAAGGAGTATTCTGCATCCAGGACTATTCATTTCCACTTGTTTGAGTCGGGGTTCATGCCAAGCTATAATTGTTGGACATCCCACGGAGAGCAAGGTGTTGAAATGGAAGAAGATGAAGTGGAAGACGACAATATTCCGGACTTTGCTCAGTATGTTGGATTTGAAGGAAATCAAACGGGCGGGGAGGAAATAGCTGCTGATGGTAACGACGTTGCGGATGATCTTGGTCAGATGTTGCAGGACGCCAGGGAGGACTGCGAAAGTGAAAAGGAGGCCCATAAATTGGACAAGATGTTGGAGGACCACAGAACTTCGTTGTACCCAGGTTGCGAGCAGGGGCATAAAAAGTTGGATACCACTCTGGAGTTGTTGCAATGGAAGGCAAAAAATGGGGTTAGTGACAATGCATTTGGCGATTTATTGAAACTCGTTAAGAACATTCTTCCGGGGGGAAACAAATTGCCCGAGACAACGTACGAGGCTAAGAAGATAGTCTGCCCTCTAGGACTGGAAGTTCAGAGGATTCACGCATGTCCGAATGATTGTATCCTATATCGTGGTGAGGAGTATGAGAACCTAGAAGCATGCCCTGTTTGTAAAGCACTACGATACAAGATTAGACGGGACGATCCAGGAGAAGTTGAGAATTCCTGCTAAGGTGATGTGGTATTTCCCTATAATACCACGGCTAAGGCGTTTGTTCAGGAACAAGGGGAATGCTAGAATGATGCGATGGCACGCTGAAGAGCGTCAACAGGACGGGATGCTGAGACACCCCGCCGATGGTTCGTAGTGGCGAAACATCGACAGAAAATTTAAAGACTTTGGAAAGGACGCACGAAACATACGGTTTGGTTTGAGTACGGATGGCATGAATCCTTTTGGAGAGATGAGCAGCAGCCATAGCACTTGGCCCGTTACGATGTGTATCTACAACCTCCCCCCTGGCTACGCATGAAGAGGAAGTACATAATGATGCCAATTATTATTCAAGGCCCCAAGCAACCTGGTAACGACATCGATGTGTACCTAAGACCACTGGTCGAAGATCTTAAACTATTGCGGAAGAAGGAAGGTGTCCTCGTGTGGGACGAGGACAAACATGAGGAGTTTAACCTACGAGCGCTGCTGTTCGTAACCATCAATGATTGGCCTGCACTTAGCAACCTATCCGGACGGTCCAACAAGGGGTACAAGGCTTGCACTCACTGTATGGATGAAACAGAAAGTACGTATCTTAAGCACTGTAGGAAGGTTGTATACATGGGTCATCGTCGATTCCTTGCAGCAAACCACCGTACGAAGCCTAAACATCGCAGCGGGAAAACATTGTTTGCTATGGTTAAAGATCTTAAAGTAGTGTTCGAAAAGGGGCCTGGAAGCCAGTCTATAGAGAGCGAAGATGGTCACGAGGCGATGTGGAAAAAGAACTCTATATTTTGGGAGTTACCCTATTGGGAATTCTTGGACGTCCGCCACGCAATCTACGTGATTCACCTCACTAAGAACGTTTGCATAAACCTTCTTGGCTTCCTAGGTGTATACGGAAAGTCGAAAGATATACTGGAAGCACGTAATGATCTGAAGCATATGGAACAACGCGGCAACCTTCACCCGGAACCAATGGAGAAAGGAAGCCATTACTTGAGTCCAGCCAGCTACACTCTTAGCAAGGCAGAGAAGGAAAGTATGTTTGAATGCTTGGAGAGCATAAAGGTATCGTCTGGATACTCCACGAATATCAAGCGAATAATAAGCCCATTTCACGGTTCTGCAACAATCTTCATTGGTAGCTCCTTACATCGAGGAGCACTTGGCTCTAGTTCGCGCCAGAAACATCGGTAAGTCCGATGCTTGGATTACACGGCATCACATTGATACTTTCCCCGCGTGACTACGACAACATCTCATGGGTAACGAGACGATCAACCAACAACTTGCCTTTCTGGCGAGGGGACCGTCTGGGTCGATCGCGACATTCCAGGGATATGAGATCAATGGGTACACATTCTACACGAGAGCCCAAGACATGAAGAGCACGAACCAAAACAGCGCTGTTCGTATCGATGCCATGGGACACGATGGAACAACTGGCACGTATTACGGTGCCATCGAGGACATATGGGAACTTGACTATGGTCCTCTCAAGGTTCCTCTGTTCCGGTGCCAATGGGTTAGGTTGACTGGTGGAGGCGTAATGATTAATGACAGTGGGATGACAACTGTTGACCTTAACAAGGTTGGATACTCGGACGAACCTTTTGTCCTTGCCAATGATGTAACGCAACTCTTTTTCGTGAAGGACATGTCTAGCAAAGGAAAGAAGGGCAGAGGGCCTGACGAGCCTAAGCGTCAAGTGGTTCTCCCAGGCAAAAGAAAAATCGTCGGAGTTGAGGACAAGACTGACGAGGATTACGATCAGTTGGATGGGCAACCCCCTTTCACGGTGACGATTGACCCTAGCATCCTCCTATCAAATGAAGACAACCCTTACTCACGCAGCGATCACAAGGAGGGAACAATAGTGAGGAGAAAATACGTGCGGTCAACCGTCACCGCCGATGTAATGCCGTAATTATTGTGTACACGATGTAAACTATTTTGGATGTATTGATTATCCATATAAATCAAATGATGTATGGCATATGTTAATTACGCACGATTATTAGAGGTTTCAACAAGTTTAAATCATGTATATGCTAGTTATATGTGATACTTACAATTTTTAAAAGTTTTAAATCACACAGGTAGCAATTTCATATATATGTTAATTAGAGTTTTTAACATTTAATTTACTATCATTCATATGCTAATTATAATTGACTAGAGGATTTTTAAAAGTTTTAAATCACGCAAGTGGCAATTTCATATGTTAATTAGAGTTTTTAACATTTAATTTACTATCATTCATATGCTAATTATAATTGACTAGAGGATTTTTAAAAGTTTTAAATCACGCAAGTGGCAATTTCATATGTTAATTAGAGTTTTTAACATTTAATTTACTATCATTCATATGCTAATTATAATTGACTAGAGGATTTTTAAAAGTTTTAAATCACGCAAGTGGCAATTTCATATGTTAATTAGAGTTTTTAACATTTAATTTACTATCATTCATATGCTAATTATAATTGACTAGAGGATTTTTAAAAGTTTTAAATCACGCAAGTGGCAATTTCATATGTTAATTAGAGTTTTTAACATTTAATTTACTATCATTCATATGCTAATTATAATTGACTAGAGGATTTTTAAAAGTTTTAAATCACGCAAGTGGCAATTTCATATGTTAATTAGAGTTTTTAACATTTAATTTACTAGCATTCATATGCTAATTATAATTGACTAGAGACAAACGAACGTGAACGAACGAGCGTGAACGTGAACGAACGTTAACGAGCAAACGAACGTGAACATGAATGAGCGAACGAACGTGAACGAGAACGTGAACGAATGAAACGTGCGTGAACGAACAAACGAACGTGAACGAACGAGCGTGAACGTGAACGAACGTTAACGAGCAAACGAACGTGAACATGAATGAGCGAACGAACGTGAACGAGAACGTGAACGAATGAAACGTGCGTGAACGAACAAACGAACGTGAACGAACGAGCGTGAACGTGAACGAACGTTAACGAACGTGAACGTGAACGAACGTGAACTCAACGTTGTATTTGAACGTACGTAAACGAACGAACGTGCGTGAACGAACATTACTTAACGTACGTTAACGTGGACGCACGTGAACGAACGAACGTAGGTGAATGAAACGTGGCCTTAACGAGAACGCGAACGTGAACGATCGTGAACGAAACGTGAACGTGAAATGCAATATATGTTACTTCGCGTTTATCCTAATACATCTTTTTGTATGTTGCAGAAAAGACGTTGTCGTCGTCGTCCCTCAAGCCGGAGTGGTAGCTAGCCCTCGAAGGAATTCGCGCAGGCAAGTGACGTAATTATATATATGATTGTTATATTTTTAATGCAATTAAGACTATTAGATTTAATATACGACACTTAGGCTTAGCATTATAATTAGAGTTTTAATACAATATTATTTGAGTTTTAATATAAGATTATTTGAGTTTTAATATAAGATTATTAGATTTGTAATTAGACTTAGCATATAAGATTGTGTAGGGTTCTAATATACGACAGTTAGACTTAGCATATATGACTATTTGAGTTTTAGTACAAGATTATTTGAGTTTTAATATAAGAGTATTATATTAGTATTATATTTGTAATTAGACTTAGTATATAATTATTGACTAGCTAGGGTCCTAATATACGTCACCTATACTTAGCATATATGACTATTTGAGTTTTAATATAAGATTATTTGAGTTTTAATATAAGATTATTATAGTTTTAATATACGATTATTAGACTTCGCATATACGACAGTTAGACGTAGCATATATGACTTACCATATATGATTGTTAGCATATAAGATTGTTAAAGCAAAAATGTCTCATGACTTAGCAACTGTTTCCTGTATGAACAGATGGCTGATCGCGATGAGGAACAGATATTGTACGATACAATCGCGGAGGGAAGTAGCCAGTACTGGAACGAAGAAGAGGGGAACGAGGATCCAAACCAGTATTTGAACGAGGAAGGGAACGTGGAGTGGGATGCGGAGGGGAACCAGGAGGGGCACGTGGAGAGGGATGTGGAGGGGAACCAGGAGGAGGAGGCTAGTGGAAGTCAACCCTCCGCTGACAGAGAGGGCACGCGGGCAACGAGGTGCCGCGAAGAAGCTTGAGGGTCGACACATCATAACGGAAGTGGACGAAGACGGCCGACCTAGTGCCCCGGCGGAAGCCGCCAAGAACTATGTACGTCACAGCGGTTGGGTTGTGGCGGATAACGTGCCTGTCAGTACGGTGTACTGGCGTAGAACAAGGGCACAGAGATCATAGAGAGTTTGTCCAGATTCGGAGAAAGAGATGCTGCGGACCACATGCTCGAGACATTCACCCTTCCCGCGGGTACAGAGGACAAAGTGAAAAGGTGGACTCTGAAGAAAATGGCAGAACAGTTTCAAGCTTCAAAGGAGATCTGTACCAGAAATATATCCGGAAGGGGCAGACACCGAACTTCGACACATCCCAAAGCTAAGGGATCACTGGGACGAGTTCGTTGCATATAGACATGTCAACAAGGGCAGGCGATGATGGAAAAAACAAAGAAAATGCCGCCAAGAAGAAGTACCATCACCACTTGGGTCAGCGCTATAGCGTCGCGATGCCGAAGTGGGAGGAGATGGAGGCTAGCTTGCTTGAGAGGGGTATCGAACCGGCCACCGTTAATTGCCGGAACGATCGAAGTTCTGGTACTATGCTCATGTGGAACGCTCAACCCAGCTGATGGCTCCTGGTCTTCGCGATCAGATACGCGAGGCTACGGCCGCGACTAACGGACGCAGTGGACCTCTCCTCAGGCACGTTCCGACCCGACAGAGAGAAGGGACGAGCTGTCACTCGCCCTGCAGACTCCAGAGCATCCAGGACGAACACGAGGGAAAGGGTGATTCCTTGGAAGATTGGGTTCAAGGAGGACATCCACATGTTACAGGAGTCGGATGAGGAGCAAGAGAGATACCGAGGGCGAATTGCATGATCTGAGTTCAGGGAATCGAGCTACGAGCTCAGCATGCAAGAGGAGGTGGCAAGGAAGGTTGATGAACGCATGGCCGCACATTGGTCCCATGATCCCAGCGGACCATTCCTCCTCCAATGGTGAGCCCTTCAGGAAACGTAGCAGCTGCGCCTCAACGGGCAGGTAGGATCACAGAGCATGGACGCCATGCAAACCCAGGACGAAACCACCTGCCCCGTTGATGACATCACTCGCACGACCATTCAGCGGACCCATGTGAGCTACATATTCCCTTCAAGAACTTATCAATAAAGGTAAGCTCGTAGTTTATAGATTTTAGATTTGGCCATTCCGCTAGTTGCGCTTATATATGTTGATTACTAATAAATAACCTCTCACCACGTGAAGGTGGCGTCGGGCATGGCCATCCAACGGACCCTTTCAGGTACTTACCACTGCAGGCCGATTCCAGCAGGATACTCCAAGGTCGAAGTTGAGTTGGTCGAAGTTGCGTACGAGGACCTCGAGCTGGATTACCCTGGAGGAGACGGTGAGACGCATCTACGAGACAACAGCCATGCCATTATTCTATGGCGCAAAGCGGTACATCATCCTCCCTGGGCGACAAACGGCGTCTCGTGCACCATCTCCTCCGGCTCCGCCATCTCCTCCTCAGGTCCTGCACCGTCTCCTCCGCATGCTCCAGCACCGTCTCCACCTCAGGCTCCTGCACCGACTCCTCCAAGCTCCTGCACCGACTCCTCCTCAGTCTCTACACCGACTCCTCCGCAAGCTCCTCGTCCGGCACCTTCCAAGTCAAGGGCCCCCCAAGCTCCACCGCCTGCCCCACAAAGGGCAACGAAGAAGGCGAAAGTTGACGCCGCCAAGAACAAGGACCGGGGTACGATTGCACGCAAGAGGAGCTTGACGCTTATGTGGCATCAGAAGTCAGGGAGACAATTGAAGCCTCGAAATACAGAAAAGAAGATTCCTATAGACCCGAGTGTCAGGAACTTCTTCAGGGGTTATGTCTGCACCTGCCAAGGAGGCCATAAAGCTATCGGACTATGAGCGAACACTCAAGAAAGCATCTTCTGGAAAGTCCAAACCAGTCCCTCAGCTTGGAGAGCAACCAAACCAGAGATCGAGCCTTGGTGACGGTGAAGATTTTGGAATACAAGATTTATTAATGACACCGGGCTAACTACGGATCAATTGCTAGAGGCGCACCAATCGAAAGACGGAAGTGAAATACATGTACGAACTCGGTAAACACTTGTCCAAGCCTGAGCAGCTGGCAGTCCCTACCCACACAAATGTACAAGTTTCCACAACTGTACATGGAGATGAGCGCCACCGGTAGAGAGATGATCGGAGCAGAGGATCAGGACACGGACTTCTTGCAAGGAGATGACATTCTCGGATCAATTTCAAGGTATCTACGACTATACCAGCTGGACGCCCTCGACGTTTCTATTATGAGTTGCTGGATTTTGTAAGTATCGTTCAGTTAGATTTCGTATTACGTTTCCTTTAATTAATTAGGTCCTTGTATATAAGTAGACTAATATATAATGTATACTTCCTTTTATCATTGTAGAATGGAGATTCAAAGGCCCGACGGCGGGGGTTTTCGATACTGGATTCATCGACCCTCGAAAAGTAAACGTCGCAATGCTCGACCAGTATCCGCAAGAAACAGAGGACAATCTCGTCCATCTCCTGAAGCGCAGCATTATAAGACGTTCATACTGTTGCCGTACAACACAAAGTTAGTTTAATTTTACTGTCTTCCTATACCAAATTTCATTCCCGTACGAACATGCTAACTGTTTCATATGTAATGCATCCACGCACATTGCAGATTCCACTAGGTGCTTTTACTCTTTCGACCTGAGGGCCTGCACCGTCAACGTATATGACTCAATGGATAAAAAGAGTCTACGTTTGACAAGGTTTTCGAACTTTATAGTAGGTACTGTCATAAGTTCCTATGTTAATTAAGAATCTTGTTATAATTAATTGCTACTACGAATCATATCTTTAAACTCCATGTAGGGCTTGGTATCGGTTCCATCATTTGTCCGCGCAAATGGAGAGAAAGACTTAGGCGAAGTTCAATTTTCCTGTGAGTACACATGCTCTACATTTATATTGAATCTCCGATCAAATACATACAAGTGTATATTAATTACATCTCTCACCGTTTGTCATTTATTTATAGTGCGCAAAGCAAAAGCAGGGAACTAACTTGTGCGGCTACTACGTGTGCGAGTATTGCCACTGCTTGCAGACCAAATCATCACCACAAGACAGCTCGATGTACGTACAAATATTCAATTTTCTATTACGTATCGATTTGTTGTTAATTACTAATTAATTTCATACATTCATATAGTTTATTCGCATGAGGGATAACCTGATCACACAAAAGGAATTTATCGTGGCGGTTCAAGAACAACTCATGGGATTCATCAACGAACAAACCTTGATCCCAAGGGTGAATTCTACTACGACGGAAATACAATTCATAGGTCCTTAGCTTCTGAGATAGCGACTACTACTACGTCGAAATCGTACACATTTTCTTTAATGTAAATTATATTTTGTTTATATATATATATATATATATATATATATATATATATATATATACATATGCATTTGCATAACATATATATGTATAAATACATATATATTATGCATGTACATATGTATTGAAACATATACACACACACACATATATATATATATATATATTATATATATATTATATATATATAATATATATATATATATATAATATATTATGCATATATGTGTATTGAAACATATACAGGCCATGAAAAAAAAAAAAAAAGGTCAGCTGGATCTTTTAGTCCCGGATTGGTAGTTCCGGTTTGGAAACCGGGACTAAAGGGGGGTTACGAACCGGGACTACAAACGCTTTCTCCACCAGTGTTCTCTGGATCGGTTTCTTGGTGACATACTTTTTGGATTTTTCATGCATGCATTGTCGTACTTTCTAAGTCTTGCGGGTGTCCTCCGCTTCACCAAATCAGTTTGGGTTAAGTTTTTTTGCACGTATATATCCTCATGGTGATCACAATTTGATTTGATACGTCTTGGTCCATTTCGAGATTATATCCGTTGGTAGATATCACGTCCATCGCCAAAGTTCGACCGTGCCTGTGCCAATTAAATACGATACCTGCGGCCCACGAAATATTCCTTGAGCTGAGTCTATGCCAAATAAAAGCAACAAGCAAAACCTCACTGGGACTTAAACTCCTCTCGTCACCTAGCTCCTTGCTACAACCAAGCGGCTAAAGCCAATCACCACAAGCCCGTGATGTGCTTTGACGATCGTCCATACGAGACTCAAGGTGAGAGAAAATTTACATGCATCTGTGCATAAGATTTAGATTGGTTCAACCAAACTACATGACATCAAACCCGAGTAGCTCTCTGTGTCACCTAAATAGTGTCAAGTCTGAATTTTAGATCCAACATATGACAGAGATTCATAAATCCAAAAAAATCAATAGCTCTAACTCTCGTTTTGGATCAATTACCAATATTGATTTGACTATTGATATTCCATGCGTAGTTTGACGTAACTAGCTAAATACGGTGTAGTTACTAATTTTGAGTCTAAATTAAAATAATATGCACATTCTCATCTCTCATATCCTCTCACTTGCTTTTATTGTAGTCTTAGTTCACCTTTCTCGTGTTCTCTGTCTAACTAGGATTTGGTGTACATTTTCCATAAGCAAATTAAATAGTGGTTATATTATAACTAGTTGGTAAATCTTAAAAGGGTAAATACATCTTTTTTTTACTATAGAGGTAAGAGTGAACACTCAACACATGGTAGCGAGCCAATCACATATAAGAAACTAGTAAATACATCTCTCTCTTTTTTTTTTTTCAGATTTCCACCATTTGTGTAGGGGGATGGGTTCTGCAATGCTGGGGGATTGAGTGCTATGTGAAATTACTAAAATACCCTCAGCATTTTGACGCCATTATCGTGCGTATCCTGACCCCCTCCTCATCAGGCCGCCACCGCCACCACCTCCGCAGATCCCCATCCATCCCACGAGCGAGCAGGGCACATCGTTCGTCCTGCTGGTTCGCCGCATCCATTCTGGTGAGCACATCCTCCGCCTCCGCCTCGGCGGATACCCATCCATCCACGAGCGAGCAGGGCGATGTCGTTCGTCCTACTACTTCCGCCGCATCCATTCTGGTGACCACCTCGTCGGATCCCCATCCATCCCGTGAGCGAGCAAGGTGCCGTAGTTCGTCCTGCTGCTTCCGCCGTATCTATTCTGGTGACCACATCCTCCGCACCACCTCAGGCCAGTGGCGGAGCACGCCAAAATTTTAGGTGGGTCAGATATGGCGTTGTAGTTAGTAGCATTCCTACATTAATCCTATCCGATGCATCACACACTGGGTAGCATGGGTATTTTTAGTTGTTTTAGTCTATAGTAACTAGCAAAATGCCCGTGCGTTGCAACGGGCGAAGACTTTGGCGAATGAGGCTTAAAGTTTGACGTTATAAGAACTCGACCGGGATCATAAACATATCAGTGTGTACTACAGCCATGCGCTACATATACGGAGCTGATCAGCACAACAATAATTAATTCAGGGCGCTCGGACATGATGACGCGTTTGGAGAGGTGACTCCAAGATGGTGGTCGGCATAGTGTGTGTGCGCTGAGAGTGTAAGGAGATCATTGAGTTGCTCGACGAAATGGGACACATGGTTGTGTCAGGCATGTGTAGTTGGCTGAAATAAGGTGGTGCACAGTATTACTGCCAGAAGCCGATGCCCATGGGTATGATGCGCCGACCTAACAAGTGCTCTGGTTCCTACAACAAGACGTTGATCGTGGTTATATATATATATATATATATATATATATATAATAATATATAATATATATATATATGTTGGACATATGAACCTGGGTTCTGGTGCTCCCTAATCCTGCATGTGACACCTGTATGTTTGCAGCTGTAGCTAATGTATCATTTTGTACCAAACCTCATGCAAACTTGTACCTACCCAACCCAAAGCTCTTATAGGCAAATGATGGGGCAGGTACACAACGAAGACACATCTCTGTGGCCATTCTGCTATTGAGAGAGAGAATGAGAAAGGGAGGGGGTGAGCTGACTTTTTTTAATAAATTCCTTGTAACGTTCAAATCACTCCATAGGACTAGACATGAAGTATATTGATTTTTTAATTAATCTAAGCACCTTGTTTGTAGGTACAAAATTTAATCTATGTCTTGTTTTATTGGAACATAATATATCGAGATGAATTATGTTCTAATATTTGCAAAAAATGACATTTGGCAAAACTGATGTCCAAAAATGATATTGCAAAAGTGACTTTTTAAAAGTTAAACTGTTTTATACGTCCATAATTTAATATATGTTTCATTTTATTGGAACATAATATCAGAGTTGAATGTCCACTCATCACGAAAATACAAATATTTGCAAAACAAAAATAACATTGAAAAATGATGTTATGCAAAACTGATTTCCAAAAATGACACCGTAAAAAGCATAAATCACTTGGCATACAGTGAAAATAAAAAACACGTGATTGTTATTTTTATATGTATATGCTACATCCCAAACATAATTTTTTTAGAATTTATGGCCTACAATTTGTGGCCGGAAACACAACATAATGAAAATATCATTTGCAAAATGATGTCTAGAAAAAAAATGATGTTGCAAAGTATATAACTTGACATGTATTGTGAATTAAAATAATCGCATGAGTGAAGTTTCAAAAATGGTAATTATGCTACATTCTATGAATATCAAGAGAAAAGAAAGAGAAAGAGAAAGAAAAAAATATTCAAATGGAGGAATAAATGCTATTTGTGCTCAGCTTCTTCTGACCTGCTCTCTCTCTCTCTACTCATCAGGGAGTACATGGCCTACGTCAGAGCTACAAAGCAATGTGTACCTCTCTAGTTTTTTTCCCTATAGTAAAACTTCATCATTTGAAGCAAAGTGCATTTAGGAAGCACGCATCTTGGAACGGTTGTGATTTAGGGTGCAGGTGAACCGCGGTTCATATATGCTTTCCCTCTATATAATATATAATATATATATATATATATATATATATATATGTGTGTGTGTGTGTAAATATATATATAACTTATATATAATAGCATGCCACGAATTGCTACTTGATCTAACCTCCTATACAAGTTTTAGTTAATTTGTACGTTTGATTGAAAATCCCTCTCACCTCCTTTGTTTTAAAGGGCATGAAAAGGTATCAGTTTAATAATACAATCAAACAAATTATGCATCCTATTGCAATGGCAGCTTGGTAAAGAAGTCAAAATTTTCCACTGGTAGATACAAAATATCGTAATTTTCAAAATTGTCATGAGGCTAGCAATTCAGATGCATCTAAATTGCTCTTGTTTTCTTTATCTTTGTCCGGTACTGCTTTTAAATGGTTTACTTCTTTACCGGCAAATTCTATTCATACTTGGGCTCAATTAGAACAGAGATTTCATGATTATTTCTATACTGGCGAAACTGAGCTTAAGTTAAGTGATTTAACATTGGTTAGGCAAAAATACAATGAACCTGTCATTGATTATATCAAGAGATTCAGAGATGTTAGAAACCAGTGTTTTAGTTTAAATATAACTGAAAGAGATTTGGCTGATCTTGCTTTTAATGGTTTAACTGCTCCTATTAAAGAAAGATTAAATGGCCAACAATTTCTTGATGTTAGTCAACTCATGCAAAAGTTTCTGGCTCAAGAAAGCCAGGTTAGAGATAGTAAGAAATTTGTGAGGTCCAATGACAAAAAGCCTAATGTTAATATGGTTGATTGCCCTTTGGTTATTGATTCTAATGATGATGGTGATTATGATATATATGTTGTTGAGTGGTCATGGACTAACAAAAATAAGTCTTTTATTTGTTCTAACTTAATGCCGACTCCTCGTAAGGATTGGCAAAGTGAGATTAAGTATAGTTTTGATGTGGCCAAGTGTGATAAAATTTTTGATTATCTTTTGCAAGAAAAGCAAATTAGATTACCTAAAGGCCATGTCATTCCATCTCATGAAGAATTGAAACGTCGAGCTTATTGCAAATGGCATGACTCACATTCTCATTCTACTAATGATTGTAATGTGTTTCGACGACAGGTTCAATCGGCCATAGAGGAAGGACGATTGAAATTTACTAATGGTTCCAAGATGAAGCTAGATCATGATCCTTTTCCTGTAAATACAATTGATTTCAATGACAAGAAGGTGTTGATTCAGCTGGAGCAAGCCGAATCTACTAAGGGGAAGGAAGTGATCATTGGAGAACCTAGGCCTAAGATGATTGTGTCAAAAAGTCCGGAGGTTGGTGTTTGGAAGGAGAATCGGAGTGAAGCTTCAAGTTCCAAAACTCCAAGGAAGACTAAGGTGGCTTTTCATATGCTCTTGAACAAGTATGAGAAGCAAGGTTATGAGAAGACTCGCAATAAAGGTAAAAGACCAAGATCACCTCCTAGCAAGCAATTTGGTCATTCACCAAGACAATCGGAGCCACCTTTCCCTCGTCATCCTCAAGTCATGCCATGGGGACCTTGTCCAATGCCGCCGCTGGGTTATCCTTTTCCCTACTTCATGCCATGGGGGGCACTGCCACTAATGTTTGATCATTTGCCTCCAATGCATTTCCATCAAGGTTGGGGAGGACAAAGGAGGTCAGCACATGAGTGTTTGTCTTCACCAAATAATGGCCAATTTTATGTTGAAAATCGGGTCAATGAAGAAAGGAGAGAAGAAAAGCGTGTCAAGGTGGAAACAAGATCTTCGGAGGTGATTACTATCAAGGTGGGGTCTCATGATGTGCCAATATCTTTTGGAGATGAAGCAAGGAAGACTTCAAGTGACAAATCCGAAGCCAGGGCTAGCTCTGTGCAGGTGGCCGGTCTGACCAACTCTTTTGGCCAGTCTGATCGCAACCCTACGGCCGGTCTGACCAGGCCATCAGGCCAGTCTGACCGACGGCGTCATGCCAGTCAGACCGGGCCATCGGGCCGGTCTGACCGAGCCTTCTGGCCGGTCTGACCGATGGTCGTCGTCCGGTTTGACTAGGCTCCAGCACCGGGTTTGACAGGTGGTTTGCAAAGGGTAGTTCGGGGGCCTCGTCTTCTTCAAGTAAAATCAACAGGGGGCATTACATACCTCCTGGAACAGAGCCGAAATCAATGTGGATGCCTAAATATTGAACGTCTACCCAAAAGAGGAGGTTGCAACATCTTCAGGCTCAAGAATTGAGGGAGAGAGAAGCGGAAGAGTAGAGAGATAGAAGATTCAATGAGTTGTGACCACCACCAACAAAGATATGAAAGCGTAAGTCCATTAACATTAAAGAGCCGGTTGTTGTGCAAAAGGAGAAGGAAGAACAATCGGTTGCTAAGGATGATTTGTCACCAAGGAAGACCTGGACATCAACATGGTGTGTATGTTGCCTATGGAGTTTTATGCTATGGATGAAGCTGAAGTTGCTGAACTTTCACTAGGTCCTAAAGATGTGGTTTTTGAGAAGCCCGATGAGTCAAACTGTCATATGAAGTCTCTTTATCTTAAGGGTCATATTGATGGGAAGCTGGTCTCTAGGATGTTGGTGGATGAAGGTGCCGCCGTGAATTTAATTCCATATTTGTTGTTTAAGAAATTGGGGCGTGGGGATGATGAATTGAAGAAGACTAATATGATTCTCAATGGCTTCAATGGTGAACCAACGGAGACGAAAGGTGTCTTTTCGGTGAAGCTTACCGTGGGAAACAAGACGTTGCCAACCGCTTTCATCATCGTCGATGTGCAAGGTAATTATAGTGTTATTTTGGGCCATTGTTAGATTCATGCCAATTGTTGTGTGCCCTCTACCTTGCATCAAAATTTAATTCAATGGGATGGCGATGATATTGAGATTGTTCAAGCGGATACATCGGCTGAGGTTGCAATGGCGATGCTTCAATTGAGTGGCAACATGAGAATATTCAATGCTTATCGGGGTTAGATCTTTCTAGTTATGATTTTATTAGTGTTTCTAATGGCAGCTTTGTACCACCTCGTCGTTTCAATCCTTTGCTATATGATCGGGTCAAGGAGGAGATAGACCGGTTAATAAAAGTGGGGTTTATTAGGCCATGTCGCTATGCGGAATGGGTGTCTAGTATTGTCCCGATGGAAAAGAAGGGGAGTGGTAAGATTAGAGTTTGCATAGATTTTAGAGATTTAAATAAAGCTACTCCAAAAGATGAATATCCTATGCCTACAGCCAACATGATGATTAGTGATGCCTCGGGTTATAAGATGATTAGTTTTTTGGATCGTAATGCTGGCTACAACCAAATCTTTATAGCGGAGGAGGATATGTATAAGATGGATTTTAGGTGTCCGGGATTTGTTGGTTTATTTGACTAGCTTGTTTTGACTTTTGGATTGAAGAATGCCGGTACAACATATCAAAGGGCAATGAATTTGATCTTCCATGATTTGCTAGGTATTATCTTAGAAATCTATATTGATGATATTGTTGTCAAATCGGATGGCATGGAAGGCCATATAGCCGATTCGAGGTTAGCTTTTGAGAGGATGCGCCGGTATGGTTTGAAGATGAATCTACTCAAGTGTGCTTTTGGTGTGTCGGTGGGGAAGTTCTTAGGATTCATGGTGCATGAGAGAGGAGTTGAGATTGATCCTAAGAATATAGAAAAGATTCATGATTTCAAAGCGTCGATATGCAAGAGGGAAGTTCAAAAGTTGCTAGGTAAGGTGAATTAATTGAAAATATTTATATCTAACCTAGCAGGTAAAATCGATGCTTTTGTTCCCATTCTTCGCTTGAAAAAAGAAGCCGATTTTACTTGGGGGCAAAACAGCAAGAGGCGTTTGAGGGATTGAAGAAGCATTTATCTACTCCACCCGTAGTGCGAGCGCCCAAAGCCAAAATGTCGTTTCAGTTATATATTGCCGCCGAAGAGAAAGTCATTGGTGCCGTTTTGACAGAAGAAGAAGATGGCAAGGAATACATCATTACATATTTAAGCCACCGTCTTTTGGATGCCGAAACGAGGTATGTCTTTATAGAAGGACTTAGTTTATGTCTGTACTATACTTGTACCAAATTGCGGCATTATTTGTTATCTAGTACATGCATAGTTACTTGTCAAGCCGATGTTATTAAACACATATTGCAAAGGCCAATTCTAAGTGGGAGAATTGGCAAGTGGGCATATGCTTTGATTGAATATGATTTGGCTTATGAACCATTGAAATCTATGAAAGGACAAATTGTAGTTGATTTTATAGTAGACCATCATGTAGATATTGCTTATGAAGATGAGGTTTGCTTGCTTAATGTTATACCTTGCAAAGAAGGTCAAGGTATAGGTATAGTTTTATTTTCACCTAGTGATGTGTGTTTTGAGGCATCGGTTCGTTTGGAATATTTTTGTACAAATAATCAAGCCGAATACAATATTTTGCTATTTGGCCTACAAGTGATGGAGATGATTGGAGCTACACATGTGGAAGCATTTGGTGACTCGGAATTGGTGGTGCAACAAGTTGCCGGAGTTTATAAGTGCTTGGACGGGTCGCTAAACAGGTATCTTGATCAATGCTTGGATATTATTGTCAATTTTGATGATTTTGCTATTAGACATATTGCTAGGCATGATAATTCTAGAGCAAATGATTTAGCACAATAAGCATCTGGCTATAATGTGAAAAGGGGAGTGTTTTTTATATTACAAAAGCCGGTGCTTGATTTTAAATCTTTGGACGAAATTTGCAAAATTGCAGATCAGGGGCGATCTGACCGACGTTGTATGGCCGGTCTGACCGATGACCATGGGCGGTCTGACCGGCCGGATGCCGCCGGTCTGACTGGCCGACCCTTGTGGTCTAACCAGCCCTGTGTGGCTGGTCTGACCGATTCTAGGCAGGAAGCTTGGGGGCACAATTCAATTGAAACGATGGCCAAATTAATTGTAAATTCGGACATTTGTGCTCAGGAAACATAAGAAGATTGGAGAATTCCTTTAATTAGATATTTGAAAGATCCTAGCCTTAAGGTTGATCGGAAGATTCGGCGGCAAGCATTTAAATACACATTACTTGATGGAGAATTATATCACCTAAATATAGATGGAGTGCTATTAAAATACTTAGATGATGATCAATCTAAGGTTGCTATGGGAGAAGTTCATGAAGGAATTTGTGGAACTCATCAATCAGCCCATAAGATGAATTGGTTGCTTATGAGAGCGGGGTTCTATTGGCCGAGGATGAATGATTGTTTCAAATATTATAGTGAATGCGAAGCTTGTCAACGGTTCGGCAATGTTCAATTGGCGCCCGCCGCCGTATTGAATTATATCATCAAACCATGGCCGTTCCAAGATTGGGCTTTGGATTTCATTGGTCAAATTTATCCTTCGCCATCAAAAGGGCATAGGTTCGTGCTAGCTGTAATGGATTACTTTACCAAGTGGGCCGAAGTCGTGCCGCTCAAGAATATGACTCATACGGAGGTAATTGACTTTTTGAAACATATTGTCCATAGATTTTGTATTCCGCAAACATTGACTACGGATCAAGGAGCTTCTTTTATGTCTAAAGAAGTGAAGAATTTTGTCGAATCTTATGGTATTAAATTATTGAGTTCTTCTGTCACGACCGAAAATAACCCAACGGGTGTTCCTTACGTGCGTGTATTATTCCTTGTCCCAGGAGGCAAGGTACACCAAAAGTTGATACAATTCAGAGTTTAACAAGCGGAAGCGTAAATACTTAATTATTACGTGGGCAACGAGGGCCCAGCACACACGAAGACAACGAAAAACAGCGGAAGACTAGGGCGACGACCACAGGCGCTTGACGGCAGGCACGAGCTAGACACCAAAGCCTTCATCATCCAGGAGCTCCTCTTCTGGGTTTGGGAAAATTTGAGCAAGACTGAGTACAACCACCGTACTCAACAAGACACACCCACAAGTGCAACATGAATGCAAAGGAGTACAAGGGAGTTATAGTATAGGGGTTAGGTTTTGCAATAAACAGCATTTAAAAGACATTTAGCTGCTCAAAGCTAAATTTAAAACACGATCCTAGAACTATTTAATATTATTAAACAAGGCCGTGAACCCACACGAACCTGCCTTAACCCAAGGCCTACGATAATTCAGACCGAACTGGCAACCCGACCCTGGGTCCCAGCTCATCCCAAGCCAACCTAGGCCAACCATTCCACATTTTAGTTGTTAAGCTGGTTTTAAGAATTAAAAACACTAACTTGGGTACATTGCTAGGCTTGCCCATAACCGAGGGCGCGGCTATTCGAATAGGTTTTACTCTGATCAGAGGTGTACATCTTTATCCACTAGACACGTCTTCCTCGCGTGCAACCACGTGCCACATACCACCACGACATATGGACGGAAGACATGACATAGTCTCCAACCCATCCTAGCCATAGACAAGAGTACCGACCCAACCCCACCTACGGCCGGAACCTCCGGGACAGGTAGGCAGGACTGAGCCCCTAGCAGCAGGACACCAGCCCTGTCCACAACAGTCCAACCATTCCATAATGTCCAAGTGATATGAATATTCCCAAAGTCTAGAGTTATAAAACCACCTAATGTTGCCTAATTAATCAGCGTAGCATCTACCTAAATTCATACTAGTGGAACCATGAATAGAGTACCCACTAGTTGGGGTTTTGTTTATTCTAGGGTGAACAAGGTAATAATAACAATAACAATAATAAGGTCATAACAAAGGTAAATAGGCATGGCTAAATAAAACAGCGAT
The DNA here is from genome assembly GCA_009805545.1 of Oryza longistaminata. NCBI lineage: Eukaryota > Viridiplantae > Streptophyta > Magnoliopsida > Poales > Poaceae > Oryza > Oryza longistaminata. The sequence goes on from CM020181.1 coordinate 24,574,005, forward strand.
AACGCGGGAACTTAAATAAAGCGATAATGCAATAATTTAAATCAAAGTAATTTCACAAAGTGGGATCCAATATGTTCAAAGATGATGTGACTTGCCTTGCTCGCTTTCCCAAACGTCGGCTTCAACCTCCACGAAGAGCGGATCTTCCGAAGCTGCAGCGTCTACACGACCAACGGAAAAGAAAAAGGCTTTTACTCTAATAAACTCCATATAACAAGCAAGAACAAAGCACAAAAATGGGTTCTTGACTTCTTAAGGAAAAATTAGAGACTTGAACGGTCCAATTCCGAGTTCAAATGGCCAAGTTATGCCCATTTGAAGATTATATGCTCTTTAAATGAATATTTACGAATTCCTTCATTTAAATTTTAATTTAGAAAAAAGTTTATTGCGTCAGCCGAGGGGAGAGGGCGCGCGGACCGGGTCCACGGGAGTGGGACCCACGCGGCAGTCTCACGGTCCACGGTGGACCGGGTGCACCCGGCTCACACCGGCCGGCGCCGTGGGCCCCACTCGTCAGCCGCACTCGAGCGCGGGCGGCTGACGGCCGGCCCCACGCGGCACCGCTCGGCGCGCCCGAAGGCGGCCAGTCGGCGCGGCCGGCGGGAGGCGGCGCGCCGCGCCCCCATGGTCGCCGGCGGCGGCCATAGCACGGCGGAGCGGACGGCCGAGAGAGGGGAGGAAAGGGGAAACGAAGCGGCGGTCCACGGCTCACCCCGGGATCGACGGCGACGACGAAAGAGGCGGCCGGAGCGGAGGAAGGCGGCGGCGCGGCTCGGGTGGACGGGGGTCGACGTGCTCCGGCGGTCGGCGAGCTGGTGAGGGGTGGACGGGGACGGCGGCGGGTGCGGCGAAGCCGGGAGAGGCGACGCCCGAGGGAGAGGTCCCGGCGAGCGAGGCGAGAGGCCGGCGGAGGTCGTCGGCGACGGAGGAGAGAGAGAGAGCGACGGCGCGAGCTCGAATCCGGCGAGGAGGAAGGACGGCGAGGGCGGGAAACGGACGGAGAAGCGCGGGGTGGGTTTAAATAGAGCGGGGCGAAGAGAGGGGCGGCGGAGGGGAAGGAAACCGGCGCGGCGTTCTCGGCTCCATCAATGGCGCCGGCGAGATTAGGGGAGGGGTTTCCAACGAATCCAAGGGAGAGAGGGAGGGAAAATTGGGGGGAAAGGAGAGGGAATCGGGGGAAACATTTCCCCACTTGATTTTATTGACGGGGGCGGCTAGATGCGGCGGATTGGCGCAGCGGCGTGCTAGGCGCGGGCGGAGGGAGCGGCGGGAGCGGCGGAGGAGGGGATGACGGGTGGGCCCCCGTCAGCGAGGGTGGCGGGCGGGCCCGCCCGTCAGCGGCGCGGCGCGGGAGGGGGCGAGTGGGCCGCGGGGAAGAGGAGAGAGGGAGGGAAATGGGCCGAGCCGCCCAAGAGGGAGGGAGGTTTTTTAGGTTTTCTTTTTATAAAATCATTTTAACTTTGTTTATTTCTTAATAATTATTATTTGTGCTCTGAAAATTCCACTAAAATTTATTTACACATTTTAGGCTTTTAGGAAATATACAAAAATCCTCCAAGCCTAATTGACTTTTAACTTTGCACATTTTAATTTTTGAAGGCTTTCACAAGGATTTTAATTATTCTAGGCATAATTTAAAGGATATATTTAGGTCGTTTTGGGACGCGACATCTTCTCCTTATTACGCTCAGGCTAATGGACAAGCCGAGTCGAGTAATAATACATTGTTGAAAATTAGTCAAAAATAGGATTGAGGAACACCCAAGGAAGTGGCATGAGGTGCTTTCTGAAGCATTACGGGCGCATAGGATATCCAAACATAGTGCTACTAAAGTCACTTCTTTTTGAGTTGGTTTATGGTCAAGAAGCTATTTTGCCGGTTGAGGTAAATCTTGGCTCTCTTCAGTATATCAAGTAAGACGATTTGTCGAGTGAACACTACAAGACCTTGATGGGAGATAATCTTGATGAAGTCATTGACAAGCGTTTGAGGGCTTTGGAAGAAATAGAGAAAGAGAAGAAGAGGGTGGCTAAAGCGTACAACAAAAGGGTGAAAGCAAAGTTGTTTCAAGTGGGAGACTTGGTTTGGAAGACAATTTTGCCTTTGGGTACTCGATCCAAGGAGTTTGGTAAGTGGTCTCCTAGTTTGGAATGTCTTTATCGAGTATGCGGATTGTTCGAGGGAATGCGTACTTTTTGGAGACACTTCAAGGAGAGCGTTTTCAGAGAGCAATCAATGGGAAATACTTGAAAGAAATACTTTCTGAGTGTTTGGCAAAATGCTTAGGGAGTTATTATGGCCAGTAATTGAATTATTGCCATAAGACCAACATGTTCTATGCTTTTAGATTCACGATGTTCATAAAAAAGGTAAGGGGCAATGTGTTTACACCAAATTTGGCACCTCGAGTCGAAATAGGGAAAATTGCCAGAGTTTGTAAATCTATCGGTGTTTCCTTTAGGAGGCCGGTCTGACCGCCATGTATAGGCTGGTCAGACCGCAAGCATGTGGCCGGTCTGACTGGCGCAGAGTTCGAGCCGAGTCTGTTTCGTAGGTTTCGAGTTTTCCTTACTTGGGAAGGCATGTTTTCGGGTTTCCTTTGGTTTCTATCCCGAGTTAGACGTAGAGAAGGGTCTGTAGAGGGCAAGACCAACCCTTATATAAGGCGGCATGTGTTTACACCCAAATTTGGCACCTCGAGTCGAAATAGGGAAAATTGCCAGAGTTTGTAAATCTATCGGTGTTTCCTCTGGGAGGCCGGTCTGACCGCCATGTATAGGCTGGTTAGACCGCAGGCATGTGGCCGGTCTGACCGGCAGAGTTCGAGCCCGAATCTGTTTCGTAGGGTTTCGAGTTTTCCTTACTTGGGAAGGCATGTTTCGGGTTTCCTTTGGTTTCTATCCCGAGTTAGACGTGGAGAAGGGTCTGTAGAGGGCAAGACCAACCCTTATATAAGGGACAATGCCGGTTCAATTGTAATAATCTATTCTACAATCAATCAATCAAATTGTTTTTTTATATTGCTTCTAGTTCTAGTTTAGTTTGTCCATCTTTGTCGATTTGCTCTATAAATTGTCCGCCGCCACTGCAAGAGTGCGACACCTCTTTGTAGGTTTGTCCTGAAAACCTTCCGTTTTGCCCACAGGACGGGTAGTTATCCATAGTTTCATCTAGATCGGCTGTGCTAGCCGGTTTAGTTTATCAAATCTCATCTTGATTTAGCGCTTGCTAGTTTAGGGTGGTTGGCGACTCTAGGATCACGGCAAAGCTTTAGGTGCTGCGATCGTGGTTGTCAACTTGTCAAAAAAGTTACCAACAACTTCTAGAGAGGGGCTTTGGATGTAGAAGAATGCAATTCGGACTTTAGTGGAGGGGAGGGGTTGCTGGTGGGCTTTGGCCTAGAGCTTGGATGTGGGACGTAGGTACGAGGATCTACGTAATACGACACATCAAGCAAACAAAAGACAAGAATTATACTGGTTCAGGCCCCTTGGTAGGTAATAGCCCTAATCCAGTTGATATATAATTATATGATGTAAACCACATATTACAAAGGGAATAGCGGAACTCGATGATACCGACGAGACTGTAGTCGAGTTGGTCCGACTAGATCTCCCGGCAAGTTGGCTCCAGCGCGCTCCGGCTCCGTAGGCTGTAGTGGGTGTGTTGGCAGTGAGATTCGATGCCTTAGGTCCTGCCCGGGGGGTCCCTTATATACCGCGGGTCAGTTGATCTCCAAGTAGGACTCGGAGATATCGGACCCCTCACGATATAGAAAAGACCCGGTTTTGTCCAAGTAGGACTCCTCCCATCCATAGATTCTATCTCTATTACGTGATAGATTTTCTTAATGTATACGGAAACTATCCGTATACGCGCGGGTATACCGTATTAGTATACAATGTACATCCAAGGGCAAAGGGTATACCTTATCCGTAACCCTGACAGTAGCCCCCGACTTCTGCTTAAATGAACTCATGTCATCGATCGCGACTTCTGATGTCGAATTGTTGTCGTTCTCATCTGATCGATCTCGGTGTAAAAACCGTAGAGACAAAGAGCCATCGACAACACCGCGCGAAGTTCAACGGTCATGAGTGAATTTAAATTGAAGTCTCAAAACTACTGCGCGCAACGGACCCAGAATTTTCCGGTGGCAATCTCTCTCCTTTCCTTGGGATACGCACCGTCGGTAGTGCGCTTATTTAAAGGGATTTCGGGAATCCATTTGAAGTCCGTTTGCTAGAAAACTCTTCTGCCTTCTAGCGCTCTTCGTCTTCTCCGCTCTCCGCAAAGAAAACCCTAGCTTATTTCCTTCATCTTGTTCCGCGGCGGCGATGGATCTTGAGAAGTCTACCTCGAACACTGCGTCCCTGAAGAAGCTGCAGGACGACGGTGCCCTCCCCGGTCGCGATACCTTGCAGAGGGAGGCTGGAGGTATAGAACCTGAACCCATCTTGGGCCGCATGGTTGTAGTCGAAAATTATATTTCTTGCGGTTTTCTTCCTCTGCCTTCCGAGTTTCTTCTTCTCGTCTTGAATTTTTATGGTCTTTCTTTGCTTCATCTGAACCCCAACTCCATCGCCTTTCTGAGCATCTTCTCTCATCTTTGCGAGGCCTACATTGGGGTAGTACCTTTTCTTGACCTCTTTCGCTTCTATTACAAATTGCATTGGATGGAATCCAACAGGGTATCTGGATGCGTCGGATTCTGACTTCGCGATGGCCTGAAGTCGCGTTACATCCCCTTCCAGTGCCCTTCTTCTCGTAGCAAGTGGCGGACGAGATGGTTCTATCTCGAGATAGAAAACTCGGATCCCGTCCTTGTTGTCCCTGAGGATCAGCCAGAAAAAATCCCAGAGTGGACCGCCAAACCCGCCCTAACTCCCTTCCTCCAATCTTTCATCGACATCATCGACGATTTCCGAAAACGGGGGTTATCAGGATACGAAGTCGCGGCCGACTTCGTAGGTCGGCGGATTCAGTCACTGCAGGCCCGCGCCCATCCGGCCTTTGATTACTCTGGGCCAGAGGACACAACCCGGGTCTCTCCTTGGGGTATTTTTCTCGCATTTCTAATTTTGTTCCAAGTGCGTCTGTTTCTCCTGACTTATCGAGTTCTCGTTCTCGATTTACAGGTCTGGACAGCAACACTGTGGGACGCCGCGTTGGTCAGATAATGATCAGCGCGCCCTCGAAGGCGGACGATATCCCTATCGTACTTTGCGACAAGGACGCGACCGAAGGCGCCGCCACGATTAATATAAGTGTACTCGATAATTCCTTTATATCTCTCTTCTCGAGGTCGCGTCGTGACTTCACTTTGTGCAGGCTCTTCCTCTGACGGACGCCATCGGACCTCTCGTGGATCACCAGGCGGCAACGTCGTTGAAGGAGGCCGTTGCCAAGGAGGCATCTGACGCTGTTGCTGCCACCACAAGTGGCAGCGATGTTCCAAAGAAAGGGAGGAAATTCTCCTACATGGTTGGGACCAGCCAGAAGACGACAAGCTCCGCGGTAAGCTTCTCTTCCGTTCCTAAGTATAGTGGTCGAAATGATCTAGCCTCACACCACATCATTTTACTCAGGACTCGGACGTGTCTCCACCGCCTCAGCGAAGGCAGAGGTTGGTGACGATCGGCAAGAAGTAAGTAAATATTTTTGAAGTTTTTTCATTCTTGAGGTTTTGATCGCCCAGCCACATGAAGAAACGGGAAATCTTCGCAGGATGGCGCGGGTGAAAGCGGTGCAAGGTGGGACTGATGCCGCTTCCAGCGCGTCTCCTGCGGCGACCTCGACAGGAGTCGCGGTCGCTACTAAGGACCAGGAGGCTGCACCGAGTAACCCCGCTGTCAGCCTCGTGCCTACCCAGTGTCTATCCGTCGATGCCCTCACCTGGGAGGAGCTTCAATCGGAGATGGAGCACATCCTCCAGGCCGGCGCTCGCGGCGTAGGGTGTGAGATTGAGGAGGCCAGGGCGGCGACATTGTCGGAGAGACAGCGTGCCGACCAGTTGGCGCGCGATCTGGCAGAAGCCCGCGAGGACCTCCAAAAGATGAGGGAGTTGGTGGCTGGAAATGAGATGCAGTGGCGCGGACTCGAGCACCGGATGTCGGAGCTCGAGGGCCCCATGACCGACATCCGAGGTTCGCTGCGAACGTCGTTCACCAGCCTGCACCAACTCGCCGGGGAGTGCGGCGTCATGACTACCATCCCGGCGCACCCTGACGAGTTTTCGCTGACGTCATCACTCGCGGAACTGGCTACAGCGATGGAGGCGATCCCTTCCAAGCACGCGGCCAGGATCGGCGAGGAGACGTCTAACGGCATCTACACCGGGGCATGCCATGTCCTTGCGTGTATGAGGCTAGCACATTCCGATCTTGACCTTAAGAAGGCTCTGGATCAGGGGGCGGCCGATGACGCGTGCAAGGCTACGATGGAGGAAGTCGGTGACTTGGGGGAGTCTGTCCTCCCCCTCTTTGAAGAGTAGGACTTTTGTTTTTGTATTCCTTAATCTACAAGCTTGTAAAACTCTCTGTGGGTCCGAACTGCTTTTTATCTGGACAGCTATTTCCCTTGTTTTCTTAGCATGTGATTCTGAGTACTTTTGTCGTTGTAGAGATGTTGAAGTCGAGGATGTCCAGCAGCATGGGCAGCCCGATACGCCGGTGGTCATTCCGGCGATTACGCTTGAGCCGCACGTGCCGGAGGTGGGAGTTGATCAAAGCCCGTCCGCGGAGGCGAACATGGCGATGATGTCCCTAGGTTTGTGTCTTGATCTCCTTCGCTCCTCGAGCTCGGGTTGACTTAATTAGCTGTGTTCTCGGAAGAGAAGAGTAGCTTGACTTAGTCCTTTCCGCATCGAGCAGATTTCGAGAACATGTTGGCTAACCGAGATCGTCGAATCCAATATTGGAAGATGAAGCTCGAGGTGGCCGAACTCGAAAGGGCCATGGTGGAGGTGAAGAAAGACCAGGCCGTGGAAGCCCTCCGAGGTCGCGAGGTGTGGTTCAACTCGTACTTCAAGAGCTGCTGCACGGCGATGGCGGAGGTTTGTAAGGAGCTCCGAGTTCCCCGCGGGGATCCGTCGGCTGCAAGTTATATCTCGTGGTTGAACGGGGCCTGCGCACAGCTCGAAGGGATTGGCAAGCACATCGACGGGGTCCTGAAGTAGGAGTGTCGTCGAGCGAGCCGCTACGCCGGAGGGCACGTGCTGGCCTGCATCCGAGATCACCGCCCGCAGCTGCACCTCGAGTTCCTTCGCGAAGGGTTCTCGCGTTCTCGGAGGACACCTGCGGAGATCGACGGTCTTGCGCAGTCGATGGCGCCGCTTGCTGAGAAGGTTTTCCACTCCATGGATTGGCGTTGGCCGTCCTAGTAGCTTTTGTATCCTGTAAAAGAACATCTCAAGGAGGCCTGTAATATATCTTGAAATATTTATCACTTGTAAGAAATCCTCGTAAAATAGAAATGAAATCTATCTAACTAAGTTTTCTTACACTGGATGCGTTGTGTATGAGTGTTTTCTCACATTGTGACTACGGTTAGTCACTTGAGCCATACACTCTCTCTAGCCCCCAGCCTTGTCGTCGGAGAATCGTTCTCGGAGGATAAGGCTCCTAGACTCTTGACCTGCCTTGGTTAAAAAAGCACGGATCCTAGCCCCCAGCCGTGAAGTTGGAAAACTCAATTTCCGATTACACGGCTTGGTTAATACGCACGGTGAGAACTCTTACATGACCAGATCTTACATGGTCATTTGTCTCTGCATAATCCGACAAGGCCTTATCTGCTCTGGGCGTCCCCAGCCGAAGTTCCCTTAGATTGCTCAGAGGCCTTGCCAGGACGGCGTAAAGGGACATTAGGATAGGTTTCAACGCTAGGTGTCGTCGTGGTAAGAGATCGTTGGGAAAGAACACTTTGACAATATTCTTTACCTGAAATCAACTTTGTCGAACTCGTAAGATGTCTTACAAATATGGATACTATTGATTTATACATAAAATTTACGTAATTGATCAATGTTCCAAGAGTTTGCTAACTCGCGACCATCGCCGTCTGCAATCTTGAATGTGTCCGGCCGCAAGACTTGCGTGATCGTGTATGGTCCTTCCCACTTGGGTGAGAGCTTGTTACGCCCTGCTTGGCTTTAAACCCGTTGGAGGACGTAATCACCGATCGAAAGTGTGCGTGCTCTGACGCGCTTCTCGTGGTATCGGCGAAGGGCCTGCTGGTAGCTGGCTGCTCTGACGGCAACATTTTCTCGATGTTCCTCGAGTAGATTCACATCGTCGCTCGTTGCTCCTCCTGTTCCTCGTCGGAGTACTTCTGTACTCGTGTGCTCTGACGTCGTAGCTCCGTGGGGAGCATAGTCTCTGAGCCATACACGAGGAAGAATAGTATCTCCTTATTGGATGTTGTCGGTGTGGTACGCATGGCCCATAGAACAAAGGGGAGTTCTTCGACCCACTTCTTGTCGTGTGACATGAGTCTGTCGTAGACGCGGGTCTTGATCCCTTTTAGTATCCGATCTAATGGGCTTGGCCGGATGAAGCAAGAGGGAGGCGATGTGAACTTTGGAGACTTTTTGCGAGCTGAGCGGTACAATGGTGGGGCCCACGGAGATGGGGTTAGAGGAGTGGGTCCCATTGATAGGCCCCAGTCCCGCAGCTTTTCTCTTCTTATCTTCTCTCTCTTTCCCTTCTCTCGCTCATTTCTTCTCTCTCTCCGCTGCCTCCGAGCAAGAGAGCGCCGGCAGCGGTGCGACGAAGCGCGGGCCGATCGGCCCAGGCAGGGCGGCGCCGGAGGGCGGGGTTGCCTGGGGCGCCGAGTAGAGGGAGGGGGCTCCGGCCGGTTGGGGAGGCGGCGAGAGCGGCCGTGCTCGGCGGGCGCGGCACGATAGGAGCGCGCGGCGGCTTTGGGCCGGCGGCGCAGGTCGGGGCGGCTTCGGGCGACGGCGTGGTGCGAGCTGGACGCACACGTGGCGTCCAGGAGCCGGAAGGAGGAAGGTGCGGCGTCGGGCGGCTCGGCGGCGCTCGGGAAGGAAGTCGTGACGACGGCGGGCAGGTAGAGGACCTCCTTCCCCACGCTACTCCTTCAATCTCGAAGTGGTTAGCATCGATCTGCAACTGGTGGGCTTGCTGCACATGATTCGTGGATGCATCGCTCTTCCTTTTTTTTGTCTATATGGTCCGATCTGAATCTGATAGATGTTATGGTTGTTTTGGGCAAATGAATGAGCCGAAATGCAATTTGCGATGCTATTTTTTGAGTAAGTCTACCTAGGGAGATTTTGGATTTGTTTTCATCTGTCTTTTCGGGAAGTTTTTTCAATCCGGGTATGACACCGAGTTGGCCACGGCTTATGGAGACGGAAACGCGTATGCGGTCTCGCCGATACGGATGAAAATCGCGTAGACGGACGAAAATCAGTGTGACAATCAGAAAATTGCAGATTTTTCAAGTAGTTAGTCATAAGAAGATTACAATATTGCTTAATAATTAGAGTACTAGTATGTACCAAAACCTCCGTAAGTTTTGTTAAAGGTTTGTTACTGAAGCTAGTGCTAGGGTTAAATTCCTCACTGCATCGGTCAGTGCCTTGGTGGTAATGTGTGTTCGTCGAGCTATTCAAGTTTGGATCGCTTGAGATAGTCACCTCAGCGGGCCACCGACGGGATCGCACGACAAAATCAAGTTATCTAACGTAACATCAGGAATTAGGACCTGAATATTTCTAGTTTTGTGTGAGGATTAAATCGTAATGAACAAAATAAAGCCTTCTCGTTCTCAGATATTGGAGTACGTGTGTAGCTGTAGCATAAATGCGACTTTGAAAATGTAATTAGCATTAGTTTTAGCAAGTGATTGAAAAATACTCATGGGAGGTGATGAGATGGCATGCACTAAGTAGCAGTAATTGAGAGAAAAGCATTGAGATTAGGTGCCGCTGATGGGATTTCCTTGAACTATCACAAAGATGCAGCTATGCAACAAACCAGAAAAAATCGATCACTCGGTTATCTTGCAGGTAGGCAAGCAGCTGAGGCATCGAGCCATGCAACTAAGCTACTAGAGCATACACTGGGGAGGTAGGGTCCCAGCGGCAGGTAGCTGGGCCAGCTGGCCCACCCTGCCGTATGGGGCTCTCCTCCTCTGGCCTCAGCGGATCCCCATCCATCCCGCGAGCGAGTAGGGCGCCGTCATCCATCCTGGTGACCACATCCTCCGCCACCGCCACCGCCGCCTGCGCCGATCCCCATCCATCGCACGAGAGAGCGAGCAGGGTCGCATTGTTCATCCTGCTGCTTCGGCCGCATCCATTATGCACATTATCTTTCCCATCTCTCTCTACCTACACACTTTTTCTCGAATTTGCATTGACCCTAGCTTCTGTTCTAGAAATTTGCCTTGACCTTAATACTAATAACAGTTTGATGGTTCCCAAAAAGTTTGGGGGTGTCCCATGTTAGATCCGCCACTGCTAAAATAATACCAGCAACTACATTTTTCAACTGTGAAAATTGATCCATCACCATACTAGAAATTTTCAACCACATGATTTGTATGATATTAGGCTTTTCTGATTTGTTGAATAGATTGCAGTTGTTATATGCCTATTGGAAACTTATTCTTGGTAAGTTTCTGCCAATATGTAGCACAAGTTATGATCAAATTTGCTGGTACTGGAATTACATTTTTCATTAGTTTCATTAAAACTAACATTTAATATATTTTGATAATATGTTTGTTTTGTATTGGAAATGTTGGTATATTTTTCTACAGACTTGGTCTAACTTAAAAAGTTTGACTAGAAAAAAAAATCAAAGCGGCTTATAATATGCGGAGAGAGTACTAAGTAAATCCTGTTTTGAACATTTTCTGTTTGATGCATGCATTGATCCTGAAATGTTCGTTGTCAGGTTTTATAGCAGCATCCATGCCAGTGACCCCAGACACTGCTCACAATTCACTGTCTAACGACAGGAGTGCCACTCTAGAGCCTCCAGTGGGCTCTGGCCTCAACCATGCTGGTTCTGAAATGTTTCAACCAACTGAAAGAAAAGGTAGATTAAAAGGTTCTGCACCACATGACACCTTCAGTAATGCTGGAACTGCCGCCAGTGCTGGCATGGGTACATCTGTCTTGGTTCCTGTGAAGGCGACCCAATTCGAGTCCGGCAGTGCTATCACCCATACGAAGGACATCCCAAAACCAGCTGGTGATATTTCCAATGCAATCATTTCTACTGGTACCCTGATCCCTCAGAAGGTGTCGCAGGTGAAGCTTGTTAAGGACATCAGCCAACAAACGAACACTCAAAAGCTAGTTGGCTCTACTTCCAATACAGGTGATCGCAACGATCTGATGATCCCTGCAAAGGTGCCTCAGCTCCAGTTAGTGAAGGACACCACCCTCCAGATGGTCACTGGGAAGCCAACTAGCATTGCCACCAGTGCAAGCCATGGTACTGCTGTGCCGATCTCTCGGCAGGTGCCCTGGGTCAAGTTGGTGAAGGATGTCACCCCGCAGATGTTCACCTCGAGACTTGGCAGTGCTGCTGTCAAAGTTGATTATCGTACAGCTGTGGCGATCCCTCAGAAGTTGTCCCAGCTCAAGTTAGTCAAGGATATCACACCGCATACAGCCACTCAAAAACCTGCCACGATTGCAGAGAAGGCCATTCACCAGAAGAAGCGGAAAGCTAACAATGACCCTGGCGAGAGCCTACTGGCACGGCATAAGCCGACTATCAATGACGTGCCACCCAGCCCATATGAAAGATCATCAGTAAGCAGCATTCCGCATCACTTCAGCAAAGCTATGCTGACCGACAATCTTAGGTCACTCACAAAGCTTCACTTGGCTGATGAACTGCCTCGCACATTAACAACATCAACCAAGAACGACGATATGCGCTTCTTAACCCGATCTGAGCTGATGGAGAGCCTGAGATTCCTTGCAAAGAACCACAACTTTCCAAATGTTGCCACGAATGATGGTAACTAGAACTCTAGAAGAACTTCCAGGAGGAATGACAGTAAGTTGAATAAGCTAGTACTTGTACACTATGTATATCAAAATTCTAGTATGTCCCCTCTGAAATAAACCACCTTATACCCTGTCACTTTGTTGCAGTAGATGATGATATGCACCTCTGCTGCCTGCAAGTTTCCGGATGACGAATTGAGGACAAGAACTCATGGCGGGAACTTTTGGTGATTGACCTTGCTTTATTCTGCTACCCATTAATATTGTTGTTGGAAATTGTTTAGGTTATTATGCCTTTCTTAGAATTACTATTTTTGGGTCTACAGAAGATGTTATGCAGACCACCCCCCCCCCCCCCCCCCTATTTTTATGCGGTTAATCACATGTACTTACACTTTAAGCATTAATTGTTGCTTGCTAAGGTAGGAATTCATAATGTAAACAAATCTTTCTGTTAGATCATTTCCTCTAAAAGGGAATTGAACTGTTCTATACAAAAAAGATTGAAGTTCTGTATTTGTTTTACCTGGACATGATTTAGGTTAATTATCCATGTATGTTCCTATGTATTGTTTTAAATTTAGTTGCAGACCCAGAATTTAATTCTAGGTGTGGCGGACTCGCAAGAGTGAAAATACAATAACTTAATGAGTCATAAAGAATCACACAAACTATGCTATCGATCATTGCCAATCTTCTCACGGTGGACTGATTATAGTGCTTGAAACTACCGTCCAACCCAGGTTCGAAGCATGGCACCTCCTTAGAATAGTCGAGTTTTATGCTATTGATCATCAGAAAATACATTCCCAATTTCCCATTTCAAATTTCAGTGAAGTTACTAGCTTACAAGATAATGCATTCCCAATTTCCTATTTCATATTTCTTTCCCTCATTTTCCACTTTTCCATTTCAATTGTCAAATTTTAACTAATTTGCTAGCTTACCAGACTATCCATTTCTAGTTTCCAGTTTCAATGCTCAAAATGTGTACCAATCTACTAGCTTAATGTCACACTTGGATACAAAATGTTTCTTCTAAACATCACTTTTTTATAATCTTAACCAATTGTGTGCCTCAGGAGGGTGCAGCCGCCAGCCTAGCCAACACCCTCAGGCCGTATGGACTCACTGGACACTTGCATGCCGCACATGGTCACTAGGCTGTGTACTGTGTGCTTCTACCTGCTGCTACCCTTGGGCCATGTGGAATCACCGGCTAAACCACATCATCCACCACAGTTTGTGCCTTTGTGCAATGCCTTCCGCGAGCTCTGTCTGCAGCCTGCTACCATCTGCCATGCGCGATATGCCTTGCCATCCTGTGGCTCTGTCAGTCGCTGCGCTGCCCAAATTAATGAATTGCTCGCACAAGGTGGAATGTAGGGGAATGGGGTAGCTGGGAGTGTGGGATTTGTAGATTTGGGAGTTGAGCTGTTCATGCACACTTGGGCTCACTTATTCCATCATACGCTGGCTCAAATGCTCATACCCTTGACTGAACCAATGCACCGTGCCATTCATCTGTTACTCTATTCTTTAATGCCTCCACCCTCACTATGGTGCCCTGCTCGCGTACCTTGGTGATGCTCAGATCCTTGGAGGAAGAAGCCCCAAGGGCATTTGCCGTCTTCAGTTGCTGTGTACTGTTTGGGTCCACGCAAGCTTTCCATATTGGTGGGTCCACTCTAATTAAATTATCATATTCACAGACTAAAGTAGGCTTTTTAGTTTTCAGCGAGGCTGCAGTTTTTATGCTTTAGGTACACATGCTTGGACAATTTACACCTGAAATTGAAGCTTGGAATAGGAATTCAAAAGGATTTTAAGAATATAATCAACTTTTTATTACCTTGTGTTTATATCTGCCATAAAAGAATTATATTTTCATGCACAAAATGATCAGCTTATTTTTGTGCTTCTTTAATTTTGTGCTTGGATTGACTTCTTAGAGAATGCACTAACTGCTGTACACCGTTTGTTTCCAATGTGTGATCAGTGGGTGCACGCCCCATTTGCAGCAATTCTGGATTGTTCGGGCCTTCGGGGAGGATTTTCCACTGTAACACCATACCATCAGATGTGGGGTGATGACATCAGCATGTCCAACGAAATCCTGGAAAAGAACTCTATATGGTGTGTATAATTTATAATGTGCTGAAGGTAATCATAACTCTTGTTTATAAATGCATGGCTCTTTGTTGACCTGCATGAGCCATTTGCAGCAACTCTGGATTGTTCGGGGAGGATTTTCCACTGTTACACCATACCATCAAATGTGGGGTGATGACTGATGACATCAGCATATGCAACGAAATCCTGGAAAAGAACTCTATGGTGTGTATAATTTATAATATGCTGAAGGTAATCATAACTCTTGTTTATAAATGCATGGCTCTTTGTTGACCTCTTCTCTCATAACTACTCCCTCCGGGTTAATAATACTTGTCATTTTGGACAAGAGCACGGTCTCCAAAAAAACAACTTTGACCATTATTTTCCATTATAATATGTATAAAAGTGTTAACAAATATATGATTTTATTAAAGTACTTTTTAAGACTAATCTATATATGTAGTCACCATATTTGAAAGACAAATATTTTAAAAATGATTTATAATCAAAGACTATAAAGTTTGACCCCATGCTTGTCTAAAACGACAAGTATTATCAGCCTGGAGGGTACACAAAATTTTATGCATTTTTATTTGGCAGTACTTGAGGTTTTCTTTTTCTGTTTAGGTTTAATTATTTATTTGTTATTTATGTTAATTTCTTAATTTCCAGTTTGCTAAATTGATACAAGCTCAGAAGCTCATCATGCCATGCAAGATCTGATTGAATGCTTCTGGTACTCATTCTTCAATCAAACTGTTCATAGTTCATACATTAAATATCTGAGTGTTTGCTTTAGAAATTAGTGGAGACGATTCGGCTAATGAATTGATGCACAAGAGACCTCGTGAACATGTATGATTGTACAAGTTGTTTTCCCTAATCCTTCTATTTTCATAAATATCTGTTAACCTTCCATAAAAAAAAGAGGCATAAACTTTTGTGCCATCTTATTAGGAACATCTCAGTGCTTCAGTGCTATGGAAGAGAAAGCATGGAAATTCGTTACTCCTTTCTAATCAAATATATTTTGTGGAATACACAATAACATATTAACTTTTCTGTTTGCATGTTGATTAAGGAAAAATCATCTAACCAAACTCCAAATAGAACAACATAATTTATTTTAGAACATTGCTACTAGTTCGTAAGCAGCTTTCTTATGTCAATTTTTGAAAGGGTTTGTGTCATTCAACTACCCATTGGCACTACATAGTTAAAGATGTTCATCTGATTTTATTGATAAAAATGACAACTGTCCCCGCTGCGTGCAGAGATGCAGAGAATAGGTGTCTGACAAAATTCAAGTGCCAAAGGCTCAGCCTGTCTCAGGCGAAATCCGCCATCACTTGCAGCCTGGTTTCCGCAGAGCCCTAAAACTGTCACCGACTCACCTACTTGCTTGGCAACACCTCTAGTTTGATGTACAGAAGTAACTCTTTTTGACGAACCAGCAAATTGGTCGTGTATGTACGGTCATATTCTGCTCCATTTGATGCCACCAAGGTCAACCGTTAATTTTTTGTAAATCTGAAGTTCTGAACTTTGTCATCATGTCTCTTGGTGTGTGATTGCAGCAGGAATTAGAATTCCATGCCATGTTGCTCTTGCCAAGCTGAATAATGTGTGTATTCAAGCCTTCAAGGTTAGTACATGAATGTTTGGTACATGTGCCTAACTGTGTTACAGATCTTGTATTTGAGAACTAAAGCTTGCAAATCTTTCCGAATGAACAAAATCACGTTTGCTCACAGCTTACATAATCATTGAAAAGCATACATATCGAATCGCTCAAAAAAAAAAAAAGCTTGTTTACTTTAAATGTACTGAGATAGCACATAATGCAAATGTCAAATGATATATTCTGGCATCCAAAACTTATAGCACTCGGTATAGTGCTAAATATTTAGACATTTTAAATTAATCCTAAAAATATTCTTATCTATATATTAATATTAAAAAAATCTATTACAGTTAGAACAGATATTGAAGTCAGGGTAACATGGACGATTTAACTTCAATTCTCCTCTATCGTACTGATTTGGAGGCGAGCCAACCTGCTAGGCAGCACTTCGTCATACTGATTTTTATTCTCTTCATTACCAGATTCAGAGAAATTTTTGAATCACAATCACCAAGAATCAGAATCTAAAGACCCACCATACGAGTCCGTAGTTACTAGTTATATAAGAGTACATGAACATCGATCAGTTGCTCATATGTGAGCCCATTGTTATATTATTTGACTTCAGGTTTTATCTAGTGTTATGGGTTACAGATCAAGTGCATTTTGAACTTGACAATAGACATGGCAAATCTCTCGGAAACAAGAACAAGAAACGGGAGAGATCAAGGCAACTGTTAAACATATTAGAGACAACATTTCATCCTTCTCATCTTTGGCCTGACTCCCTCCGCAATCTTGACAATTGCGAAAAACATCATCCTGTATACCACCGCCATCCCAAACAGGATGGCAAGGTTTACCCACTTGGAGTACCACATCTCCACCTGCAACGCCTCGAGAACCTGATGGCCAGTAATGGTGGCATTTGCCATGATGAGCTGATCGCTCGCGAATGTCTGCCCGACAAACTCGTTCTTGTAAAACCCCTGCACCGCGTACTTATGGAAGGAGATGTAGTAGCAAGGGTACTTCCACACCGGCTTCGGGAGCTGGTTCGGGAGGCGGAAGAAGCCGCCGTTTGTCATCATCAAAGCCTGCACGCCGGAGCCGACGACGATGCCCATCAGGAAGTCTGGGACGACGGCGGCAATCACCATCATTATGCTCTCGACCAACACGATGCACATGTAGAGGGTGACGACGAAGTAGGTGATGTTGCTGCCCCCTCTTGTTAGCCCAGTGAGGTAGTACAGTATTGCGCCGGGGATTATGATCATGACGGCTAGGTAAGGAGTGGCCGAGAGAGTGTTGGAGATGACAAACTCGGTGACACCATAGTGGCCACTTAGTCTCTCTCTCCTGAATACCTGAATTCCAAATACAAACACAAGATTTTGGTGAGGTATGTGCAACAGACACGGCACCATTTTTTTTTAAAAAGAGAGAATTATTTCTTTTGGTCTGCTTAATTGTGTAGAGAAGAAAATACCTTATATTCTATCAAGTTAAATCAAGTTGAACCATTGACCGAATACATTTTCCTTGTAAACATTTATGTAGTGTAGTTTCTTCTTGCCAAAAAAAAAGCACAATACTTGTGATGACCGTACATATTCTAAATATATATGATTAGGAATAACATAGAATCACATTTTTAACCAATCTTTAATGCTCCATTTGTCAATATGCCATAATTTGTTTTTGTCAAATTGCTATAGCGCCATCAGATTGAAGTTTACCTAGCAAACTTGCCACAACTGGTAGTTTTTTTTTTAATATTGTTAATAGTTATGTTTTCTAAAAAAAAAAAGAGAGAAGAATCCTTATAGTACACATGGAAAGTGATACAAAGGTTGGCAAAAGAGGAATTTGATGGCTAGCACAAAATTTTCTCCTTTTGTTGTATTTTACTCAAGGGGCGTTTTTGTCTGTTGTTATTGTATAGTCTAACCATCCTGACTTGACAACGTTAATCCAATTTAACAGTAGAGTGGCATAGTTACAACTTTTGCATAAAACTAGTGTCATTTCAGCAATTCTGACAAAAACAGTAGCATTCAATAAATATAGGGAAACCTAGTGGCATATCCACATATTTTATAACGCAATTTAAAATGCTCCACTGTTTCAAATTACTTTTTGTTCTAGTTTTGTTTTGAGTTAAATATTATTTCTATCTATGATCATTAATTTCTAGCAATCCAGCATGTCGGTTATATATTAGGAAAGTATTTCCTATGGTCAACCTAACAACATTTTTTTTTGTGTTAAACTGCATGAATTTTGAAAAGGTAATAGTAAATTAATATACAGATATTTGACTTACAACAAAACTAGAATGACAACTAATTTGAAACAGATAGGAGTATAGGTAATGCTATATAGCTATAAAGTTTATCTCCACGAAGTATAGGTAATGCTAATTTTCTTTTCTCTCATTAAGCCACATCATCTCAAATATGATTAATCTATGGTCCAAATTATCTATATCACCTTAGTTTTATCTTTGGATGATTAATCTATATTATCTTTCTTCTTTTCATTGTATCATTGAGGCATATCGCTTTAGTTTTGCTTTTGAAATTTAAATTGTTACAAACCACATCAGCTTAATTGCTTATTTGTTCCGTGGTCCATAAAAAGAAAATTATATAAAGTATATAAAGTTATATCGCCTAGCTATCATGTTATTTATATCATTATTATATATAACTTCCATAGCAATACACGATGTTTCATCTAGTTACATTGATGACTCCCTTCTTCGCGGAAAAAATAACGGAAACTTCATGGATGGTTAAGTACTTTTTTTTCCTAAAAGATTATGTACTATTTCATAATCACAACAAAATATTAGACAGTCCCTACTGGCTACTGGCTAAACTTGAATTCCATCAGGTGCAATGTGCAACAAACTTATCACCTTTATATCCTCTGCAAAAGAAGGGAATCCTCCGATGGCCATAAAAGTTAGAAATATCGTCATATACATTATCACATTGCATCTAGTCTGAAAAGTTTAAGAACAACATATGTATCAATGATAGTTCAAATAAAGTTCTACGTGGTCATAAGAAAACAATATATTCCTCTATTAAGCAATTTAATTTACCTGTATAGAATTGTAACCATTATCAATATGGTGGAACACAGTGCCAACACATGTGCAAGCGACGGTGAAAACAGCAAAACGCATCCAGTAGTACCCCATATCCCTGTGCATATTTACGAATGACCTTTTGGTGAGTGCAAGGAGCTTTGTGCAGAAGCTGGCCCGTTCTCTCGTCCTAAATGGAGCTCCACCCTTTAACACACCGCACATTAGAAACATAATTATCCAAGAAGGTATGCACCATATCTAAATATGCAATTTACTTACCATTTCTTTCATCTGAATTATCTGATTTGTTGTTTTTTCTGAATAAGCAGAGGACTGATATGCATTTGTCAGGGTATCTATTGCTTCAGCTGCTGTTTTTCTCCTATATCTGGAATCTTCCACAATTTCCTACATATAGTTTTTGTCTTAATGAAAGTTGAGGACATGCGATAAATAATATATAACTGTTTGAACTATTACATACCTCATCAAAATCTTTATTGATTGTTCCTAGAAAATGTTCAGACGGGTTCCTCAGGCATGGACATGGGAAACCATTCAGGTTAAAAAACTGCAAGAAATAAATAAGTTAGCCTACAAATTATTATTTTTACAACGGGCATATGTTGAAGGTTCTTTTATGTGTTAATAATATATATAAATATTTTCTTTTGAATGAGTTGATAGAATGACTAGCTTCGGTTCATAGGTGTGCACCTGTTGAGGCCACCCAAAATTAGGGGCCTCCAAATATTTTAGTACTACTAAGGTATGTTCAATAGTAGAGACGAGTATGGCCTCTTAAACAATACTTCCTCCGTTTTATATTATAAGACTTTCTAGGATTGCCCACAGTCATATATATGTTAATAAATTTAAGACATATATGTGTGCCTAGATTCATTAACATCTATACGAATATGGGCAATGCTAGAAAGTCTTATAACCTGAAACAAAGGTAGTAAATTACATGGCAATTGAAACCTATTTCTTCTATTCAAGAACGGTGAAGGAGCAATACGAAAGAAAGGGATAGAACCATGGCTCTTCTATCATAGTAGGTGATGGGTACGTCAACATCACAAGTTTTGAACCATGTCAGTGTAGCTCTCGAAGGTTTTGGGCTTGTTCAGCAGGCGAGGAAGCCGCAGCCGCACACAGCCTACTACCTGCGATACTATTCCGGCTTGCAGCTCGACAGCCGAACATGCCCTTTTTTCTCCCAAAATTCTTGAAAGGAGTTTCTTTAGTATCACTGGACACCGTACACGTGGCACTACATACATCATTTAAATCTTAGCGGTATGAATGTAATTTAAATCTTGGCGCACAATTTCTCTATACTTTATTTTTCAAAAAGAAAATGTTTTCCCTCGAGAGAAAAAAAAGAAAGTAAAATTTGCGGGGGCCCCAAGATTGCTAGCCCATCTCCCTCTCCTCGTTCGATTTTGCTATATATTTGTCGACAAATTTTTCCCCAAAAATTTGACAGCTTGGGAATTGGCTGGGTAGTTTGCTCATTATCCAGTTCATGCGTCTCAGTTGTTTTTTTTCCTGTGATGGAGGGTGTAGGTCGTAAAGTTTATTTTTGAGGAGAAAAAAGGGTTATCATGGTGGTACTATAACTTTTCTGAGTGACACTGTAAAATTGTTGAAAAAATAATAATAATTATATCTCTCAAGGCGTACGTGACCCAAGACAACGTGCTGATGTCGACGCTCTCAGTGAGGGAGGCCATCTACTACTCAGCTCATCTGCAACTACCGGACACAATGCTGGTGTCGGAGAAGCGCACCCACGCTGAGCACGTGATCCAGGAGATGGGGCTCGATGACATCATGGACACGCGCATCGGTGGCCGGATCACTAAGGGCATCAGCGGTGGGCAGCGAAAGCGGGTGAGCATATGTGTGGAGATGCTGACACGGCCACGGCTACTCTTCCTTGACGAACCCACCAGCGGGCTTGACAGCGCGCCTCCTACCACGTTATGAGCCACATCACCCAGCGTTGCTGCTGGGAGGGCATGACCGTCGTCGCCGCTGTGCACCAGCCCGGCGAAGTCTTCGAGCTCTTCCACAGCCTCTGCTTGCTCCGCCATGGGAGGACGGTCTTCTTCGGGACAGTTTCTGATGCTACCGAGGTAAAATTTTCCTCTTCCAAGACTAATGAATTGGTCATCTTCAACACCTTGATGCAGACATGTTTATATGCGCGTGTACAGTTTGAAAACTTACATGGACAGCTTTCTCAACCATCTATTAAAAAATTAAATGTCTGTTGGTATCATGTTGGTGAGAGAGAAAAAATCACGCCACTGTCACCATCAATATAGGTAAGTTATCACCTAACCTTCTCATCATACAAGTCATCATCGTGCACCCCCATCTAGAGTTTGCATTATTTCTGATTTAGGGGTTATCGACCCCAGTCGGTACGACGGGTTTACTACGGTAACCACTCATTATTACCTACAAAATTTACAAAACAAAATATGAATTCAAACGAGAAGACAAACTCAGATTGAAATGGGTAACTGAGTTGTATGTATTGATAAATCGATATTTTATAGGTAACGGGGTTTATTGACAAAAAAGAATCATCGTCAACATTTGCAAATTATAATCTTAGGGGACTAAGATTTTCTTTTATATGTTTATCTTTTTCAATTTAATGCCTCCTTTGGAATTGAGGACTTAGAAATTTGGAGGAAATGTAATTAAATCCTTGTAAAATTCATTGTTCCTAAGGATCACTAACAGTTGAATTTAAAACCAATATAGGCGATTATTGTAGATAGTTAAAAAACAAATAGCATCTGATAAATACATTTTTAGCTAACTTTTTATTAACTTATGCAAAATTCTCATAGCAACTTAATTGTTTTAGGTAGAACCATTTGAAGAACCTGTCCATCACAAGGAATCCTGTATAAGCTTGTTTAAGGGGCGGGGTGGGATCCTATCTAAGCTTGTTTAGGGGTGGCTAGTTGGCACGCACGCGTTGGCTGCGTAAGTCGCTTAGCCGCCGATTAATGGCACTAATTAGCTCTAATGGCATTGATTAGCGCTAATGGTACTATTTAGTACTTTTTTTGAGAATATACATAAATAATTTATTTCAATGTTTAAAAAATAGTTGAGATTTTTGAATTTGTAGTTCAAGATTTTAAAGTTTGAGTTAAAAGTTTTGAATTTTGAGTTGAAAGTACTAAATTTTGATATGAAAGTATTTAATTTTAGGTTGAGAGCTTTTTAATATTCATTTGAAAGTTTTTAAATCTGAGTTGAAAGTTTTAAAATCTTTGACTTGAAAGTTTTGAAATCTTGACTTGAAAGTTTTCAAATCCAAGTTGAAATTTTTCAACGAGGGAAAGGAAAGGCGTTAGATAAGACATGCGCTTCTTTTAAAATTGAAGGTCCCTCGTGCGAAATACATAATAGACCATAAAGTTTTAAAAAATACACTGTTCTTAGAACAGGTAACAGTGAAGATTGCAGCAGTGGCTTGGAGTTTTCCGTACCCTAGCAACACCCGACATCATAAATATGAAGAGCCAAAAGGACAACTATCAATAGAAACAAAACAGAATGTTGCTTTTTTTTCCCTGTCTATTTTTTTCTGTTTTCCCCATTAATTTGCTTAGATAATTAGGGTATGTACAATAGTTGTCAATAGTGGTCTCTTAGCGTTGCTAATTAGGAATGCTTGTTGACATGGAAGAAAGAGACAAAGACATCATTATCATGCATAACAACGGCTTAACAACGACTCTTAATCACTACAATATGAAAAATATGGTTGCATGAGGGTAAAAAAAATGGAAAGAATATTAACAAAAGGAATATTTTTTTGAGTTAATGATTAGAGTCTTTGTTGTCTCAACTATTGTAAAAACACGGTCTCTAAATAATCTTATACTATCTCCGTTTCAGGTTATAAGACTTTATAGCATTGTCTATATTCAAATAAATGTTAATAAATTTAGGCACACATATATGTCTAGATTCATTAACATGTATATGAATGTGGGCAATCCTAAAAAGTCTATAATATAAAACGGAGGAAGTATTGTTTAAGAGCCATACTCGTCTCTACTATTGTATATACCTTAGTAGTACTAAAATATTTGGAGGCCCTAATTTTTGGTGGCCTTTAACAGGTGCACACCTATGAACCGAAGCTAGTCATTCTATCAACTCATTCAAAAGAAATATTTATTATATTATTAACACATAAAAGAACATTCAACATATGCCCGTTGTAAAAATAATATTTGTAGGCTAACTTATTTATTTCTTGCAGTTTTTTAATCTGAATGGTTTCACATGTCCATGCCTGAGGAACCCGTCTGAACATTTTCTAGGAACAATCAATAAGATTTTGATGAGGTATGTAATAGTTCAAACAGTTATATATTATCGCATGTCCTCAACTTTCATTAAGACAAAAACTATATGTAGGAAATTGTGGAAGATTCCAGATATAGGAGAAAAACAGCAGCTGAAGCAATAGATACCCTGACAAATGCATATCAGTCCTCTGCTTATTCAGAAAAACAACAAATCAGATAATTCAGATGAAAGAAATGGTAAGTAAATTGCATATTTAGATATGGTGCATACCTTCTTGGAATATTATGTTTCTAATGTGCGGTGTGTTAAAGGGTGGAGCTCCATTTAGGACGAGAGAACGGGCCAGCTTCTGCACAAAGCTCCTTGCACTCACCAAAAGGTCATTCGTAAATATGCACAGGGATATGGGGTACTACTGGATGCGTTTTGCTGTTTTCACCGTCGCTTGCACATGTGTTGGCACTGTGTTCCACCATATTGATAATAGTTACAATTCTATACAGGTAAATTAAATTGCTTAATAGAGGAATATATTGTTTTCTTATGACCACGTAGAACTTTATTTGAACTATCATTGATACATATGTTGTTCTTAACTTTTCAGACTAGATGCAATGTGATAATGTATATGACGATATTTCTAACTTTTATGGCCATTGGAGGATTCCCTTCTTTTGCAGAGGATATAAAGGTGATAAGTTTGTTGCACATTGCACCTGATGGAATTCAAGTTTAGCCAGTAGCCAGTAGGGACTGTCTAATATTTTGTTGTGATTATGAAATAGTACATAATCTTTCAGGAAAAAAAAGTACTTAACCATCCATGAAGTTTCCGTTATTTTTTCCTCGAAGAAGGGAGTCATCAATGTAACTAGATGAAACATCGTGTATTGCACGGAAGTTATATATAATAATGATATAAATAACATGATAGCTAGGCGATATAACTTTATATACTTTATATAATTTTCTTATTATGGACCACGGAAAAAATAAGCAATTAAGCTGATGTGGTTTGTAACAATTTAAATTTCAAAAGCAAAACTAAAGCGATATGCCTCAATGATACAATGAAAAGAAGAAAGATAATATAGATTAATCATCCAAAGATAAAACTAAGGTGATATAGATAATTTGGACCATAGATTACATATTTGAGATGATGTGGCTTAATGAGAGAAAAGAAAAATAGCATTACCTATCCTATACTCCTATCTGTATCAATTAGTTGTCATTCCAATTTTGTTGTAAGTCAAACATCTGTATATTAATTTACTATTAACTTTTCGAAATTCATGCAGTTTAACAAAAAAAATGTTGTTAGGTTGACCATAGGAAATACTTTCCTAATATATAACCGACATGCTGGATTGCTAGAAATTAATGATCATAGATAGAAATATATTTAACTCAAAACAAAACTAGAACAAAAAGTAATTTGAAACAGTGGAGCATTTTAAATTGCGTTTAAAATATGTGGATATGCCACTAGGTTTCCCTATATTTATTGAATGCTACTGTTTTTGTCAGAATTGCTAAATGACACTAGTTTTATGCAAAAGTTGTAACTATGCCACTCTACTGTTAAATTGGATTAACGTTGTCAAGTCAGGATGGTTAGACTATACAATAACAACAGCCAAAACGCCCCTTGAGTAAAATACAACAAAAGGAGAAAATTTTGTGCTAGCCATCAAATTCCTCTTTTGCCAACCTTTGTATCACTTTCCATGTGTACTATAAGGATTCTTCTCTCTTTTTTTTTTAGAAAACATAACTATTAACAATATTAAAAAAAAAACTACCAGTTGTGGCAAGTTTGCTAGGTAAACTTCAATCTGATGGCGCTATAGCAATTTGACAAAAACAAATTATGGCATATTGACAAATGGAGCATTAAAGATTGGTTAAAATGTGATTCTATGTTATTCCTAATCATATATATTTAGAATATGTACGGTCATCACAAGTATTGTGCTTTTTTTTTTGGCAAGAAGAAACTACACTACATAAATGTTTACAAAGGAAAATTATTCGGTCAATGGTTCAACTTGATTTAACTTGATAGAATATAAGGTATTTTCTTCTCTACACAATTAAGCAGACCAAAAGAAATAATTCTCTCTTTTTAAAAAAAATGGTGCCGTGTTCTGTTGCACATACCTCACCAAAATCTTGTGTTTGTATTTGGAATTCAGGTATTCAGGAGAGAGAGACTAAGTGGCCACTATGGTGTCACCGAGTTTGTCATCTCCAACACTCTCTCGGCCACTCCTTACCTAGCCGTCATGATCATAATCCCCGGCGAAATACTGTACTACCTCACTGGGCTAACAAGAGGGGCAGCAAACTCGCCTACTTCGTCGTCACCCTCTACATGTGCATCGTGTTGGTCGAGAGCATAATGATGGTGATTGCCGCCGTCGTCCCAGACTTCCTGATGGGCATCGTCGTCGGCTCCGGCGTGCAGGCTTTGATGATGACAAACGGCGGCTTCTTCCGCCTCCCGAACCAGCTCCCGAAGCCGGTGTGGAAGTACCCTTGCTACTACATCTCCTTCCATAAGTACGCGGTGCAGGGGTTTTACAAGAACGAGTTTGTCAGGCAGACATTCGCGAGCGATCAGCTCATCATGGCAAATGCCACCATTACTGGCCATCAGGTTCTCGAGGCGTTGCAGGTGGAGATGTGGTACTCCAAGTGGGTAAACCTTGCATCCTGTTTGGGATGGCGGTGGTTATACAGGATGATGTTTTCGCAATTGTCAAGTGCGGAGGGAGTCAGGCCAAAGATGAGAAGGATGAAATGTTGTCTCTAATATGTTTACAGTTGCCTTGATCTCTCCCGTTTCTTGTTCTTGTTTCCGAGAGATTTGCCATGTCTATTGTCAAGTTCAAAATGCACTTGATCTGTAACCCATAACACTAGATAAAACCTGAAGTCAAATAATATAACAATGGGCTCACATATGAGCAACTGATCGATGTTCATGTACTCTATATAACTAGTAACTACGGACTGTATGGTGGGTCTTTAGATTCTGATTCTTGGTGATTGTGATTCAAAAATCTCTCTGAATCTGGTAATGAAGAGAATAAAATCAGTATGACGAAGTGCTGCCTAGCAGGTTGGCTCGCCTCCAAATCAGTACGATAGAGGAAATTGAAGTTAAATCGTCCATGTTACCCTGACTTCAATATCTGTTCTAACTGTAATAGATTTTTTTAATATTAATATATAGATAAGAATATTTTTAGGATTAATTTAAAATGTCTAAATATTTAGCACTATACCGAGTGCTATAAGTTTTGGATGCCAGAATATATCATTTGACATTTGCATTATGTGCTATCTCAGTACATTTAAAGTAAACAAGCTTTTTTTTTTTTGAGCGATTCGATATGTATGCTTTTCAATGATTATGTAGCTGTGAGCAAACGTGATTTTGTTCATTCGGAAAGATTTGCAAGCTTTAGTTCTCAAATACAAGATCTGTAACACAGTTATGCACATGTACCAAACATTCATGTACTAACCTTGAAGGCTTGAATACACACATTATTCAGCTTGGCAAGAGCAAATGGCATGGAATTCTAATTCCTGCGCAATCACACACCAAGAGACATGATGACAAAGTTCAGAACTTCAGATTTACAAAAAATTAACGGTTGACCTTGGTGGCATCAAATGGAGCAGAATATGACCGTACATCACGACCAATTTGCTGGTTCGTCAAAAAGAGTTACTTCTGTACATCAAACTAGAGGTGTTGCCAAGCAAGTAGGTGAGTCGGTGACAGTTTTAGGGCTCTGCGGAAACCAGGCTGCAAGTGATGGCGGATTTCGCCTGAGACAGGCTGAGCCTTTGGCACTTGAATTTTGTCAGACACCTATTCTCTGCTCTCTGCACGCAGCGGGGACAGTTGTCATTTTTATCAATAAAATCAGATGAACATCTTTAACTATGTAGTGCCAATGGGTAGTTGAATGACACAAACCTTTCAAAAATTGACATAAGAAAGCTGCTTACGAACTAGTGGCAATGTTCTA
The DNA here is from genome assembly GCA_009805545.1 of Oryza longistaminata. NCBI lineage: Eukaryota > Viridiplantae > Streptophyta > Magnoliopsida > Poales > Poaceae > Oryza > Oryza longistaminata. Next base: position 24,601,251 of record CM020181.1, read on the forward strand.
AATGAATTATGTTGATCTATTTGAAGTTTGGTTAGATGATTTTTCTTAATCAACATGCAAACAGAAATGTTAATATGTTATTGTGTATTCCCAAAATATATTTGATTAGAAAGGAGTAAACGAATTTCCATGCTTTCTCTTCAATAGCACTGAAGTACTGAGCTGTTCCTATAAGACGGCACAAAAGTTTATGCTCTTTTTTTTATGGAAGGTCAACAGATATTTATGAAAATAGAAGGATCCGGGGAAAACAACTTATACAATCATACATGTTCACGAGGTCTCTTGTGCATCAATTCATTAGCCGAATCGTCTCCACTAATTTCTAAAGCAAAACACTCCAGATATTTAATGTATGAACTATGAACAGTTTGATTGAAGAATGAGTACCAGAAGCATTCAATCAGATCTTGCATGGCATGATGAGCTTCTGAGCTTGTATCAATTTAGCAACTGGAAATTAGAAATTAACATAAATAACAAATAAATAATTAAACCTAAACAGAAAAGAAAACCTCAAGTACTGCCAAATAAAAAATGCATAAAATTTTGTGTACCCTCCAGGCTGATAATACTTGTCGTTTTAGACAAGCATGGGGTCAAACTTTATAGTCTTTGATTATAAATCATTTTTAAAATATTTGTCTTTCAAATATGGTGACTACATATATAGATTAGTCTTAAAAAGTACTTTAATAAAATCATATATTTGTTAACACTTTTATACATATTATAATAGAAAATAATGGTCAAAGTTGTTTTTTTGGAGACCGTGCTCTTGTCCAAAATGACAAGTATTATCAACCCGGAGGGAGTAGTTATGAGAGAAGAGGTCAACAAAGAGCCATGCATTTATAAACAAGAGTTATGATTACCTTCAGCATATTATAAATTATACACCCATAGAGTTCTTTTCCAGGATTTCGTTGCATATGCTGATGTCATCAGTCATCACCCACATTTGATGGTATGGTGTAACAGTGGAAAATCCTCCCGAACAATCCAGAGTTGCTGCAAATGGCTCATGCAGGTCAACAAAGAGCCATGCATTTATAAACAAGAGTTATGATTACCTTCAGCACATTATAAATTATACACACCATATAGAGTTCTTTTCCAGGATTTCGTTGGACATGCTGATGTCATCACCCCACATCTGATGGTATGGTGTAACAGTGGAAAATCCTCCCGCGAAGGCCCGAACAATCCAGAATTGCTGCAAATGGGGCGTGCACCCACTGATCAAGATTACTTTAGATATTAAGTGTTCAATATGGAAAAAGAATGCGAGTGCAGGGTTGAGTGCTTGGTATTATGGAAAAGGTCGTCAGACGCGGAATTCTAACCACACCGCATCTAGCACAGTCTTGGTCGCTTCGTAAATTTAATCTATGCTTTTCATCAATAAATTTATATTTATTTCCTAGATGTTTCATTAAATCCACTAGCAAATGCCTAAATTATTGAGTACTTACACAGGTGATATGAGAGAATTAGATGTATATGTCATTAATATGTGGCATGTGTAGACATTGCATAGGGTCACACATTGCTATATTCGATATTTATCTAAAAAAATTATTCTTTGAGTTTTATTTTCTCATCGTAGTTTAATTGATTTGTAGCAGTTTTTTCGAAGGTTTTTGTTTTTCCCCTCCCCATGGGGTTAATTCAGAAACATTGGGGGGTACAAAAAATAAATTTCTTAAAATTTTTTTTCGATCTCGGTAAAGCTAGCTTAACTCGATGTTAGCTTGTGACAGCGCATATCGTATGGCCAAAGTAACTGGTTAGTTTTTGGTGGTCTGCATTGCGTGAGGCTTTGGGCCGCAGGTGTGCTTGTACTGTGGGCGCGTGATTGATTCATGGAAAAAGTCCACTTTGACGTCACTTCCAATATCGGCGGGAATCTATTCGTACCCGCTTTAAGAAAACCGTATAAGATGGCTCCCCGACCTATTAAAACGGTACAATTTAACTCCGCCTGGGTGGTTTTGCAAGGCGGTTTTGGGCTGATGTGTGCGTCTACGTGGGTGTTGACCTGGTCTTCGTGGCCACTTGTCGTCGACGTGGTCGCTTAGTGGAATTAGAGTAAAACAAAAATCAAAAAAATTGTAGGACAACATGTCATTCAAGGCACACACACAACAGTGGGGCGCGCACATGTCATCCTCCCTCTAGGCTTCCACTTCTTCCTCCTCCCTCCTCTCTCTCGCCTTATCTCTCTTTGCTTCCCCCGGCCTCTCTCTTCACCTTGGCCGGAGCGGTAGCGAAGGCCTCGACGGGGATGACGCGCTCGATCACCCGACACGCCGGAACGTGCACCAACGGGTTTATGCGTCGGGGTTGCGGTGCGACAGCTCGAGGTAGCCGCGTGACAGCGGCGCGAGGATCTTCTGCCGGCTGAAAGGCCGCCGCGGAAACGCCGTGTAGTCGAGGCTGGCTCATCGCCTCCGCTGCGCGCGTGATGGCCTTGCGTCCGCTGCTTCGGTGGTACCGCGTGGCCAGCTGCCCCGTCTACGAGAATGAGAAGTACTGATCTTCAGCATCTATCACTTGCAATGGCGTGAGGAGTTCTGTTCAGGGCAATTTGGGCCGGGCATGGCCATGGACAGTAGCCTCTGGAGGAGGAAAACGATGGCCGAGTTTGCTGTGGCGGTCTGTCGCCGCCGGAGGGGCGGGCGCTGGATGGCCCAGTTGGCGCCACTAGTGCCGCTCGATGTAGCTCCGGACCTCGGTGATACCGACCACCCTGAATGAGCGACACCTCGATCCGGCTCCGACGGCCCGCGGCGATGTGCCAGGACGTGCTGCAAGAGCCGCGGCTTCTGATTGCCTCTAGCCCAGCCGTCCCCACGCACCGCTGCCCTACCGGGCTCCGCCGCCGCCGGCCCCTCACCACGCGTTCTGGCTGGCTAAGGTTGAAGAGAGAGACCCGGGGGGAGAGAAAAGAGAGATAAGGGAGAAGAGAGAGGGGGGGAGGAGGAAGAAGGGAAGTAGTGGGAGGATTGACGGCCATGCGGGGCCCACATGTCAGTGGGTCGGGTCCCACTTTTTGTGTGTGTGAATGACAGGTTGGCCCTACACGTTTTCTTGTTTTCACTCTAATCGCACGTAAGCGACACGTCGACCGACACGTGGGGAGCGAAGACATGGGCCAACACCGCCATATAGACGCACGTCAGGCCAAAAACCGCTTGCAAAACCACCAGGGAGTCAAATTGCAGCGGTTTTAATAGGTTCGGGGAGCCATCTTATTCCGGTTTTTCTGGTTAAGGGGTAGCGAAATATAGATGTCGTCCGGATAATTTAAGGGAGTCAAAGTGGATTTTTTCCTTGATTCAACGGCTTAATCCAGACAGCCGGCGTGCTGCCATGTACATGACGAAAATCGAGAACGGTCAACAATCCTAGTAGTAGTTATTTCGCCGTTTTTCATCCACGTGTCGGCCTAGTTCAGTTGGCGATCAATCAACGCAATCAGGCTGACGCGAACGCAGCACGCATTAAGCGGGAGATTTACCATACTCTCGCGTGCGGAGTACGTATCGCTCCGAACATGCGCGCGGCACGTGGCGTGGTTGGTCCGCGGGAACCCACGCGCATGGAATTCGGTACTAGAGACTAGAGATAATGGCACATGTGGAATATGTTTATGCCGGCGTTTTAAATCAGACTTTAACACAAGTTGCTTATGTTTTTTTTAATGCAGATATATACTGTGGGGAGGC
>CM020181.1:24605006-24661726 GCA_009805545.1 Oryza longistaminata
CATTTTGATTCCCTATGCCACGTTAGCAGTTCTAGCAAACTTCTTCTACCGATGTTAGTGTTGTGCTGAGATTGCCATGGGGGATGCTTGAAGTGAATTTCTGGGATACTAATCATGTTGAGTAAACTCCACTTCAACACACCACGTGCAGATATTGTGGGAACTCATGAGATTATATCTCTTATCAATCGTTGAAACAGTAAATTGTAGGCCTTTGGGAGAAAGTTAGCAAAAATCGGTTAAACATTTAAACGAAGAATGCGGACAATGGATCATAGGGCACGCATAAGCCTGCCCGCGGCCTGCCTGGCGGAAGAAAAAAAAACAACGAAACGTGGAGGCCGAAGGATGAGGCCAGGGAAGGCTGAGGAAAGAAAAGAAGGAGGCCTGCACACAGAGCACACAAAACGAACTGGGATTGGATCAGATAAGTATGTCGTAGAGTTGAGCACTATACTGGCAGCCGGTAACAACCGTCTAATATGTCCACACTATACTCTATCCTCGGGGTCTCAACATGGATAAGTAATTTCTGGATTACTGAAAGATCGACATGCATAGAATATCGGACAAACTAGCGGAGTATATCTTTCTTGATGCGAAAGCCTGGACGGAATATCCATATATGGCACATTGCATATCTAAAGCGTGGGCCAGGTATCTTCTTTTTTCTTTTTTTCCCTTGTTGGGAAAATATCTCTATCTGAACTGATAAATGCCCTTGAATGGGAAGATCGTACAACAGCCTATTTCAGGGTCTTGTTTCCCCAAAAAAGGCCCGGATGAACCCTATGGACCCCTGGTCTTTCCTACATTTGGCAAAAGGTGTGAAAGCCAAATCGAGCAGTATGGCTCCACATAGCCGCATGCCGAGTCATCGAGAAAGAAGGAGATTTCTCTACCCTGCCATTATGGAGTATACTTTGGATTCTAAGGCGATGTTAGGTATAATTCGGCGACCTGCCAACCCCTGGGTTTCATTGTCCGCCCTCTAGACATCTACCTTTTGCCATGCAGATCAGTGGACACGGCATACTGGAGCCTTTCTGCAACTGGATGCAAATCACGAGCTAGAGCAATCGCGAGAACCTAAGCGATGGTATTATCTTGTAAGTGAATGCGAAAGCTCAGCTAGTGAGGGGTAGTATCCAGAACAATGGGAACCAGAACAGCAAAGGAAAAAAGGAGGGACAGGGCTATTCCCAGAGTAGTAAAAGTGATCAAAAGGAGATCTACTAGCCCCTTGTAATGGGGCGCTTCTGCGGTCGGACAACGTCCCCATCCCATGGAATTTCAGGCTCTATAGCCATGCTGTCTAGAGAAGAGACATTTAAAGACCAGGAAGAGAGCAATGCTACGGGGTACAAGTTGGAATCGCTAAAAGAGCTGCGGTGCTAGACATATCTGCATATTCCAGAATCAATGTAACTTCGTGCAGCGCTACAAGCCTGTCAACCTGAGTGGTATTGGTTGGCAACCATAAGCTTGGATACTTGACTAGCCATGTACCACGCGAATGCTACGTTGGCTTCAATATGCAGCAGGGGTGCCTGCAAACTTACGGACATTACACAGTCAAACTAATAAATAGCCGAAAACACGTGACGCGCAGATCCCCAGGAAGATAGTCGATATGTAAGATTACACAGATATTAGTAGCTGTGTGGCGTCCACCTATTCCGCATTTCTCTATTGTAGTGCCATTATGTTTCTCTGCAAAAGCTAAAGCCAAAGCCCAAGTCCAATGTTGCTATCAAGAATCCTGTAAAGCGGACGGGCTCTATAGTCAATGTGCTGACAGAGCTGAAAGATCCATGCGCGGCCAACATTAGCCTAATGGCTGATATTGGGTGCCAACTGCTCTCTCACGAGCTGTTGCGTTACAATCCGATGAGCAGGTACTGCGACATTCCACTTGGCGTCTCAGGATTTCGACCCACACGCATCACCATCTAGAGGTCTATGTAATGACATAGGATAGGAAGTTATTCTATCAATGCCCCTATTACTGGCCTCGCATATTCTTGCGTGGTGCGCAATGTAAGGTCCTCTCTTCTATGGTAGACGTGCAAGAGGACATCTAACAAATCTGACGGCGTTGGACAAGAACGCTGCGAGATATGACTCAGACCTTCAAGGAGGGATACTTTAATTTGCTGTGTGATTTCATCATTGTTCCATTCATTGGTCCAAAGTCCCCCACTGCCGGCGGCAGGCTGCGCTCAAGTGTGACATTCCAAACTGATGCTTCCCGTCATACTTAGCGCAGAGCAGATAGGCAATAGCACTGACTGGTACACACGTCAGATGGTATATCTGTCTTGTCAGTTACAAGGTTAAATTTGTTGCCAAACAATTCAATGTGAAATTTCTAATAATTTCTTAGCTGAAACTTTTGCTAGGGTGAAATACCTTCTCTTCAACATTGGAATAGGATATGAGTCTAACAGACCTGTAACCCGTTATCTGGAACTACAGTGCTAGTAATCTCTTCAGTATGGTCTATTGTTGACGTTTAATCTCATCTCTTTAGCGCGGTGTTCATCATTGTTTCCATTCATGGATCTAGATCTTTCCCGGTGTTATCAGATTCAATAGGAGGGGTATGCATCGCTCCATGGTTTGCGGTAATGAGAGAATTATTTTGCATCTCGAGTTTACATTGCGGTGTCCCCTCAGTACCACTATACTGGGATCCACAAAAAACTAGTGCAGTGCAAATCGTTGGTTGAAGAATGTAGTTCACTAATCTGTGCAGGAACGTTGAAAAGCGAAAAACTGAAAGCCAGAATGGAGTATGCCAAGTTTTGCAAGATACTGCCAAAAGAAATGGCACAAAGGAAGTTCAAAACAGTCACTATGAGTGGAGAAATAAAACAGACAGCGAAGATCTTGATTGAATTTTTGAACAAGGTATAAGTTCTAGATATGCCGCTGTTGTTTGTTCACTAGAAGGTTAGACGATTTTCTGAATTTGTTATTGTTCGGAATAACTCCACTATTTAAATGAGTAATAGGTTAGGAGAAAGGTGATCATTGTCTCAAATCAGAAATCTTGAAACTATCCGCGAACACATGATGAGCTTGACTTGGACTAACATGAAGCAGATGACCGCTCTGAAAGAGACGGGGGTAGAGTGCGAGCGAGGCGAGCGAGAGAGACACAAAACTGCATGCGAGAGATGGCGGGCAAGGGCCCAACCCGGAAACCAACAAGCAAGCACATGCTAAGAATCCGACGAAGCCAACGTAGCTTTCCCCTTGGGACACGAGAGTATATTTGCCTAATCCCCTTGTATGTAGCATAAAGAATGACGATAAGATGATTCAAGTGGCAGGGTGTTGAGTCCTCTCTCTCCAGAGGAACTTCGACGCAAGCCTGTCGATGCAACTAGTGAGCTCACCTAGGTTTGACTGTCAAACAGAAGAAATAGCGCACTCAACCAGGTAAAGTTTCAGCACACCAATTTATTCACTACTGCTGGAATTACTTGTTTACACGTCGCTCCTAACGTCACTCTGCGCATCTTCATTCCTTTTTCACATTAATATGCCATTCTCCTCCCCACCCCCCCGCCCTCCGTTTTCTGGACGAAAGTTCACACGCTTTTTCGCATCACTGTCATTATAGTCCAAACAAACATAAAACATCTGATTGCCACATGTCTAGCTTCAACTTCCTGGTCATTAACACCACCCTTTGATTCTCTGTGTCAAGAATGACTAGAGATGTGGGCGTAGTCATCTTTTGTGTTTCCATAGATTAGAGCCATCATCAATATTCCATGTGCCGGGCTCTATAGTTTTGTTCCTACAAAAAGAAACTATTGTTTGTTCTGTAGCAAAATTATTTGTTCTGTTGTTACTTTCTCATCTTTAGTTTTTATTACTTATAGTTTGAGACAGATCGGCATGAGGAGTAGGTCGGCGTGGGAACGGTTCGGGAGGGCTGAGAGGCAAGAAGAAGAACGACACCGACGGCCAGCCAGAAAACAGAAAATAAAGAAACAACAAAAAAAATACAAATACCGAGACCGCCGAGCTCGGACTCGGAGGGGCGCCGGTGAGATGGGATTTATGAGAGAAGAGGACCTGGCCGCGCCGCGCCGCTCGCTCTTGGCCCCCAGACTTGCTCGCCCGGCGGCGCGTTCGGGGGAGGTGGAGGAGGGTGCTACGTCGGGGCGGGAAGGAGACGAGCTCGTCCGCGCCGCCTCCTCGCCGGCGGCGACCGCCGCGGAGGTGGAGGCTGTCCGTGCGCTCGTGCCTCCGCCGGAAACACAGGAGAGACTGCGAGAAAAAAAAAAGAAAAAATAGAGGTCACAGAGGTAGAGGAAACGAGGGGGACTGGCTATACATTTGCGACAAATTTTTCCTCAAAAATATTTGACAGATGTAATATAGTACAATCTTATGTAATTACACTGTAATATTGTTAATTACACTGTTAACTTGCAAGCATAATACAGTGTAACTTATATGTAAGTTTCATATAATTTTGAATCGTTAGATCTATTACAAGATTTGTTTTGGTGAGGAAGAAAACAAATCATAGCACCACACATATATGAAAAGAATTTGTTCCTACAACCTCCATTTTACCGAAATAACATGTTACGGAGAGATTTTTGAAAGTTACATACAAGTTACACTATATTTACAGTTGTAATTACATGCAAGTTACAGTGTAATTACACTCGATTGTTACTTGTAGATTACATCAAACTAGCCAGCAATTTCCAAGTTTGTATATCATGTGGCTCTATAAAACCCAAAGTGTCATCGTTTTTCTTTTTTTGCCAAAAGACATACTATTTTTGTCGAAGAACACTATACCAATATCAAAGGTTGCATAACTCATGTGGCTATAAAATCCAAAGTGTCATCATTTTTATTTTGCCAAAAGACATACTGTTGTTTTTCGAAAAACACTAACCTAGTTGTTACACATGTTATGCTCATCTGATCCTATCTACATCCCACCCATGTGCCAATTTTTTCTACTACGAGGGCAATTTATTTCTTTTTACTCCTCTCCATGCAAAGATGTCACCAATTTACTCATCTTTTCTCGTTTCCATGTGAAGATGTCATCATGTGCTAACATGTTGCTCTAGTCGAGACCTCTTTATAACATACTTACACTGTAAAAAAAAAAACTTCTAGCTACGAAGCTAGACACACATATGTCCAGATTCATAGTTAGGATTGTATTTTTTTTTTTTTGACAGAGGGAGTCAACACTAGAGAAGGATATCACATTAGAGGCACGGGATAGTTTAGGACTTTAGGTGCCAATGTCATGCTAGTGTTAGCATGCATGATGTAAGCATTAAACCAAGGTACTGAGACCTTGTATTCGTAGGTGTCATGGTGGCAATGGTAGTAGACGTAGTATATATGGTACCAGATGTGGTACTAGTAGCCCCTCTTTTTCTCTGTTAATATTAGTACACTATGCAGAAAATCCTTGTTGCAGTAAACAAGATTGTTTTAGATCACTGAAAGAATATTTACTGATGTTCCGAAGGCAAGCTTCTCCTGCCGCCCGTTGATTAAAATCAATCCAGTTTTACTCATGCCTGGCCCTAACCTTCCTGTAGATGAATGGCAGTAGTTAAATCCAGTGCACTAGATGATTTGCTCAGCAGTAAAATGCTGAATAATAAAATATTTTGCATATTGTTTGTCAACCATGCATGTTGCAACTAGTGTGAAGCTTCGACGTTGATAGAAAGATATGGCAGGCAGTCAATAAAAGGGAAAATTAAAGGGAAAAAAAAATGAAACCTCAGTTCGAACTGAAAAAACAAAGTACGAATAGCTTGAGAGTTACTGCACCACAACACCTAATAGGTAAAAAAAATGAAGGATATGAAATACGTATGAGTCAATATTTGTTCACACTTAACAACTCTAGAATATGGTCATACCAAACACAAGGATCGATGAACATCTTCGTTTTTAAGTGAAAGATAAGAATTGTTGTTATAGGGAGTGGATTCTAAACTCTCAAGAGAATGTACACGTGTATCTTTCATATAATAAAAGAAATTCAAAAGAGGTACCACGGGGATTAGTTATACATTTATCGTCAAATTTTAAATAAAAAAAGTGACGGATATAAATATAGGACAATCGTAATGTAATTATAGTGTAACTTGCATAAATATAGTACAATTGTGATATAATTATAGTGTAACTTGCATGTAACTTATTTGTATCTTTCAAAAATCTTTAGGTGACATGCTAATTCCGTGAAAATAGATGTAATGGAACCAAATCCTCTCACATGCATGTGCATGTGTTGTGATTTTTTCCTACCTCTCTTGCATGAATTTTAAAGCAAATTGAACGGTTTTCAAAATTTTAGACCTCCGCGCGAAACTATTTCATTTGAAGCCTTCAGAAAATAAGTATTCAACCTTTTGTTTTACGAATTCAGCAAAATTTATTCAAGTTTCCGTTTTTCTTCGTTCGGAAACTTGGGGTCCTCCGGTGTGCACACCGAAATAGTATAAAACTGTAAAAGCCCTGTTATAGAGCTGGAGCGGTGACAGTGAGACGACAAACCTGCGAGTGCATCAAGAAGCGTCGTCTTGCCACAGCCCGATGGCCCCATGATGGCCAGCACCTCCCCGGGCCGGGCGTGCCCGCTGATCCCCTCCAGGATCCTCGCCGGCGTCGCCCTGCTGCCGGCGCCGGACGCCGTCACGCACACGTCCTCCCATGTCAGGTACACCGCGGGGTCCTCCCTGCAGGCGTCACCCGGCGCTGGCCGCACCTCCTCGACGTCGGCGAAGTACGCCTCCGCCCGGCCACCGCCGCCGCTGCCACTGCCACTGCCAGCTGACGTTGGACGACGACGGCCGCTCGTCAACGAGACGTCGACGCTGCTGCCGGTGCTGCCGCCGTTGGGCCAGAGTGGTCGCATCGTTCTCTCGGCTTGATCCGGAGGGTACAGGAGCGCATGCAGTTGTGGTTGGTTTTGGCAGCCCGTCAGAGTCAGAGAGACAAATAAACAGATTTCTCAGTGGTTACTGGTTAGTGGTTCTTGTCACTCATGTTCCTTGCTTTTAATTTGCATGCGCACATATTACACCTCTTAATTTATCAGCTCTATCTCTTCTCTACCATTTATATCTCTACTATTATAAAAACTACGAAGGTAGCCCGCGATGCGCGGGCATGTGTATTAGTTTGTTAAAAAGTGGTCTGACAAATTAATTTCTAACTAAAAGTAAGATGTTTTTTCCATTCTTTTTAATTGAATGTTCACCGGCTCGCCCTTTTATTATGAAATATTAAGAATTTATTATTGAATATATTTTATGTGTATCAAGCTATATATCCTTCCGTGTAATTCATATGCATATAATTTGTTGCATATTTGCATGTAAATCAATAAAAATGAAGAAAATATACATGTCTTAGACAACATCTGTCTATTTATGTTGCACCCATATGACATTTTTCTAAAATGACATAGTCAACATGAGTCATGAAACGTAAATTTAATAGGAAAAATATAACTTTTAAACATGAAAGGACATCAATTATGCAATGCTATTAGCGGCTTACATACACGCAAGAGTAAAAAACCATGACGCTACTGCGAAGGATTGGAATTTATGATATCACATATTTACAATTGTCTTTTGTCTCTTTTTATGTGTCAAAGCAAAATATGACTTGCTTGAAACAAATATAAAAAATAAATAAAAAGAATATTGTTGGGACATAAAACCTAAACATAACCGTTCACGTGTTATTGTTTTTACAATGTGGAATTTCCGTTCATATCATAGATTAAATATTTGTCTATAAAATTATAGTTAGAAGTTATAGTTTATTTACTACAAACTAACCATTTTTTCATTTTTTTCAGCTAGCTTGCAGTGGGCATGAATTAGTGCCTACTATCTTTTTACTTCTTGTGTTACATAATTAGGCATTTTTATGTTCATGGCAATTTATTATGTCTGCTACAGTTATATATAATTATGTACTTAACCCTCACTAAGTATAGTTAATGTTATTTTTATCGTCTCTGAATTTCTAGCACCTCGATGATTAATCTGGTCAAAAGTTATCTCTCTTTTGTTTCTTCTTTTACAAAGCCATATCACCTTAGTTTTTGCTTTTGATGTTGAATCTATATTTGATCTAAATTTTCAAAGTACATAATCTTAATTGTGTTTATAGCTTTTTTGGATGCTTAACTAAAGATGCAAACTATACAAAGTAACATATAAGATTACGCTGTTTAGCTATGAAATAAATTCATTTTGTACTATGTTTCTACAATTTTCATACAGTACTTCTGCAGTAACGTTTCCTTACATAGGGTTTTACCTAATTAGGTTAGTTGTGACATAACTCTCTTCATTATCATCTCGTACTATGTTAAGCCATAGTTCCTCTATGCATGATATGATCAAATTTCCTTGTTCCGTTCGTTTAGGTCATGTCAAACTTTGTTTTTGCTTATTCCTTGATTTTTCAAATCTTAATTTTGTCTACAATGAACATATAAAAGATCGACTTTGATGGACTGCAATACTGCATTGCAATTTGGCTGGAAGTTTTTATCAGATGTACAATGCCTCACTTTTCTTTAGTGAGCCGAGTCTTTCTCTCTCTCTCTCTCTCACGGAACCTATATGCGAAGTACGTGCGGCTGACTCATGGATGACGTCATCAAGCGACGGAGCACACAATCATCTTCAAGTTTTTAAGTAGGTTAAGATTAAGATTAGATCTAATGATTGAAAATATTGGTCCTACAAATTTAAAGAAGAAAAATCAATGCTTAGATGTTTTTCTTTTTTCTTATAATTTATGTGATTTTTTACAATTTATTAGAGTGCCACGTGGCGGTTTAGAATCGTTTGTACTATTGAAATGTAATGACTTATGACGTTTATATATCTAAATTTAATATTTGTTTAAGATGGTGCTTAAAATTTTTCCCTTAAACGTTTATATTAGAAGTTTGAGCTATATAGATGTATATGGGTCTCGAATCATGTATTTAATTATAAATGACACAATAATTCAAAAAAAATGAGAAAAAAATGTAACTTGAATATGAACTTAGAAATCCAATTATTAATTTTTGACAGATTGAGTGTTAGCTAGAAATAGCTAAAGAAATAGAAGAGGGGGGAGAGTCAGGAGGGTGGAGTATGTACCTACGTGCGTGCGCGTGTATGGCGGTGAGGGTGGGGTTGCCGGATTTTCTTTTTAGATAAAGATGTAATGTTTAACATTAATGGATCCATTAATTAAATTTAAATAGTAAAATTAGAGAAAGATGGAAGGAAGGAAAGATGGAGGGAAGTACGTACATACTGTGAAAAGAGGAGGCTCAGGAGGAAGGGGCGGTGGAGATGATATTTGGATGGGTTCTGGGATTCTCTTAAAAAGAGATCTAATGGTGTAAAATATTGGGTCCACTGTATTAAGTGAAAATCGAGAGTTATATGTTTCGTTTTTTTCTTATATTTCTTCAATTTATCTGATTTATTAGAGCGCCATGTAGTGGCTTAAGAGTATTTGTAGGAAGTTTAATGTACTTTCAATATATAATAGATAATGGTAAAAAATTTATTTAAGGATTATTTTTTCTTCTATATTATAGAAGGATTATTTTTTCTTATATATTAATGGAAGATATTTTCTATTAGAAATATTTTCAATAGGATTATTTCATCTAATTATAGAAAGACTTCTATTTACTTCTACTCAGTCCTTAATTTTCATATGCTTTCTTCAAAACTGAATTTAAACTGATATAAGAGCGCAATTATATAAATATAATTAGTACGCACAAAGATTTTATAAATGTATAAATGCTATAGACTAAAGTACACTTTTATTAGGTCAATTATTATTATAAAGTAAAATTTTATTGTATGAATTCTAATATATAAGTTTAGTATGATTTGTGTTTCTTAATTAACCAAACTTAGTATGAAATACTCACATATCATGATATTTAATAGAAATAAAAGAGGAACGTAATTTAATAACAAATTGGATATATAATTTAAAAATAATTTAGAAGATGGCATACAGAACATTGATTGGATATTTTATATTAGTATTTTATATCTTAGTTTAACTTTGTTTGTTTATTTATTTATTTATTTATTTATTTTTGTGAAGCAATATATTTTATAAAAAAATAACTCCAGGCCTTTCGCTGGCCCAGTAGTAAAAAAATCACTAACCACTTATAACCCACTATGCCAATAGTAAAAAAATTACTGACCACAATGGTAATCTCAATGAGGCCCATACACTATACTTTTCTGCCAGTTCCATAGTTATTTTCACAGTAATTTATTTACTAATAGGTCTATTTAAAAATAGTAATATTTTTGCTTCGACATGGGAATAAATTATGATAGTAAAAAAATCACTCATCATAGTACGTGGATAGTAATTTTTTTACTATACATATTACACATTCAATCTTCGAAATATCTCCTCAGATAAAAGGTTATATAGGTCATATCAATCAACAGATTATCTTTTTACTGATGATTGTTACATCAGCAACACTGACTACAAACGAAAAATTACACATCCATACTCTCATGGACAATCACAATGAATAATTATTGTTTACCTAGCACAGCCAAATCAATGCCGGCGGCATCGCCACTTGCCGGTGCAGAGTCTCGTGTGAAACTTGCAGCGGGTTCAGTCAGAGGAACGTCTAAGATGTAACTGGGATACAACTTCACCAGATTGCTATGTGCTTTGCAGGAGTAGAATTCCATTTACGATCTAGGCACTCACCAGTAGTGCCTGCCGATATCCTGAAACAAGGAACCATAAGAAACTAAGTTCATACTGATAATAGTTCCCGTTAAAAAGTTAAAAGTGCCATCGCTCAATGTGTTCAAAATAGTCTTACTTTTATCTACGGTATTTTTAGCAGCGTGCAATTAAGTGAAAAGAACAAAATTCAATCTCACCAAGCACAATGCAAGGATCAAGCCCCAATGTGCAATCAAATATCAAATGACTTCCATGTTTCTCCTGTTTTTTTTGCCTCACGGGCTGTAAATAAATCACGACAACACAACCATCGTGGTGGTCGTCGGCAGAGCATGAAGGGGAGGACGGCTCTACGGTGGTGAGTAGGAAACCCGGCGCCGGCCGCATCGGCAAATGTAGATTAAATCATAATGATCACAGACCTTTTAAGCTACAAACTTATCGCGCTGAGACAGTGAGATGTGCCAGCCATTAACACGCCACCAGATGCAACAGGAAGCTACCCGCAAAAAAAAAAAAAAAAAAAAGAACACGAGGAAGATCGGTACCGTGCTGGATCTGATATGTGGCGTCCTCTCCACCACAGGCGACGCTGTGGCTCCCAGCATATGGATGGCCGCCGGATATGTTGCATCATATGGAATGGCCTCCGCCACCTCTCCTTCACCGGCTATGAAGAAGTGATTGGATTCAATTTCAGATCCCCAACTGCCTTGAAAAAAGTTGTGGGAGGAAAGGCAGTCGACGACTCACTTAATCATTCTCTTCCGGCGGACGGAGGATGGCGTCCCTGCCGACGACCACCAGCCACCACCGGAAATCCCGAGGCTGCTTAAGATCCGAAAAATCAGGGTGAGGATGAGAGGAAGCGGGATGAATGGTTACTGACGGTATATATACTAGTACTTTAATTCGGTATAAAAATTACTGGAGCGTATCATGGGTGTGTGGGGTCGTGAGTAAAAAATTATTATCACCTTCCTTCATAGCCCTCACCTATATAGGCACGACATTAATATTTTCGTGGAGTTAAAAATTTACCGACCACGGGGAGGGTGGGTGGATGCCGGTCCCAATGTTTTCGCCCTTGAGTAAAAAAATTACTGAGATCCATATCGTTCGGTTGCTGTGGGGGCGCAGGGTCGGAATCGAGATTGGTCATCGGTGAGTTAAATTTTGACTGAATACTGTGGACCTGGTGGGGAACAGGGTGGGGGAGTGTGTGTGGGTGGGGTGGGTGCTGTATCAGGTGTCGTTTAGTACGTAGCACCTTAGGGTGCTGTGTGTGTGTGTGTGTATATATATATATATATATAATTATGTACTTAACCCTCACTAAGTATAGTTAATGTTATTTTTATCGTCTCTGATTGAGTGGGTACAGATGGTTTTCTTTGCTGCTTCTTCTACGGTGTTATTAAATGGGGTGCCAGGGAATTCTTTCAAATGCAGAAGAGGAGTCAGACAAGGGGATCCTCTCTCACCTCTGCTGTTTGTGTTGGGGGCAGAGCTGTTGCAAAGAATAATCAACAAAGCTTTTCATCAAGGACTTCTGTCAAAACCAATTGGGTGAATAGCCAAAGTGGTCCTCCAAGTTTCATCCGAGGCTCAGTTTAGTCCTTGATGTTTCAATCTATCCATATTAGTCCTTCAAGTTTTCATTTTAGTTCAAACTTATCCCTGAACCAACAACTCTCTTCATAAATGACATTTATACCCCTCATCATTCACATATATAAGAGAGAAATTGCATGCTTGAATTTTTTTTTATAGATAATACATAGTATATTATGTAAAACGAAAAAAAATATGTACTAGCAAGTGTATACGATAGCAATTGCTTAAGTTTCATGTGCACATGTTGAAATAATGGGAAGTAGATATGTAATGTTGTTTATTCATGTTGGCTTTCTCTTTTCTAGTATATAGATGTATACAAATTAAGGGTAAAAAGGACATTTTCTAATAGAAATATTGACTAGAAAAGCCATATGGCATATTAAGTGGACCCAACGATGATTTCAAGCTAAAACAAATATTTGAAGGATTTATGTGGACAAAATGAAACGTGAAGGACCAAATTGGGCCTTCGCTGAAACTTGAGGGACTAAATTAGCTATTCACTCAAACCAATTATTGAAAGCAGTGGGGATGGTTTCCCAATCATTCAGTATGCTGATGACACCTTGATCTTGTTAAAAGCATCTCAGAAAGAAGTCTTCTGTTTCAAGGCTATTTTGAATATGTTTGCTCAATCCACAGGTCTCAAGGTAAACTATAATAAATCAAGTCTGTACCCACTTAATATGCCACAGGACAAAGCTGTCTTACTATCTGGCATCTTGGGATGTAAGATCGGTTCTCTTCCTTTCACTTATTTGGGGCTACCTTTGGGAACCACTAGGCCTAGAGTGGTAGACTTTGCTCCATTGGTAGACAGGGTTGAAAGGAGGCTGACGGCAAGCTCAATTTTTTTACCTCAAGGAAGAAGATTAACTTTGATCAACTCAGTCCTGTCTTCTATCCCAACCTATTACATGTCCTCATTGCAGCTACCAATTTTAGTCATCAAGGCTATTGACACAGCTCGTAAGAATTGCCTGTGGAGAGGTAATAACCCTTCTTCGACAAGGAAATCTCTAGCTTCCTGGGATAGGGTGTGCATGCCTAAGGAGAAAGGAGGCTTAGGAGTGATCAATCTGAGAGTTCAAAACACAGCCCTTCTTCTAAAGCATATGGTCAAGTTCTATAATGGTGCTGATTTACCATGGGTGAAATTAATCTCACAATCATATTATGTTTCTAAAGTTCCACACCTGACGATGAATAAGGGTTCTTTTTTGGTGAATTCAAGACTTGAACCCATGATCTCATGGTTCATGGCAAGCACTTCTAACCAAATCACCATATGATGATTTGTGAGCAAAATCAGTTATGTACCTATAACAATCATACCCTTGTTACTATGAATCGGCAGTAACATTATTCTAGAAGGGTAGTAACATCATATGTTACTGCAAAAATGTATAGGTTGTTACTGTAAACTTTGTAGGTTGTTACTGCACTTTTCGCAGTAACAATATGACGAAATTTGCAGTAACAGAGAACATGCATAGTATAACAGTGGCCCTATAGTAGTAATGTTTTTTTTAGATCTAGAGTATTTTAAATCTCAATCTTTAGAGAGTACTAACGTACACGCCATGTCTTATTTTTCTTACCCATTTGCATCATGGCGTTCGTCAAAAAAAAAGTGCTTAACGAAACTAGAACCATCATAACTATTTTTTAACGTTGTTACTGCGAAAAGCAGACGTGTTACTGCATACTGGCCATCGTGTTACTACGCTGTTCTAGTGAGACGAGGACTAAAAGAGAGGTAAATCTCAATCTTTAGAGAGCAATATCTCCCACATCATGTCTTGTATTTCCAATCCGTCTGCATCATAATGTTCGTAAAAAAGTGCTTAACAAAACTAGATCCATCATGGCTACTTTTTGACGTTGTTACTGCGATAATGTTGTCTTGTTACTGCACGATGACCGTCATGTTACTGCACGATTCCTGCAAGACGAGAGCAGCAAAGTGGTAGGTGGGGGAAGGAGTGGTGGGCGGGTTTGACCGGCGGGAGGACGCTTTGACCGAGGTGGGAGGGTTTTGGGCCCAAGGGAGGTGAGTTTGACCCATGAGAGGGGGTGTAGAATAGATTCACTCTCTCTCTCTCTCTCTCTCTCTCTAATGTTTAACATTAATGGATCCATTAATTAAATTTAAATAGTTAAATTAGAGAAAGATGGAAGGAAGGAAAGATGGAGGGACGTACGTACATACTGTGAAAAGAGGAGGCTCAGGAGGAAGGGGTGGTGGAGATGATATTTGGATGGAATTTGGGATTCTCTTAAAAAGAGGTCTAATTGTGTAAAATATTGGGTCCACTGTATTAAGTGAAAATCGAGGGTTATATGTTTCGTTTTTTTTCTTATATTTCTTCAATTTATCTGATTTATTAGAGCGCCATGTAGTGGCTTAAGAGTATTTGTAGGAAGTTTAATGTACTTTCAATATATAATAGATAATGGTAAAAAATTTATTTAAGGATTATTTTTTCTTCTATATTATAGAAGGATTATTTTTTCTTATATATTAATGGAAGATATTTTCTATTAGAAATATTTTCAATAGGATTATTTCATCTAATTATAGAAAGACTTCTATTTACTTCTACTCAGTCCTTAATTTTCATATGCTTTCTTCAAAACTGAATTTAAACTGATATAAGAGCGCAATTATATAAATATAATTAGTACGCACAAAGATTTTATAAATGTATAAATGCTATAGACTAAAGTACACTTTTATTAGGTCAATTATTATTATAAAGTAAAATTTTATTGTATGAATTCTAATATATAAGTTTAGTATGATTTGTGTTTCTTAATTAACCAAACTTAGTATGAAATACTCACATATCATGATATTTAATAGAAATAAAAGAGGAACATAATTTAATAACAAATTGGATATATAATTTAAAAATAATTTAGAAGATGGCATACAGAAAAATTGATTGGATATTTTATATCATTATTGTATATCTTACTTTAACTTTATTTGTTTATTTATTTATTTGTTTGTTTTGTGAAGCAATATATTTTAGAAAATCATATTTTAAAATTTGTCGATTTTTACTGATGCATTTTTCTGCTGTCTTTTTTATATATGTACATGCGTTTGGTTTTTTCTTTTCTTTCCGGCGAACAGTGGTGTATGTAAGTGCGTAGGGGAGAAGAACGTAGTAGCGTTTGTGTCGTATTGTACATGACAACAATAGTAGCGCTTGTATCGTATAAAGAGGAGGAAATTTTTATTTTTTAATAATAGATCTAATCAGATGGTGTAAAATAATGAGTCCACCAATTTAAGTGAAAATCGACGGCAAGATTACATAATGCCTTGTGGCAGTTTATAGGGAGTTTAATGGACTTTTATTATATAATAGATATATAATAGATAATAGATAGATATATTTTCATAAATTTATAGTAATATATTTTACTTGTAAATAAAAATTTCTATTTTATAGAACATCGATTTTTTCTTCAATGACACTACGTATGTTACTTATGTTTTTTTCCAGTTGTACGTAGTATTTATGTTTCTCTAAACAGATTTATAATCGTACTTATGTTTCGTATGTACAGAGTCTTTTCTTACATACGGAATTCTTTTTTTTTGGCCCACAGGAAGGTATTAAATAATGAATCTAATCCGATGGTGTAAAATGATGGGTCCACCAATTTAAGTGAAAATTAACGGTGAGATTATATAATGCCACGTGGCGGCTTAAGAGCGTTTATAGGGAGTTTAATGGACTTTTATTATATAATAGATAGATAATAGATAATAGATAGATAGAACATCGATTTTTTCTTCAATGGACTTTTATAGGGAGTTTAATGGACTTTTATTATAGAACATCGATTTTTTCTTCAATGGCACTACCTATGTTACTGATGTTTTTTTTTCTTTATGTTACTTATGTTTTTTTTCTTTACTAGCAAAAATGTTCGTGCGTTGCAACGGGTAAAAAAAAAAATCCAATAACAATATACACTTTTCATGCATAACCATATTAATGATAATGTTTCTATGGATCGTTGTAAGTAACATAATTAGAAAATTGAAACATCTTCATGTAATGACCTAACCTCGATGATGGCAACCTTACCAATCCTTGCTTTACCCAAAATAATTGGATTATTCATATAACAACATGCATATAATCTAAAATACTCTTTCGATCTTATTCTTGCAACCAATAATAGGTTAATCCAATCCTACACTCAGGGTCAAGTCTACACAAAATAGTCACCGTGCACTCTTCTCGAAAGAACAATTAAAAATATATTTATTTTTTAAAATTATTTCCATATAATATGTTATTAAGAATAGTAGCTATACTTAACAAAAAATAGTCCAATAATGATAATTTCACATAAGAGATTAGAGGAGATGAGGAATCAAATTATGTGTAAGAGATGGAAAAAAAATCAATGGATCTTATCCGACCCAAGCATCCATCAATTTTATCTCGGATTGAGTCGGACGGTTCTTCGGAGCGGTTCTTTATATAAACGGTGGTTTTTTTTTTCTCGTGTTGAGTCGGATGGTTTTCTCTAACTTTTTTTAGAAAAGATGGTTTTTTTCTCGCATTGAGTCAAACGGTTTTCTCGAACCATTTTTTAGAAACAACAGTTTCGTTTTTTTCTCGCGTTGAGTCCGATTGTTTTTTGGATCTGTTTTTTTATAAACGGTGTTTTTTTCTGGTAGTTTTTTTTAGAGTGGCTTGTTTTTTATAAACGGTGATTTTTTCTGGTGCGGTTTTCTCAAACCATTTTTTAGAAATGGCGTATTTCTTTCTAACAGTTTTTAATAACATGTTTTTTTTTGCTTTTTTCAGACGAAGGAAACCGTATTTTTCCCGCACGTTTTTTGGAAACTGTTTTTTTCTCGCACATTTTTTTATTTTTAACGGACAATGGAAACTTCTCTTGTTAAGAAGTTAGACTAGTAGTATACCCGTACTAACGTTACAGTTACGGTGATGTTTCGTAAGACTAGTGTGATAAACAAAAAGGAAATTCCTGCTGAGAATGAAACAACTTCATAGTGTAAATGAAATGATGTTGATCCATTAATTATACTTGCACCTCACAGCATATTGATTTACACACAAGACTTACTAACACATAAAACTCGTTGCATGATCAGCTTCACTTGAGCTATCATGATAAGCTTCACTTGAGCTATCAGAAGGGTTATCTGGAAAATAAGTGCAGCACATACAACAATACTGGAGACCTAACATAATTTACAGGGTCATTCACATGTAATTACAAGTACAATAGACATGCTTTCTTTTTTCTCGCCTCTAGAAATAGGAATATTGATTCAAAAGTACTGTATGCTAATAGTTCACTAATTGTACTCTCCCAAGTGACTCCAGGAATGTGGACTTTGAAGAACATGCTTTAAGGTGTTGGAGAGGTTCTTGTAAAACCACGGACATTAAAATTTACATGATTTAGTACAAGAAATTCAATCAAATGCTGAAAAAATAAATGATAAATTATAAACCAGTAAAACCCGATGTAAGATGAAGCGTCGTACTAAAATGTAAAAAGGGGATGCCTTCATGGTAAGCAAAAGGTATATAACTGTAATCTGACAAATCGGTAGGTCCTCTCGCTAAACATAAACCAAATGAACCTTATCCTATCCTTGTAGCTGCATTGTGTTGCATGTATAGGAAATTATGTTGGCATGGTCTGTAGTCAGTAGTCTTCAAATTTCATGATAAAAGATGATGTGATCTCATTATTCCGCCCCTATAACAGTAATGCATGCCTCCAAAAGTTTCTGAAATTTTTAATCCGGTACAGTGATTTTCAGTTTTTAATAAATGGCAGTGATCTCTAAAAAACAGGAATGAATACTTACACCAGATGAGCTGAATTTCATGGTTGTGTCCTCATGATATCACAATCCTCTGAAATCAATGACATGGGAAAAAAACACTATTGAGTGAAATATTTATGCAAGGTAATTGACATGGTGTACACGATATTATAAGAAAAAATAAGGAAGTTACGGCGGCGTGAACGAGATCAGCGAGGTGGACACTCAGACAATGACGCAGATGCAGTCCATGTCGAGGTACACCTCACTGGATATACCCTGAATTTAAGAAGAATAGAAACACTAATGGATCAAATATTTAAAACTCTTGTAGGAAATTTCAGTAGGACAAATTTTATGTCTGCCACTGTTTTTTTTTTTTGACCGGAGAACAGTGGGGAAACCCCCACCGTTAATTTTTATTTATAAAAAGAAGAAACTGTACAAGAGCAAAATTACAGAGCATCAATCCATTATTGAAACAGAGATCTATCAGCTATCTTAAGCCTAGGTAAATGTAGGCCTAATTCTTCTCTTAACCATTCATGGCATAATTAATATCGTAATCTTAACCATTCATGGCATAATTAATATTGTAACTATTATTTACCAGGCCGGAGGCCTAGTATAAATGTTATATTTGAAAAGCTAGGTAAGTAACTATATAGTCTCATGAATTTCACATAATAATTTGTTTCCTCACAGGTTATCCAACCAATGTGAGTGTGTATGCTATAGGGAGGGGAGGAAAATTAAACAGCAAGTATATATTCATTTATATTTTCAATTTCTCTCTATTTCAATCAATTTCGAAGAGATGCATAATAGCCATTTATATTGGGTTATGCACATGCAAACATAAGAGACATGACAATGTCATTCACAATCACATCCAGTGAGTTAATTTTGGGGTGTGAGAGGTTCTTGAGTAGCTTCACTCAGTCCTTAAGCTCCCTTGTGTGTCAATAATCAAAAGTTTCCGATGATAAACAGTAAAGAGTGCCATCAAATTAAGAAGAGCATTACGATTTACAGTTGCACAAATAGAATAGATAATACAATTATCCGAACCTGAAATCGAAATCCCACGTACAACTACAAATTAGTTAAAAAATTGATGCAAATGTAGAAATAATATCCCTCAACAACAATAATTGACTAAATTCATGTCTATCAAGAGCATCAGTTATAGCCCCACACCAGTACAAATTGAGTTATATTTCTCTTGAGCTTCATGGTGTGCACAAGGTACATTCCCCAAGTTTGTCAAGTGCATCAGCTGTGTTCCAATTTATCCAAACAACACTTAACAAAATTACTACTTCCCCATTCCTATTCATGTCTTACCCAATAGGCCAATACCAAAACCAAAACATTCCATGACAGCAGAAACTTATTCGCATTCATTCACAAACCACAAATTGGCAAAAACTTATTCGCATTCATTCACAAATCACAAATTTGCAACCTGAGCTTGAGCCACAAGCCTATGAGCAATGAGGCATGAGCTATCAACTACGGACCTTCAATTGCCAATCGGAGTCGCCGAGTAGGAGCCTCGGATGTAGGGATGTGGAGGCGTGTAGTCACAGAACAGGAGTAGTCAGGAATTTTAGTTGGGTAGTCCTACTTCAAAGGTTCAAATCACATATCAAAATTTTGGAACACTGCAAATCCCATATACAAGTACAAGTTAGTTAAAATGTGATTAAAATATATCAATAATATCTTATAACATCAATAATAAAAAAAGCTTCGGTCTCCCTGCAGCAAGGGGGAACTTTTGAAAAGGAATTAATTGTACGGAGAAGAGATCACAACAGATATAACTTATATGAAAGTTGATTCCAAACAGCCTCAAGAACAGAAGGGGCTTGCAACTGTCTGTTACCTTATTCAATTTAGTTGTATGCATTTTTGTAATCACTACTACCTCCAATGTCAAATAGATGTTGTCCCAGTCAGACATCGATAATTTTCATGATTAGTTAATGCATAAATGCTAGAATTTTCCATCAGGAAATGATGTTGGTAAATTTTTCATGAAAAAGCAGTTCGTATAATTATTCTTTTAATAGCTAAACATGTAGTTAGGAAAAAAAATAATGATGAAACATGTGTAATGGAAATCCACAATCTATCCCATTTTTAGTCACATGGGTCCATAAATAAAATTTAATCTATGTATTGTTTAATCTTCATTGTAATGCACTCATCTAGCTACAGTGGGTAAGGAAAAAAAGTGAGTTCGAAGCATAAATATTTTAGTTATTCACTCGCCTTTGTTCCTTTGTAGCAAAAATTTTTATGCTGACTGTAAGTTGCCTGTTCCGAAAGAATCATTGAATTGGAAATAAATATTTGTTCGTCTGCCACTTAGAAATGTAAAAATTGGTGTGATCAAATGCAAGGAATTGGGACAAGGCAGCTTCTCCTCTGATGGAAGAAAAGGATGAGTTTAATTTAAATGTATAGAGTATATTTACTCATAAACCATTTACATCTTAAACCATATTCATCAGTCCTTAAGCTCCCTTGTGTGTCAGTAATCAAAAGTTTCCGACCATAAACACTAAAGAGTGGCATCAAATTAAGAAGAGCATTACGATTTACAGTTGCACAGTTGGTGAGGAAAATAAAGACAAACAAGAAATTGACCAAGCGTACTCACCTAGGTCAGCTGCAAGGACCGCGAATAACTAAAATATTTATGCTTCGAACTTACTGTTTTTTTCTTACCCACTTTAGCTAAATAAGTGCATTACAACGAAGATTAAACAATAGAAAGATTAAATTTTATTTATGGACCCATGTGACTGAAAATTGGATAGATTGTGGATTTCCATTACACATTATCAAATTGTGAGCAGAACTATTAGATGACTATCACATACTGACAGTAATTGCTAAAGCAGAGGATATCTCAATTGATATTATCTTAATCATCTACAGATGATTAATCACATTACTATCAGATTACTACGGTACAATCTACAGATGATTAATCGCATCGCATGGCTATCAGATTGAACAATCCGGTTTCTGAATATACACACAGATTTTTTTTTTAAAAAAAAAACAAGTTAGTTGTCTCAATCTTAGACCACAGGATGAAAGTCGGATACCAGGTCAGTCTTCTCCACGGACGACGACTCGATGATCAGCAAAGTGACAGCAATTAGACACAAAACCCTCCCAATTCCCCCAAAAGAACACAACGCCCCCAACTCCGTCCCAGCAAAAAAAAAAAAAATCAAGAAACCGCTCATCTATCCAACACAACACAGCAACGCCAGCTCTGCTTGACCTCTTGGATAAACAGACCGAAATCAAGCATCGATTGCAGCAAGCAGAGAGAGAGGGAGGGGGGGAATCTTTACCAGGGCGGAGAGGATTCCTTGCAGGCGAAGCAAGAACTACTCTCTCTGTTTTTTTTATTTTCCGCCGATTAGGTGGAGGTCTCCTCCGCGATTCTTTTCCGGCTTTTGCCGCTTTTCTTCTTCTCTTTTCTCTCTCTCAGAGTGCATCGTGTTTCTAGAAGAGGTGACGAAGTTCTGGCGGCACGGAGGAGATCGGCTTAGCTACGACGAGCCCGACAGCTTATTCGGCGGTTTCAGCGGCCTGGCGGTGATCTGGCGACGGGAGGATCGAGGAGCGAGTATGGGCGACTTGGCTTCGGCGGAGGCAGCGGTGGATCGCCGTCAGTGGCGAAGCCACCGTAGGGGCCAGGGAGGGCCAACACCCCCCTAACCCCTATGTGACCTCTCCTCCCCTCTCTTCTCCCAAGGATGATTAGCACTTATAATCTAGCTATTAATTATATCATTAGTTACAGATGAGACTAACTATATAGGATATAGGACAACTGACTAATGAAATGACTTAGCTAACTGATTTATCATTTTAGAAGTGATTGCAAGACTCCAATTAATGGAACAAACTGTTCAATCATCCATATATTAAAAATATTACTGAATTTTAAATTGGCGAATCATGATATATGGGTTCTTGTTCTCTCTTGTAGCTAATCACTGTAACATGTATGATATCGAGTTACCGATCATGCATTAACACTACAAAATCACTGTTCACTGAACCTTAAGTGAATTACCACGTCTCGTAGATGGCACCCCCCATCTCTAAATCCTGGCTTCGCCACTGATCGCCGTAGGGTGGCGGCGCGGTGGAGAGGCGAGGGGCGGCGGCGTAGTGTGGGGCCGGCGGCGAATCGTGGGCGGCGGTGCAGAGGAGATCGGCGATGATGGTGCGACGTGGGGAGAGCGAGGGAGTGGCGATGATGGCGCATGCGGTTTCCGTGGATGGGAGCGGTATGCGGTGGGAGGTGAGGGAGGTAAGGTTCGTTGGATCTGAAGCGGTGGATGATTCTCGTCCGTTGGATTTGATGAATGAGTATGTAGGGGTAAGAGTGAGTTGATGAATGAGTTGGATTCTGGTTTTTTTGGTCTTCTTTTTTTCTCATCAGTGATCCATTTTTTTTTCCTACCTCACGAACGACGAGAGCGATCTGGGAGATTTTTTTTCTCCGCGTCAATTAATCAGGGTTCGACTTTCCTTTTTTCTCTTTTTTTTCGCCCTGGATTTTTTTCTCCGCGTCATTGAATCTGGATCGGACTTTCTTTTTTTCTTTTTTTGGCCCTTTTTATCACACGGACGATGGAAACATCTCTTAAAAATTTTTAAGTAGTAGAGATAGAGATAGAGATAGAGATAGAGATAGAGAGTAGAGATTGCTCTTATCATAATTACGCATGTGATTTTCTTTTCTTCATGTGTGAGCAGTAGGTAAGCTTATATGTTTTTTTAAGTAAATTACACTAGCGGTCCTTAAACTTGTAACGAAGTTTCACTTAGGTCCACGAACTTATAAAACGCGCATCAAGATCCTTAAACTTGGTTTAGTGTATCATCCCGGCCCAAAGCCTAATTTAACCGTGGTCTTGCCTATGTGGCATGCCACGTGGACGATGACATGGCTAAATTTTCTTTTCCCCTTTTTTCTCCCCATCTTTTCTCTCCTTCCTCACCTCGGGTGAAGAAAAATACGGCAGAAGGGAGAGGAAGGAGGCAAAGTGGAGAAAAAAAATGATAAGAAGGGAGAAAAAAGAAGGAAAAAGGGAGAAAAATAAAAAAAATACATGTCATCGTCCACGTAGCATGCCACGTAGGCAAGACCACGGTCAAATGAGGATATGGACCAGGATGATATATTAAACCAAATTTAGAGATCTTAATGCGCGTTTTGCAAGATCGTGCACATAAGTGAAACTTCGTTACAAGTTTAACGACTACTAGTATAATTTACTCTTTTTCTTTCAGTTGTACGTAGTATTTATGTTTCTCTAATCAGATTTATAATCATACTTATGTTTCGTATGTACGGAGTCTTTTCGTACATACGGAATTCTTTTTCCGGCCCACAGGAAGGTATTAAATAATAGATCTAATCCGATGTGTAAAATAATGGGTTCACCAATTTAAGTGAAAATCA
Organism: Oryza longistaminata; assembly: GCA_009805545.1. Taxonomy (NCBI): domain Eukaryota; kingdom Viridiplantae; phylum Streptophyta; class Magnoliopsida; order Poales; family Poaceae; genus Oryza; species Oryza longistaminata. Next base: position 24,628,763 of record CM020181.1, read on the forward strand.
ACGGTGAGATTATTTAATGCCATGTGGCGATTTAGGAGCGTTTATAGGAGTGCCACGTGGTGTCTTAAGAGCGTTTATAGGGAGTTTAATGGACTTTTAGTATATCTCTACTATTTTAAAAATAAGAGGTGCTTCCATCGTCCGTCAAAAAGTATTCGGTTCAGACAAAAAAGTCATGTCTGATTCCAGAAAAAAAAAACGTGAAAACCAAATTCTGTCCGATTCCAGAAAAAAAATTACGTGAAAACCAAATCCGTTACATTTAAAAAATAAGAGGTGCTTCCATCGTCCGTCAAAAAGTATTTGGTTCGGACAAAAAGGTCCTGTCCGATTCCAGAAAAAAAAAACGTGAAAACCAAATCCTGTCCGATTCCAGAAAAAAAATTACGTGAAAACTAAATCCGTTACATGAAAACAAAATCCCGTCGGTTTCCATTGAAAAAAAAAACGAAATTGCTGTTGGGCCATACCTCCAGAATGCCTATTGGGCTACAATCAGATTGAGATTTCCTGTAGCCCAAACTAATATCTTTCAGTCCAAAGCCATATTTTAGCCCAATAGGACTTGGTTTGAATTATATCTTTCTATCCACTATTACAAAAAATGAAGATGTTTCCATCGGAATTTTGGTACATTATTCGTATTTGAGTTGGTTTTCTATTTTTTATGTTATCCGTATGTGAGTTAGTTTTCTAATCCGTCAAATCCTTGGTACGTCTGGCATCATCATCATGTCAGCCGCATGTTAACTGCAGTCTGTTTCACACATGCAAGTCCCTTTTCATACGACAATTGTGTGCGACATGTGTGTGCCTTTTTTTTATCTGAGATGCACGTGCTCGAGTTCCTTTTTCATGTGCCCCTTGCCACGCGCCGTGATTGGACCCGTGACGGCTCGCGCGATTTGTTTCCTCTGTCGTGCAGCCATTGGGCCCACAGTTGCATAAAATTATATCTGATTCTCTATACTGCACATTTTTTACGCATCGACATGATCTCTGTTTCCCATTTTACATATACGTACTAAGTGGCCAGTGTAACCAGTTTGTCTCGCTTGGGAAACCGAAAACTCTTGAAGTGACTAAAACTCTTCAAGTGCACTAGAAATTGATGTATGTACCTAAAAAAACATAAAAAGATTGAAAGTTTTGTTTATCATGCGCATAATCGGCTTATTAGGCTAGAAAATCAGTTTTTTTTAATCTCTAACAAAATCTCATTCCCTCTCGCTCTAGCAAATGTCACCTCCCTTGCTAAGTTGCTGTAGAATAACCACACTATCTCTCCTTCCACCTTGCCATCTTACTTGGTTGTTTGCTGATCATGCCTCTCTATCTATATACTCAACTTTTTCGTATTTTTCCCGTTGCAACGCACGGGCACTTTAGCTAGTAATAGATATATTGAAAATGTTTTTAACGGTATTTTTGGTACGTCATCCGTATTTGAGTCGGTTTTTAAGTTCGTTCGCTTTTGAAAATACATATCCATGTTTGAGTTGGTTTTTAAGTTTATTTACTTTTGGAAATACAAAAGGAGTCAGTATATCTCTTTTAGAAAAACTCCGCATGCTAACTTAAGGTGAAAGTCTGGTGAACCCTGAGTTTCTCTCGACACTCAAGGCTGTTGTTGGCCCGGTCTTTCAGTGAGTTGTGATAACTACGATTTGGGAGAAACGTTGACGATCCGACTACAACCGTACGAGACGTTGTGTTGCGCCTTAGCGATCGATACACCTCTCCGTGGGTTGTTGATCTTGCCGGTGCAGATCAACCCTATTCCTGCAAGCAAATCGAAGAAACAAGCAAGAACAAGATAAAAGCAATCTGATATTGCAAATAGGAATTTAAACAAATGATAAGTTGGGGTTCCGAATACAAGCAGACGGACGGTCTAGCCGACACGCGCACTGCAGGCAAGTAGCAATGGCTAAACTTTAATCTATCAAAACCCAAGAAACCCTGAAGGGGTACCAAGCTATATATAGGGGTGGGAGGACGACCTAGGGGTGCCTAGGGGCGTGCTCTACCTGGTTGGGGCGCACCCCATGTGGGCCCCACCTGGGCCGGGGTCCCAAATGAAGTTACAAGCCCACAGGCGCGCGGTGGAAGAGGCGGGGGCGGCGGCGTAGTGTGGGGCCGGCGGCGATCGTGGGCGGCGGTGCAGAGGAGATCGGCGATGATGGTGCGACGTGGGGGGAGAGAGGGGAGTGGCGATGATGGCGCATGCGGTTTCCGTGGATGGGAGCGGTATGCGGTGGGAGGTAAGGTTGGTTGGATCTGAAGCGGTGGATGATTCTCGTCCGTTGGATTTTGATGAATGAGTATGTAGGTGTAAGAGTGAGTTGATGAATGAGTTGGATTCTGGTTTTTTTTTGGTCTCTCTTTTTTCTCATCAGTGATCCTTTTTTTTTTCCTACCTCACGAACGACGAGAGCGATCTGGGAGATTTTTTTTCTCCGCGTCAATTAATCAGGGTTCGACTTTCCTTTTTTCTCTTTTTTTTCGCCCTGGATTTTTTTCTCCGCGTCATTGAATCTGGATCGGACTTCTTTTTTTCTTTTTTTGGCCCTTTTTATCACACGGACGATGGAAACATCTCTTAAAAATTTTTAAGTATTAGAGATAGAGATAGAGAGAGAGTAGAGATTGCTCTTATCATAATTACACACGTGATTTTCTTTTCTTCATGTGTGAGCAGTAGGTAAGCTTATATTTTTTTTAAGTAAATTACACTGGCGGTCCTTAAACTTGTAACGAAGTTTCACTAGGTCCACGAACTTATAAAACGCGCATCAAGATCCTTAAACTTGGTTTAGTGTATCATCCCAGCCCAAAGCCTAATTTAACCGTGGTCTTGCCTATGTGGCATGCCACGTGGACGATGACATGGCTAAATTTTCTTTTCCCATTTTTTTCTCCCCATCTTTTTCTCTTCCTCTCACCTCGGGTGAAGAAAAATACGGCAAGAGGGAGAGGAAGGAGGCAAAGTGGAGAAAAAAATGATAAGAGGGATAACCAGGCAAAAAAAAAAAAAAAAAAATCAAGAAACCGCTCATCTATCCAACACAACACAAGCTCTGCTTGACCTCTTGGATGAACAGACCGAAATCAAGCATCGATTGCAGCAAGCAGAGAGAGAGGGAGGGGGGGAATCTTTACCAGGGCGGAGAGGATTCCTTGCAGGCGAAGCAAGAACTACTCTCTCTGTTTTTTTTATTTTCCGCCGATTAGGTGGAGGTCTCCTCCGCGATTCTTTTCCGGCTTTTGCCGCTTTTCTTCTTCTCTTTTCTCTCTCTGTCAGAGTGCATCGTGTTTCTAGAAGAGGTGACGAAGTTCTGGCGGCACGGAGGAGATCGGCTTAGCTACGACGAGCCCGACAGCTTATTCGGCGGTTTCAGCGGCCTGGCGGTGATCTGGCGACGGGAGGATCGAGGAGCGAGTATGGGCGACTTGGCTTCGGCGGAGGCAGCGGTGGATCGCCGTCAGTGGCGAAGCCACCGTAGGGGCCAGGGAGGGCCAACACCCCCCTAACCCCTATGTGACCTCTCCTCCCCTCTCTTCTCCCAAGGATGATTAGCACTTATAATCTAGCTATTAATTATATCATTAGTTACAGATGAGACTAACTATATAGGATATAGGACAACTGACTAATGAAATGACTTAGCTAACTGATTTATCATTTTAGAAGTGATTGCAAGACTCCAATTAATGGAACAAACTGTTCAATCATCCATATATTAAAAATATTACTGAATTTTAAATTGGCGAATCATGATATATGGGTTCTTGTTCTCTCTTGTAGCTAATCACTGTAACATGTATGATATCGAGTTACCGATCATGCATTAACACTACAAAATCACTGTTCACTGAACCTTAAGTGAATTACCACGTTCTCGTAGATGGCACCCCCCATCTCTAAATCCTGGCTTCGCCACTGATCGCCGTAGGGTGGCGGCGCGGTGGAGAGGCGAGGGGCGGCGGCGCGGTGGAGAGGGCCACGATTTGTGAGTGACGGCGGCGAATCATGGGCGGCGGTGCAGAGGAGATCGGCGATGATGGTGCGACGTGGGGAGAGCGAGGGAGTGGCGATGATGGCGCATGCGGTTTCCGTGGATGGGAGCGGTATGCGGTGGGAGGTGAGGGAGGTAAGGTTCGTTGGATCTGAAGCGGTGGATGATTCTCGTCCGTTGGATTTGATGAATGAGTATGTAGGGGTAAGAGTGAGTTGATGAATGAGTTGGATTCTGGTTTTTTTGGTCTTCTTTTTTTCTCATCAGTGATCCATTTTTTTTCCCTACTCTGTCCTTTCTTTATCACGAACGACGAGAGCGATCTGGGAGATTTTTTTTTCTCCGCGTCAATTAATCAGGGTCCGACTTTCCTTTTTTTCTTTTTTTCGCCCTGGATTTTTTTCTCCGCGTCATTGAATCTGGATCGGACTTTCTTTTTTTCGCCCTTTTTATCACACGGACAATGGAAACATCTCTTATTTTTTAAGTAGTAGAGAAGAGATAGAGATAAAGATAGAGAGTAGAGATTGCTCTTATGATAATTACGTACGTGATTTTCTTTTCTTCATGTGTGAGCAGTAGGTAAGCTTATATGTTTTTTTAAGTAAATTACACTAGTGGTCCTTAAACTTGTAACCAAGTTTCACTTAGATCCACGAACTTACAAAACGCGCATCGAGATCCTTAAACTTGGTTTAGTGTATCATCCCGGCTCAAAGACTAATTTAACCGTGGTCTTGCCTATGTGGCATGCCACGTGGACGATGACATGGCTAAATTTTCTTTTCCCCTTTTTTTCTCCCCATCTTTTCTCTCCTTCCTCACTTCGGGTGAAGAAAAATGCGGCGGAAGGGAGAGGAAGGAGGGCGGAAGGGAGAGGAAGGAGGCAAAGTGGAGAAAAAAAAGATAAGAAGGGAGAAAAAAGAAGGAAGAAGGGAGAAAAAATAAAAAAAAATCCATGTCATTGTCCACATAGCATGCCACGTAGGCAAGACTGCGGTCAAATGAGGATTTGGACCGGGATGATACATTAAACCAAATTTAAGGATCTTAATGTGCGTTTTACAAGTTCGTGGACATAAGTGAAACTTCGTTATAAGTTTAAGGACTACCAGTGTAATTTACTCTTTTTTTTTCAGTTGTACGTAGTATTTATGTTTCTCTAATCAGATTAATAATCATACTTATGTTTCGTATGTACAGTCTTTTCGTACATACGGAATTCTTTTTCCGGCCCACAGGAAGGTATTAAATAATAGATCTAATCCGATGTATAAAATAATGGGTTCATCAATTTAAGTAAAAATCAACGGTGAGATTATATAATACCACGTGGCTATTTAGGAGCGTTTATAGGTGTGCCACGCGGTGGCTTAAGAGCGTTTATAGGGAGTTTAATGGATTTTTAGTATATAATAGATATATTGAAGATGTTATTACCAGTATTTTGGTACGTCATCCATATTTGAGTCGTTTTTTAAGTTCGTTCGCTTTTGAAAATACATATTCATGTTTGAGTTGGTTTTTAAGCTTATTTACTTTTGAAAATACAAAAGGAGTCGTATATCTCTTTTAAAAAACTCCGCATGCTAACTTAAGGTGAAAGTTAGACTCCTAATTATAGCTCATGATTTTCTTAAAAAAATATATTCTAGTAAATTCTCACGCTGAATTTTACCCTAGCTAAACCATATAACAATAACCTTATCTTAGATATAATATATATAATATATAATGTAATATAATATAACTAATTAAAAGATTCATATTTTTCAAATCGTCACCTCCTCCGTGTGTTGTTTTTTCGTCCGCCAAAATGTCCGATTCCAGCAAAAATCAGTAACTTTCCAATCGAACACCGAAAATTTTAGTCCGTATGGGGTGGCCGGTCAGACCGTCCTAGGCTCGGTCAGACCGCCACTAGCTCGGTCTGACCGACTTCGGCTCCGGCGGCTCTGTATCAGCCATCCAGAGCACACCATCCTAGTCTCATGGCCAACCGGTCAGACCGGCCTTGACGCGGCGGTCAGACCGGAACTTGGGCCGCGGTCAGACCGGCTCTGGTCAGGCCACACAGTGAATGCACAAATTGAAATATGGGGAGAGTCTAAATGCGAGCACAAGTCTAAATGCATAATGACCTAATGTGGCAATTAAAATCATCTCTTTGCTAGGTCATTACCCATCTTAATAGTACGGCGAAGGTAAAATTACACTAGCAAATTCGATCGCCCTACACCTCGATCAATTTAAATATAAAGTACTAGTTTACCATCTTCTCATCCTTCGCTTTGCGCCGTCACTTCTTCTGGTCGCTGCGGAGTATATATATGCGAGCGCGAGAGTAACGTTCGGAGTCATCAACCGCGGTGTTTAATTTCGTAACCGACGCGCTTGTTAATATGGAATCAATTCACGGCGTTTAATTCCGTAACCGACGGAATCAATTCACTACGTTTAATTGCGTAACCGACGCGTTTATTGATACGAAATCAATTCTCCGTGTTTATTACCGTCTGTTACAAAACGAGAGAGCGCAGCAGCAGCAGCTGTCTGCCTCGCCTCTCCTCGCCCCGCCTGGTTGTCCGCGCACCATCTCAACCGGTCAACAGAGACTCTCCACTAGCTCCGTATTTAAGTTGAGACCTCTTCACTTAGATTTCCAAGGTGGTATTATTACCCATAGCACTTAATGTGGGCCAATGGAATTTATTAGGATTTAATTGGGCCTAGCCCATTAATCTAACATTGGCTTCGGCGGAGGTAGCGGTGGATCGCCGTAGGGTGGCGGCGCGGTGGAGAGGCGAGGGGCGGCGGCGCGGTGGAGAGGGCCACGATTTGTGAGTGACGGCGGCGAATCATGGGCGGCGGTGCAGAGGAGATCGGCGATGATGGTGCGACGTGGGGAGAGCGAGGGAGTGGCAATGATGGCGCATGCGGTTTCTGTGGATGGGAGCTGTACGCGGTGGGTGGTGAGGGAGGTATGGTTCGTTGGATCTCAAGCATTGGATGATTCTCGTCCGTTGGATTTGATGAATGAGTTTGTAGGTGTAAGAGTGAGTTGATGAATGAGTTGGATTCTGGTTTTTTTGGTCTTCTTTTTTTCTCATCAGTGATCCATTTTTTTTCCCTACTCTGTCCTTTCTTTATCACGAACGACGAGAGCGATCTGGGAGATTTTTTTTTCTCCGCGTCAATTAATCAGGGTCCGACTTTCCTTTTTTTCTTTTTTTCGCCCTGGATTTTTTTCTCCGCGTCATTGAATCTGGATCGGACTTTCTTTTTTTCGCCCTTTTTATCACACGGACAATGGAAACATCTCTTATTTTTTAAGTAGTAGAGAAGAGATAGAGATAAAGATAGAGAGTAGAGATTGCTCTTATGATAATTACGTACGTGATTTTCTTTTCTTCATGTGTGAGCAGTAGGTAAGCTTATATGTTTTTTTAAGTAAATTACACTAGTGGTCCTTAAACTTGTAACCAAGTTTCACTTAGATCCACGAACTTACAAAACGCGCATCGAGATCCTTAAACTTGGTTTAGTGTATCATCCCGGCTCAAAGACTAATTTAACCGTGGTCTTGCCTATGTGGCATGCCACGTGGACGATGACATGGCTAAATTTTCTTTTCCCCTTTTTTTCTCCCCATCTTTTCTCTCCTTCCTCACTTCGGGTGAAGAAAAATGCGGCGGAAGGGAGAGGAAGGAGGGCGGAAGGGAGAGGAAGGAGGCAAAGTGGAGAAAAAAAAGATAAGAAGGGAGAAAAAAGAAGGAAGAAGGGAGAAAAAATAAAAAAAAATCCATGTCATTGTCCACATAGCATGCCACGTAGGCAAGACTGCGGTCAAATGAGGATTTGGACCGGGATGATACATTAAACCAAATTTAAGGATCTTAATGTGCGTTTTACAAGTTCGTGGACATAAGTGAAACTTCGTTATAAGTTTAAGGACTACCAGTGTAATTTACTCTTTTTTTTTCAGTTGTACGTAGTATTTATGTTTCTCTAATCAGATTAATAATCATACTTATGTTTCGTATGTACAGTCTTTTCGTACATACGGAATTCTTTTTCCGGCCCACAGGAAGGTATTAAATAATAGATCTAATCCGATGTATAAAATAATGGGTTCATCAATTTAAGTAAAAATCAACGGTGAGATTATATAATACCACGTGGCTATTTAGGAGCGTTTATAGGTGTGCCACGCGGTGGCTTAAGAGCGTTTATAGGGAGTTTAATGGATTTTTAGTATATAATAGATATATTGAAGATGTTATTACCAGGCTGCGGTCTGCGGACGCCGTTCTCCCACCTCCACGTTGTCTGGTTGAGGACGTCGATCATAGAGTCCTAGGTGCGAGGCCGTCGGCAGCTCGACTGTGAGAGGCGCTGAGGCACAGCCACCGGCGTTCTCATCGATGCCTGAGATGCCATCGTTCTTTGCGGAGCTATGTTTGTGGCCAGCGCTACCCTTCACCTTCAGTTAGTAAACAGGGTTTCTTCCTTGCTGCTTGGCTCTTTCTGTGTCTTTTGCATGTTTATCATCTCCACAAAGCGATTATTAGAATGACATTTTGTATATAAATTCAGGGAACTATATCGAATCACATTTAGACGTTTCACTGTAACTGTTTTTTTTTTTTCAGATTGAAATTCGTTTCAAGATATTTATTTACCAACTTATTTGCACGGTTCAACAGTCATAGAAACAGTGAGAGTGCGGTGGACCTTTATCTGGAGTGACTACCTAGTACAACAGAACAACACATCTTACCTACAAACACATACATGGAGGCAAATGCAAATTCTTTGCTTGGTTGACCATCAGAAGAAAAGGCAAATGCATAATCTGACGGAGGGAGTCTGCATTTCTTTCTGTTGCATACTGAATTGAGGTGTAATTAGCCCTTTCTTGTAATTTAGGGGTATGTCAATGTTTCCTTCCAATTTTCAGTTTTCTCACTGGTTTCCTCTTTGAGATTTCGTCCTCCTTTGTACATATACTATTCGACCTTTTTTTTTTATGATTCTATAATCCACCATAATTCAATGAAATGCATGCTAATGCAATTGAGGAAAAACCCTGGATTTTTTATTTACACTATTGTTGTCATGTCGTGTTGCTGCTGGAATTTCGTGATAGCTAGCTCGTTGACATTATCTGTTGGTTGAAAATGGCTACAAACTATCCATAGATTTATAAGACTACTGCGTTATTAAAGGACCGAAGCCAATATACATACTACTGATATTAACTACTAAATTTGTTCAATATCTGTTAGTATAAGATCGTTCTAAACAAATTATATGGACTATAACCTACACAGTAAACACCACGTGGATGCTCAAAGATTTGGATTAGATAAGTGTTTACTGTGTGCTCCCATGCACGTGGACACAGGCCCATGCTGTGTTTGGCCCAAACAGCTGGACGCTGTTACAAACTACGTCCCAAGATGGACGCTATTCTCCCAAGCGTCCGCATCTGGACGCTCTTCTAACTAGCGTCCTTCCTATTTCTCAGAATCCCTATTTAGAATTACTATTTAATTAATTTTGGAAAAGAATATTACTACAAATAAAAAATTCGGAATTTTTGGCGTTCAGGAGTGAGTAGGCCGTTGTTGCCATGACACTGATGGCTGGGATGTGCCACGGGTTCACGACGCGTGAAGGGCAAATTGTTGGCATCAAGCTAACATTAATGCTAGAGCATATGATAGCTAGAGTCATATTAGGATAGGATTAGTTTGTTTGGATTCCTTCCATATCTATAATCCTTCCTTATCTCTTCCCTATGTACTCCTATATATATCGGCCTCTGAGGTTCAATATAACGTGTCCAATATTCGCAGTATCCTCTCTCCCTATACTATCCAACATGGTATCAGAGCAGGCTTCCGCCGCCGCTGCCCCCAGGAGTAGCGATCTCCCGGGGGCGGTCACCCGTTTTTTTTTTCCATCTTCGCGTCAGATCGATCTGGTTTAGTTCCCAGATTGGTTGTTCGTCGCTGTAGCGTCGTCCTGGAGAGATCAATCTCCGGGCGGTTCATCGTCGTCGTCATGAGATGATCGATCTCGATCTTCTTGGACGACATGTCGTCCTTGCGTCGTCATCATCGAGTCTTCATCAAGCAGCCAACAGACCGCGTCCTCAGATCGGATCTCAGGGACGTGTTTTCGGCCCGCCGCGTCTGCCTCTCCTGCCGCTCGATCTGGCCACCGCCGGTCGGGAGAAGGGGACCTCGTCTCCGCTGGGCCGCTCGCCGGCTACGACGCCCTCGGGCTTAGGCTCCTTCGTCGCTGCTGCCGGCCGACCCATCAGCTTCCTGTCCCCCGGTCGTCGATCTCCTGCTGTGCTGCTTGTCTCGCTCTCTGTACTGTCTCTGTCTGTGTATCTTTGCTGTGATCACGTGCGTGGTTAGCAAGAGAGCAGAGAGAGACATACTGGGTAGTTGGACACAGTCTACAGAGTCACAGAGAGCTCTTCGACCTGGTCAAGGCATGCATGGAGGGTTCTGCTGCTGGACACACGGTGATGCCGTACTGTTACTGTTGCTGCTGCTTGTATTTTTTTTTATGGCCAACCGGTCAGACCCGCCTTAGACGCCGCGGTCTGTAACACCCCAAAAAAAAAAAAAAACAAGCAGGCGTGCAGGCCTTGGGCCTTTGCCGGCCCATGCATGCAGCAGCGCAGCAGACAGCAGCAGCAGTAGCAGCTCGCGGTACTGTAGCAGTGCGTGGCACTGTAGCACCGAGTTTAGTACCACCTCGCTACTTCAGCTAGAGCAGCAGCAGCTTATAAGGATGGGAGCCTGGAGGCTGTTAACTCTGATTTTAGAATTTTTGCGTTAAAGCGAGGACGAAAAACGCAGTGAGTTGCAGTGTTAGGTGTGGTGTAGTCCAACTAAATAAGTGAGTTGCAGTGTTAGGTGTGGTCCAACTAAATAAGATGGACCAATGCCGTTTAGACCGGTCAGACCGGAACTTGGGCTCTATCAGGCCACACAATGAATGCCCACATTGAAATATGGGGAGAGTCTAAATGCATAATGATTTAATGTGGCAATTTAATCATCTCTTTGTTTGGTCATTACCCTAATGTACAATGAATGCCCAAATTGAAATATGGGGGGAGTCTAAATGCATAATGCCCTAATGTGGCAGAGTCTAAATGCATAATGCCCTAATGTGGCAGAGTCTAAATGCATAATGCCCTAATGTGGCAGAGTCTAAATGCATAATGCCCTAATGTGGCAGAGTCTAAATGCATAATGCCCTAATGTGGCAATTTAATCATCTCTTTGCTTGGTCATTACCCCCCTTGATAGTACGGTGAAACTAAAAATAAACTAGCAAATTTGATCGCCCAACACCTCGATCAATTCAAAATGAAAACACTAGTTTACCGTCTTCTATTCCTTCGCTTTGCACCGTCAAACTTTAATCCTTCGATAATCCTCCATGCACACAGATCACGTGGTATTAAAACAAAATATAACTCAAAGAGAGACGGTTAGTCCACAATTAGCGCTTGTCATTAATTACCAAAATTAACATCGGGGGCCTAGATGCTTCAAAAGCGCCAGTGAGGGAGTAGGAGCGGCGGGGAGTTTGTGGATTAGGGTTAAATTTTCGTTCACTTTATTTTTTATTAACTTGGGGAAATCTAAGCAGTCCCTCTTGCGTTGCGCCAGTGTCGCCCATGGGCCGATGCGCTTCATGGGTCACACGTGCAAAGTCAGGTTAGACCGGAATCACGCGTCACCGCCGCTTAACTTGGCGGGCTTTCTAGCCTTCTTGAGTTTTTTTTTATAGAAATTGCATTAGTACCATTTTAATTGCTTAAAATTGTTGAAAAATTTTATGCCTTCTTATTAATTCAACTCTAACAAAATGGAACCTATGTGGATTTATTTTTTGAACAAGGTAGATTATAAATTCACGTAAAATTTTTCTCATTGTAGCTCCAAATAGCTGTTGTACCATTGGAAAATAGGCTTTACCCATTGCAACGCACAAACATTTTTTATAGTTATCCTAAACTATGAAACTACATATTTTACAGCCCCACAATTATCAAAACGGGCTGAACACCCTTAGATGCAAACATAACCGGTTTTAATAGTGGTTTCCATGATTTTGACATCAATGAAATAATGTGAAGTAACTAATAACCAAATAAAATCAAAGTTTAAACAAGTCACCTCCTTGAGATGGAGAAGAAAAACATATTTTTTTTCATTCTATACTAAGACATTAATACAGAGTGTTTAGTAGGTCCAATCATGTGGATCAGTTGGGCCTTCGGTTGCAAATCTTGGTGGATTGAAATCATCTAATTAGACCCAACCACCCACTTGTACTTCAAACTATCTCTATTTTTAAATATATGACGTTGTTGATAGCTAGACATGATATTTGATGATTTGTTTCTTTTAAACAAAACTATATAACCATCGTTTATTTTGTGGTGACTTATTTTATTATTAAATATACTTTAAGCCTTACTTCTAGTTTTTGTATTTATACTAAAAAAATGAAGACTAATGATGAACAGGCATAAAAAAAATTTAACAACCTTGCTCATTTAAAAAAGGTATGGAGTACTATGATCTTTGTTTACATGTGTAATACCAAAATCTTCCATTTTTAGATATTGAGGGTCTTAACTAATTGGCTTAGATATATTTCTCAAATGTCTTAGAGAATTAATTTAATAGTAAGTGGTTAGATTACAAACAAATTTATTTTGATATGTCATAAACAATTTTATCGTGATAATAAATTATTTTCTGTAATTTATCACAAACTTAGAATTTCTAGTACAATTTTTATAAAAATTTTAGAACAAGACCCTTTATTTAAATTTTTACAAATTCTAATGTATGTTTACTATTAATTGGTATAATAAGAATTAATTACATGGATATACATTTTCAAGTTTGAACTGATACGTAATTTTTAATATAGACCTATCTTACTGGCTGAACAAAAGGGACCTAGGGTTCCTCCCCTCCCTTACGCTTATGTAGGCCTCTTCTCTCCTTCATAGCAACGCCGCCGCTGCTGCTTGCTCCAAATCACCACTGCTATCCATCAACCATAACTGACGAGACATAGGGTGGTGGGATTGTGGATCCAACAACATACATTCGATCCGGTGGCACCTGTGCACATATGGCAATCCGATGGTGGTGGCGGCACCAAGGGAGCTCTATCTCCTCACCGTGCATGTTGCCAGGTTACCCACCGTCGGACACTAACCACAATGCCAGGTGACCGAATGAGCTGCCAATCTGACGTTGTTCATGCACTGTCACATGAATACCCACCGTAACTCCTTTATCAATGTTATTTCATCTATAATGGGTGATGCCACTCTTTTTACTGCATGTTTGTAGCAAAAATAAGCAATGATACTCTCTCTGTAGGTTCTTATCTCCAACGGGCACCGATATCAGCTGAGCTGTATGAAACAGAGATCACAAGCCTCCACAGATGCTTAGTCTTAGTCACCACTGAAAGTGTAGCTGGCACCCTAAGTAAGTTTTGATGGATTAATGATAAAACGGTCAAGGGACTAATGATTTTATTAAAATGTGTGCAGATAATTAGTCCCAGGATGCTTAGGTGTGCATGGAGACCTCCTACAAACATAATGCAAAGCGATGCAAGCATTCATAGCTTTATTTAAATATCTTTTATCTTTTGCTCTTGAGTTTAGGAAAGTAATACTATCAAGGGGTACAAAATGGTCGCTTGTGTCTATCCATGTACTCCAAGTTCAATCTTTGTAAATGAGAGACACAATTGCACAACCCTTGCACAGGTTCAAGAGTCAATAGAGAGTGTGACCGAAAGTCCCTCCTATTCTGGGCAAGAACTTCCTGATCCCTATTTTTAGCCAATGCAAGTGTTGGTCAAAAGTTCCTGGTGGTTTTGGCTGGAACCTCCAGGTGTTATTTTAATTCAAATCAGTTACATCTTCATGACATAAGGGGGTGGGTATATAACCCTCCATCTCCCACAAAGCTTCTTTGGTCATTCCACATTTTTTTTCTGTCTCCTAGCCCCTCCTAGGGTTCTCCACCAAAATATTGATGTTCTATGGAGTTTTGAGTTTGATTTTTGGGTGGTGATGAGGATTGGTGCTTGTGAGACAACTTAGACGACATGAGCACTTGGGGATCATCATCGGCTACTGTTTGGTGCATATTACTCTTGGGGAGGGGGTGACCTCCTAGACGGTTAGACATCGCCCGCGAGCTTCCTCAAGTTGTGAATTGACCGGGGCAAGTTTGTGATGGTGTACCTTGCCTCCCTAAAGGAAAAGAGGTAACTTTGAGTGTATTGTAAGCTGGCAGCTAGGTGGTTGCCTTGGTAGCGCAAGCCTAAGATGTGGTTAGAATTTAGGTGTCCAAGTTTGGATCCTAGTGGTCACTTGGAATCTAGGGAGACATAGGTGTTGGATTGGAGGCTAAAAGCTTTTTCTTGGTTGCTTGCTTGGTGAGGCAAGAAGTAAATCGAGTCACGGCTCTTTGGAGCTCCTCAACAAAGAGTAGGATCACCATTATCTGAATTTTGGGGAAAAAGTCCTTGTGTCCTCTTGTTTGGTTCGTCTTGTATGTGTGATGAATTCCTTTAAGTATATGATATGTTCCTATTCTATAAACCTGCTTTTGCTCTCTGTGTTAGGCTTTCTGTTAATTTCATGTGAAATTGCCGCGAGCTGCTTGTTAGGGCAATTCACAGTCAGTCAGAATTTCCTGGTCTAGAGCCTGGAAGTTCGGGCTGACCCTCTCGGTCTGGCTAAGCTAGCTAGCAAGAAGTTCACCCACTAGGGCAGGAAGTTCTGAAAAGTTGAATTTCACCGCTGTGATTGGCGAATTTTTCAGGAATGCCTATTCACCCCTCCTTAAGACGACGTCTACGGGCTTTAGATTGGAATAAGAGCTTAGGCTCTTGATAGGCTTCACTGCTTAGATTTGATTCATGATGTCGAGTGTCAATCCAAATTGTAGTTAGGATGACGGGGACCACAATGGAGAAGTCCACCAAGAATGGGTCTTCAACAAGAAGTGAAACTATTCCTTCTGATTACAACAAGATTAATGCTCCCTCTCACAACTTCACCTTGGTGCATTTCGTGCATGCACTCCATTTTGATAGGACTCATTATGCAACTCGGAAGCATAAGATGAAGTTGTATCTAATATCTTCGCATTCCAGTGTTTGGAAAGTTATTTGCATCGGAACAAATGTACCAAATGAAGATATGGGCCTCACTATGAAGAAAGAACAAAATATCCACCGCAACACTCAAGCAGCCAATGCCATTCTCTCCCGCGTTTGCGTAGAGGAGTTTAACAAGGTTGATGGGCTTGAGGAGGCCCAGTACATATAGGACACCTTGCAAGTCGCTCATGAAGTCACACCCAGTGTGAGGGAGTCCAAGATCGAGCTTTTGGAAGGAAAGGTTGGGAGGTTCATGATGGAAGATGGAGAAACTCCCCAAGAAATGTATGACTAGATGATGTTGTTGATGAACAAGATTTGTGGGCCGGGAAAGGAAGACATGACAAACCATTTCGTTGTCAAGAGACTTCTTTTTTTTTTTTGACCAGAATAACAGCAGGAGAGGCTCCTACTGTGATATATTAAATAAAAATAGAGAATATTTACAAAAGAGCTTTACAGAGGGGGGAGTATCAATTACAGTTGATCAATCCATGATTGCCAAGCGGGGATATCTTATCTATTTACTCTATGCAAAATTAGAGTAAAGTCCTCTTTGAATAAGCATTTCCAACGAGATAGAGATGGACTGATGTTGTTAAAGATAAGATCATTTCTTCTCAGCCATATATTCCAAGAGGCTACAGCAATAACTTCATAAAAGAAAGAAAGACCAAAGTTTTGCTTCGCCACCAAGATCATATTCATAAATTCCAGATTCCCATGCCATTGAATCCCCAGATAAGACCAGCATTGACCAGCAAAAGGACAGGCGAAGAAGAGATGCGTTAGATCTTCAGGTTAATTTGAGTTGCACATACCACAGCTGATGTTAGGAGTTGAGAGAAGATTTTTGTGCTGAAGCATTGCAAGAGTGTTGAGCCGAGACATCAGAAGTAACCATAGAAAGACTTTTAGCTTGAGGGTGCATTTACTTTTCCAAATGTGAGTGAGAGGAACTGCTGGTTGAAGATGAGCAAAGAAGAGTGAATAGATCTTCTTTGAGTGAGAGAAGAGGTCGTCCCAGGGATAATCCCAAGAGTCATTTGAGCTTGATAGACTGGTATGTTGAATGATGTTTTCCAAAGATCTCCATACAGTCATAGCTTGAGAAGATAACGGTATATTGAAGTGATTTTGTACTGAAGGGTTGCTAATGAAGCTGAAGCAGGATATGTCCTTTGAATTGGAGAATGAAAATAAGGAGCTGTGGGAGTCTGCCAAAGTCTGTCCATGAGGAAGCCAATTGTCTTTCCAAAACAATACAGTATCACCCCCTTCGACCCTAATTTTGATGACAGCTCTGATGAGAGGAATCAGTCTGAAGATATCCTTCCACCAAAACGAACCAATTTCTTTGCATGCATGAGGAGGCAGATCAGCATTGTGATAATATTTGTTCCATATGAGTTTCACCCAAGGTAAGTCCTGCTTATTGTAGAATTTGTAAAGATGTTTCATCAAAAGAGAGGTGTTTTGATAGTGTAAATCAATGATTCCCAGGCCTCCTTTGTCCTTTGGTTTACAGACCAGATTCCAAGCAGCAAGAGATTGTGGTCTATTTGAATTTTCATTTGACTTTCTCCAAAGACAGTGTCTTCTTGCTCTGTCTATGTGCTCAATAATCTTCTTTGCGAGTTGGAGAGTACACATGTAGGAAGTGGGAAGGGAACTGAGGACCGAATTTACAGGTGTCAATCTTTGCCCATAATTAAGGAAATTGGCAATTGGAGATAACCTTCTTTCAACTCTGTCAATGAGAGGACCAAATTCAGCAATTTTTGGCTTGTTGTAACTAAGGGGATGCCCCAGATATGTGAAGGGCAAGCTTCCAGTTTGACAACCAAGGGTGGCAGCTAGAACAGAGAGGTCATCATTGTTGACATTAACTGGGATCATACAAGATTTATGATAGTTGATTTTGAGTCCTGTGTTGAGGGCAAACATTTGAAGCAAAACCTTAAGGATGAAGATTTCTTTTTGGTCTGCTTTCATTATGATCAGAGTGTCATCAGCATATTGGATGATAGGAAATTAACTAGACTGGTGATTTATCGGTAAAGAGATCAAGTTCTTGTGTCTGGCCTTATTGATTATTGATTGTAGTAAGTCAGCGACAAGAACAAATAAGAGCGGTGAAAGAGGATCACCCTGCCTAACACCTCTTTTGCAATTAAAAGATTTTCCAAGAACTCCATTTAGGAGAATGGAGGTGGAGGCACTTGTCAACACATTTTCCACCAAGTTGATCCATTTATTGTCAAAACCCTTATGCTTCAGAATCTCCAAGATTGACTTATGAAGAACAGTGTCGAAAGCTTTTTCGAAATCAATTTTGATGATCACAATTTTTTCTTTGCTCTGATGGCATTGATGTATATATTCAAAAGACCAGGCAAGGCAATCCTGAATAGTCTTGCATTTGATGAATCCATACTGATTTTCATGAATTAGCTCAAGGATTACAGATTGAAGTCTGTCAGCCATAATTTTAGTAGCAAATTTAAGGGATGAGTTTTGTAGAGCAATTGGTCTGTAATCATTTGCATTTTCTGGGTTAGGCTTCTTTGGGATAAGAGTGATGAAAGAGTTGTTGATGTTCTTCATGGAAATCTCTTCAGCAAAGAAACTTTGAGCCAGCTTGTAATAATCTTCAGAAATGATATGCCAACATTTTTTAAGAAAAAGGCCATTGAAGCCATCTGGGCCATGAGCTCTGTCAGTAGGCAAATTTTTGATGATATTGTCCATTTCATCCTTCGAGGGCTGAGCAGACAGGAATTCCAGATTGCCATGTTTTTCTAGGAGATGTGGAAAGTCCAGCGAAAAAACCAAATCCTCAGGATTACTTAACCTTTCTTTGAAAGTGAGGTACAGAGCTGCAGCTTTATCCTCATGATTAGTGACAATTGATTGATAGGCAGAACTAGATGAGAGATTTTGTTCCTTTTATATCTGTCAGTTGCTGAGGCTTGGAAAAAATTAATGTTTTCATCTCCAAATTTCACATATCTGATAGTACATCTCTTTTTCCAAAATTCATTATTGTATTTCAGCAGAGTGAGAATTTGCTGCTTTAAAATGGTTCTGAAGTTTTTTTCTTGAATAACAAGAGCTCTTTGTTCTTCCAAAAGGTCAATCTGAGCCAGAACAAACTTGCAATTAGAAATTAAAGTGTTTAGATTAGAAAGTCTTTTGCTCCAGATTTTCAGACCCTTTCTTAGTATCTTCAACTTTGCATTCAAGATAATTGCAGGATTTGTGCTATTGACTGGCAAGTTCCAATGATGCTCAACTATTGAGTAGAAGTCTGGAATATCTGTCCAAAAATTTTCGAATCTGAAGAGTGTTGATTTGGGTACTGCAGTGACCATTTTGATGACACAAGGACTGTCATCAGAGATGTTCTTGGGGAGGGCACTGAATTCTGTATGAGGGAAATGAAGGGTCCAGCCAGGTGAAATGAAAACCGAATCCAATTGCTGAAGAAGAGGCTGATCTTGCATGTTACTCCATGTGAATGATCTGCCTTTGAGTGGTAACTCAATCAAGCCAGCATTGCTAATGGCCTCATTAAAAATCAAAATATCATTCATATCTCTTCCTGGCAAGTTTCTGTTTTCCAATGACCTAATAAAGTTGAAATCACCCACGAAAATCCAATTTTGATCAGGATCAATGTCAATATCATTCAACCAGTTGATGAATTCATCTCTTCGATCACCAGTACATGGCCCATAGATGTTAGATAAGATCCAATTATCATTTGAGGTGTAGAGGGAGGTGAACTTGATGTTAATAGCAAAAGGATATGAAGATATGACAGTTCTAGACACCACCTACTGTTCCAAATTGTCAGAATTCCCCCCGAAGCACCATTGGAAGGATGAAAAGCGAATTTATCCATTTTTTTAGGGAAAAGCTTTCTGATATATGAGTGATCAAAAGTTTCTCTTTTAGTTTCTTGTAAGCATGCAATATCGCAACCACTGGTGATGATGGTGTTAAAAATGGATCTCCATTTATCCGGTGAGTTAATTCCACGAATGTTCCAACAGAGGATGTTGCAATGTTTATTTTTGTGGTTGGAATTAATGATTCACTAGCTGGGGGTAGATGACCAAATGAATGAAAACAAAAGTTTCATTCGCACAAAAGATGGGTAGAAGTATAAGCCGAAAAACAGTATTATCGTGGATATCCAGCAGCAAATAAAAGAGGTTCCAAGCACACACCCAAAACATCCAAAATATCAGGATAGTACTATAGCAGCGAAACACCCTGTAGAACAAATTATTGATGTAATCCCTCGAACAAGTGAGGGGAAAAAGACCACACAGGGTCTGACGGGTGTGGATACTAAGCATCTTCATTAGCTAAAGGATTCAGAAGCTTTCCTTCAGCAACTTCCTCAGGAAGAAGCCCACAAAACTCAGTGGCGACCTTTTGAATGCGAACAACAGAGGTTGGAGGAGGAATGTGGCCCTGAGCATCACTGATTGCAAGCTTGAAAGAGGAGGAGATGGGCTTGACATGGGTCTTCTTGCGGGGAGTGTCGAAATCCAGATGAGGTTTGTGGCCCTGGCCTTGGAATCTTGGGCTTCTTCTCAGAAATTCAGTGGAAATTGGTACTTTTGCTCTGGGCTTTGTCCCTTTCTTTGGCGCCAAAGGAGCCACAACTTGTTCAGAAGGAAAACTGAATGGCAAAGCCCTGACCACATTCTTGTTAACCAAATCCGACTTGAGACGTTTCGAAGAGCTGTCAGAGCACACAAGATCGACTGGACACGGCCTCTTAAAAGCAGCAGAGAGGGTGAAACTGAGGTTGAGTAGGGGCCAAACAGAATCGGTTGGATTTGCCCTGAGCAGGGGAGAGAACAGTTGAGCAGGGGAGTTATCACATGCTTGACAAACTGTAGACACCAATGAAAAGGAAGAAGCCGGAAAGGTAAGTGCGGCTGAGGAAGTCCAAAAGGGACAATTTGCAACTGAACCTGTTGTTGAGTCTCAAAGAGATCAATGATCATGATAGAGTTTGAGTCACCTTCAGTTGATATGTCCGGTGTAAAATCTCCCACAGAGGTAGAATCTTGATGTATCTCAACCGCCGGCTCAACGGCATCAACATTCTCAGCATTTTGCTCAACTAGGTTCTGAATTTGGACCATTAACTCATCATTTCCCTGATGAAGATCCTGAATTTGCTGCCAGAGCGGGGGAAGGTCTTCATCCATGGGCATGATGTCAGTAAATTCACCATCCAGAACAAAGGCATACAAGGTCCCGGATTCACCATTCCCTCCAGCACTGGCCGGGTTTTCCATCACAATACGCCTGGGAACAGCACTAGGATCCGGGTAAAGACATTTTTCCACAACTCTGCCCAAAACTTCTTTATGTCTTCGCACCAAGGGATCCTACCTTGGTCACTCTCATCCGTGAGAGGGAGGACTTCAAGAGGCCCAACCCCAACCTTAGTGTCGCCTCCCTCTCCCCAACCCCTTCACTTATTTCTCCTTCTCTCTTAACCCATGCGATAACAACTGTGACGGGCAATGGCAATGATAATAAATTGTTCTGTGCGACCAGATGTTTTCTCGATTCTATCTTGGGCTACTTCACCTTGATCCCCATTTTTTCCTCCTCAGACGCACCCTTCAAGTGTAGCAATGTAGAGAAGATGGAGGATACCACCCCACTGGCATGGAGGCATGGATCAATAGATCCATTAGCAGAGCAACTCTTCTTTGTCGAAGCCACAACTAGCAAAGAATTAGATCTAGTGACAACATGGTGCACTCCCCTCATGAGGAGGATGCCGCTTCTCTGCTCGTGATTCCGTACATTCTCGAAGGCAGGGGACAACATTGGGGTGACGGCAATGGGCATGCACATGCTTGATCGTTGGATCTGAGGTGTGATAAACACATGGTGATAAATTGACTGTTGTAGACTAAATAGTTCATAAATTGTCTTGATTATCAAGACATGGATGTGGTGCATTTGACCTAGCTGGCCTATGGATCGATCCTGACCTCCTTCCTTTTCATTGTAGCCTTGAGTTCATTGTCTTCCGGATCTAGATGAGTAGCGACCATGGGTGCCGCGACATCAAGCTAGAGATTTAGTGGGCAGTACGTGCCTCAGTATCTCTACTATCAAATATTTGGCGAGGCTAGAAGCTCCGTCACAAATTCCGGCAAAACATTTTCAGGTCCTCTTCTTGCTCTTTTTGTAGAGATTATGGAATCAACATGATTGTTGACGACTAAATTTAGCACCAAGGAAAAAATATAGCAAAGTTTGACCATATTTGGAAAGGATATGTGCCTTCTATACGTGGCTAGTCTGACTGGTGGCACATGGGTGGTCAGTGTTGACGTTCCCTAAATACCAAATTTGACCATCAATTCCTACATAAAAGCAAATGAAATAAAACATAAAACTTATTAGCAGTAGTGTTTATTACTAATTATTTCCGCAAGAGTTGGTGAATATTTGTATGCAGGCTTATTATAGACGAAAACCACCCGCCATGTGATGAAATATACCTTTAACCAACCAGAGTGAGTACACAGATTGGAGGGCCCACAAATTAGTGCAAAACTGACACATTTGAGGCTATCCACCGTGTACCATCATGGGGGCCCACCAAGCAGTCACCAAAGTGAAGGACCAGCTGAGAGGTGGGACCAAGGGTCGCCGAACCGCCTTTGGCCCCTCTCATCCTGGCCCTTCATGTGGCAGCACGTCATTGGCTGCTAATGACAGTTGTGGGTGAAACCGACCTACACAACAGTCATAGCTACCAATGAAAGGGTGTTTTCTCCTCACTCTCAAGCACAGCACAATTTAAGTGGAGTATGTCGACAAGTGATACTAGCGGACCAGATGAATAGAGTATTGGGGTACGTTGGAGTAGGGGTCTACGTAGTACGACATCAAGGCAGACAAAAGACAAGGATTATACTGGTTTAGGCTCCTGATCAGGTAATAGCCCTAGTCCATTTTATATGGGATTGATGACGATGAGAACAGATTACCAAGAGAGTAACCGAAACAGGCGATACCGACGAGATCGTAGTCAAGGGATTCGATGAGATCTCCCGGCGAGTTGGCTCCACGCACTCCGGCTTCATAAACTTTGGTGGGTGTGTTGGCGATGAGATCCGATGCCCTTCGCCTCTCCCTTGGGGTCCCTATTATACCGTGGAATACCTTGACCCCATAGGGAAATGCAAATTGACACGATATAACCAGAGATTTTTTCCCCCTCTGAGTAGGTCTCCGGCAATTTATTAACTCATAGAGATATTTTCCATAATTTGAGATAAATTTCTAACAGCGTATACGGAAACGACCCGTACATGTGAGGGTATACCTTTTCAATATATTTCATAATCCGTAGGATAGAGGTTATGCCTTATTCGTAACCCTGACAGTAGCCCCCCGACTTCAACTTAAATGAATTCAAGTTATCGCACACGACTTCTCTTAATAATGCGTTGTCGTACTCGCTAGGTCGATCTCGGTTGTTTAACCGTAGAGACATGGAGCGATCGACAACACTTACAGGGAGCCCATCGATGTGAATTTTGAATTTAAATTGAAATCTGAACAACGGCCTTTAATGGGTCTCAGGAGATTTTGGTGGCAATCTCTCCCCTTTCCTCGAAATACGAACCATTAGGTAGTGTGCCTATTTAATGGAACTTTGGGATCCATTTCGAGTCTGCCCACCAGAAAACCCTTACTATTCTACGGTTCCCTCAGACTCTCCGTTTCCCCAATCTTCGACACCTTCCACCGGCGATCCTCTTCCGGCGATCTTCTTCCAATGGCAGACCTTGACCAGTCTTCCTCCGACGCGGCTGCGTTGAAGAAGCTGTACACTGAGGGGGCTATCCCTCCAAAGCAGATCATGGCGAGGTAAGCAGGAGGTACTAATCCTTCCCCCATCCTAGGTCGTATGGTAGCTGTAGAGGATTTCGTCCGATGTGGTTTTCTACCTCCTCCTTTCGAATTTCTTTTATTGGTCTTGAACTTCAACGGCCTTTCTCTCTTCCACCTAAACCCCAATTCCATCGCTTTCTTGAGCATTTTTGCTCACCTCTACGAGGCCTAAATTGGGGTAGTACCTTTCCTTGACCTCTTTCACTTCTTCTACGAACTCCGGTGGATGGAAGCCAATCGGGTTTCGGGATGATGTGGGTTTCACCTTCGTGACGGCATGGAGGCGAAATACATCCCTCTTCAATGGCACACATCCCGGAGCCAATGGAGATCGAGATGGTTCTACCTCAAGCTCAAAGAACTCGACCCGGTTCTTGTTGTGCCTGTGGTCCAACCAGAGCGTTCCGTGGACTGGACCTCGAAACCTCCATTAACACCCTCTCTCCAAGCCTTTGTCGATGCCGTGAACGAGCTTCGCGAGTGAGGACTGACCGGCTATGAAGTCGTCGAAGACTTCGTTAGTCGTCGGATCCAACCGCTGCATGCCCGTGCTCATCCCGCATTCGACTACATAGGAGTTGAGGACGTAACTCGAATTTCTTCGCGGGGTATTCGTCCTTGTGTTGTATCTTCTTCTTGCTTTTGATGTTGAATTTGCAGACGAGATCTATTCTTATCTTCTTGTATCTTCTTCTGTTTCAGATCTTTCTGTCGACATCGTGACGCAGCGGGTCAAGGAGGTCTTGATCAGTGCTGCCTCCATGGTTGACGAGCCACCGGTCCCGCTCTGCGACAAGTCGGCAGCCGAGAAGGTTGCCGCCATCAATGTAAGCGAGAATGGGGGCATGTCGTGTCTTTATTCTTTTAAAGGGCCAAAGTGACTTCAGCTCCTGTAGGCCTTGCCATTGACGGATGTTATCGGTCCCCTTGTTGACCACCAGGCCTCCGCCTCGCTAAAGGAGAAGGTTGCCGATGAAGTCGCCAATATCTCCTCCGTTCCCGCCATCGCAGGGGGCAGCGGGACCAAGCGGAAGCCCTAGGCGAGATCGAGCGCTCCCGCCAGTTCTCGGCAGAAATCTGCTGGCTCCAAGGTAAAGCGCACCGTCGTTGCCCTTTGACTCCTTTTTAGAGATATTGGAATGGGGTCATGATTTGCTATCTTATGTAGGACACGGGTAGTCTGGCTCCTCCAAAGGGGAGGACGTTAAAGCTGCCCGCCGGCAAGTAAGTGAAACACTTGATCAACTCCGTTATCGTATCTTTTGACATTTGCTGATGATATCTGCTGACCTTGACAGGAAAGCATCGGCGATATCCGTGCAAAGCGGGAGAGAGGCGGCGACGAGTGAATCCCCCGCCGCTGTCATCCCTCGCGTGGAGGTCGCTCCTGTTGTCGCTGAGTCCGCGGGATCTGCTGCTGCTCCTGTGACCGCGCCGCCGCCCGAAATTGCCACTTGGTCTGACATGGTGGCCGAATGCCACCGCCTCCTCGAGAACAGTTCTCGGGCGGTGGCGGCCCAGATGGATCGTGTGGTGGCCCGCGCGACGGCCGCGGACGGAAGGGTGGCCCAGCTGGAGGCACAACTCGAGGTTGCCCATGAAGACCTTCAAAAGATGAAGGAGATCGTGGCCGGGAACGAGATGCAATGCCAGGGCTTGGAGAAGAAGATGAACGACACGCAGGACATCCTCTTCTCTCTCCGCGACTCCCTCCGCAAGAGCTTCACCAGCCTGCACCAACTGGCGTTGTCGTGCGGCGTGGAGTCTTCTATCCCGGCGCACCTCGACGAGACACATCGGCGTTGTCGGAGCTGGCAGGCGAGATGGAGACCATCCCGCCGCGGCACGCAGCCCACGTTGCGGAGGAGATCTCCAACGGAATCCACACGGGGGCATGTCACGTCCTCGCTTGTGTGAAGCTAGCTCTCCCTGGCGTCGACCTCAAGGAGATCTTGTCGAAGGGGGCGGCCGATGCCACGCGGGAGGACGTGATGTCCAGTGTGTCGGATCTCGGGGAAAGCATCCTCCCCCTTTATGAGGAGTAAAACTTTCTCTGTCTTGTATTGTGGTTTTCTACAAACACTTTTGTTGTCCTGTGGGCGGAACGACTTCTTTTACTTCGAGCCATTTGTTGATTTGTCGTGTTTCTTTGTCCTTCGGAGCTGCGTAGATGCTAAGGACGTCCAGCAAGGCGGATGTCCTGATGTCGCGATGATCAACCTGCCTTCCTCGAGCGACATGCCTTTCCTTGACATTTTTAAGGATGGGGAGGTGGGTACGACCTCTGGTCCGCCTAGCCCGGATGTGGTTGGAATCCCATGTGAGAATTCGGGTGCGATGTCAGAGAGAAGTCCTCCATATAAACTTGTATTTTGTTTAAGAGGTGGCGTCCCTTACATGCTCTCCCCTTTGTAGATCTCGACGGTGCCATCGCTGAACGAGATAGGCGTATTGCCTACTGGAGGATGAAGTTCAAGGTCACTGAACTCGAGCGGTCACTTGTGGTCGTGAAGAAGGACCAGGCCGTGGAAGCTCTCCGAGGTCGTGAGGTTTGGTGAACTCGTACCTCAAGAGCTGCTGCAATGCTATGGTCGACGTTTGTCGTCAGCTAAAGGATAATCGCGCGGAGCCCGAGGAAACTACGGCGGGCTACATGTCCTGGATGAGAGGGGCGTGTGCTCAGCTTGAGGGCATAGGACAGTGTATTGACATCAGCCTTAAGGAGGAGTGTCGTCGTGCCAGCCGTTACGCTGGAGGTCACGTTCTCGCTTGCATCCAAGATCGCCGTCCGCAGATGGATCTCGGGTTCCTGCGCAGGGGATTTCGTCATTCTCGGTTGTCGGCGCACGAGGTCGACCACTTGGCGCGATCCCTTGCTGCTTTAGTCGAGGAGGTTTTTGCTTCCATGAACTGGCAATGGCCGTCATAGTAGACTTTAGTCCCCGTGAAAGAAACATCTAACAAAAATTTGTAATATATGGTTATTTTTATTAAGGGTTTGTAATCGGAAAAGACCTATCTAGTGAATGCGTAAAATAGGTCGTGTTGTGCGCGAGTACTACTCTTTTTACAGGCTGCCTCTAGCCCGTTGTCGAGTAAGGTACTCTCCCTAGCCCCCAGTCTTGTCCTCGGGGAAGTTTGTTCTCGGAGGGGAAGGCTCGATGACTCGTAACTTGCCTATCTGAAATTGCGATTTGCCTAGCCCCAAGCTGTAAAGTTGGAAAAACCAATTTCCGATTACACGGCTTAGCTAATACACCTTTTGAGCACTATTACATGACCAGGTCTTACATGGTCGTTTGGCTCTTCGAATCTGACAAGACCTTATCTGCTCTGGGCGTCCCTAGCCGAAATTCCTATAGATTTCTGGGAGGTCTTGTCGAAACGGCAAAAAGGGTCAGTAGGTTCGATTTCAAGAGTAGGTGTTATCGTGGTAAGGGATCTCCAGGAAGAACACTGATGTATAAAATGATCAAAATACCTTTGGATATTTGATTTGTACATATTTGGGATACATTGACTTTATACATAGAATTTACGTAATTGATCAATGTTTCAGGAGTTGGATAACTCGCGGACATCGCCATCTGCAATTTTGAACGCGCCTGGTCGCAGTACTCGCACCACTGGGTATGGTCCTTCCCACTTAGGCGAGAGTTTGTTATGCCCTGCCTGGTTTTGAACTCGTCGGAGGACGTAGTCGCCGATGGTGAGTGTGCGAGTTCTGATGCGCTTCTCATGATATCGGCGTAGGGCCTGCTGGTATGCAGCTGCTCAGATGGCAACTCGTTCACGATGTTCCTCGAGAAGATTTACATCGTCGCTTCGCCTTTCGTCCTGTTCCTCGTCAGTATACTTCTGTACGCGTGTACTTTGATGTCGTAACTCCGTTGGGAGCATAGCTTCAGATCCGTATACGAGGAAGAAAGGTGTTTCCTTGTTGGATGTAGTCAGCGTGGTTCGTACAGCCCATAGAATTGATGAGAGTTCTTCAACCAACTTTTTGTCATAGGCTATAAGCCTATCGTGGACGCGAGTTTTGATCCCTCGTAGTACTATTCCGTTGGCCCGCTCGACTTGTGCATTGCTCTGAGGATGGGACACTAAGGCGAAGCAGATTTTGACCCCGAGTTCAATGCAGTAATCTTGGAAATCGCCGCTGGTGAACTGGGATCCGTTGTCCGTGAGGATGCGGTGAGGCAACCCATATCTGCAGAATATCCCCTTGATGAATATTATGGCGTTGTCGACTTTAATTTCTCTTGTCGGCTCTGCTTCAATCCAATTGGTGAATTTGTCAATCACCACGAACAGGAATTTGTAGCCCCCTTGTCGTCGTCCGATAGCTCATCTGACTCCAAGAATCTGATTAGCAGAGTATGCCAGTCGTCCGTTGTCTCTATGTTCGCAACGACGTGTCGGGACCCAAAATTAACAATTTGGATCCGACTGAGATTAATGTATCAATCCCTGGATCAGTAAAAATTGATACATACAATATAACTGGTTCTTCATTGCATACGTTAAAGTCTTACAATACTAAGGGTTTTACAATAATAGGTACTCACCTATCTAATTAATATATAGCGGAAGTTTCTATATATTCTGACTAGTGAGGTATAACCTTTAGGGATTTTCTAAGTTATCGGGGTCTTCGTAGTAATAGTCATAAGGGACCTGTGCCTTCAATCTTCGAAATTTCATTCTTTTCATTCGGGATCACGGCGTAGGGTTATAAAAAAAGGGGGATCTCTAAAAAGCTGTAGTAAATTCCATCCATGTTAATAATTGTGTGTAGTCTTCTAGTAGGGAAGGCTTGATATGCCTTCCCACCATTCAATGTAGCTGGTCCTTTCTAACTGAATTGGGTGCAAAAGGTTACATTTCTTATTGTTCACTTGTTGCTGACCAAAGTAATGTTTCTTTCAATAGCTCTTGCGTCGTTCAGATCCATAAGGTTCTTCAGATTTAGGGAAAAGACGGTGGTTAATTTTTCTTATAATCGTTGTGGCTGTAACGCTTTACTGCCCTTGATTTTGTTTTGCTATGGCTCTTGTAATAAATTGAGTTTTGTCTTGCCATGATTACTTCTGCTAAAGTGTAGGATTTTGGTGAGGAATTTTCTTCCTGGTTTCCCCAAAACCCCTTCATCCCCTTTTTTTTACTGGGCCCCATTTTGTGCCCGTTTAAACTTTTTTTCATTTTTTTCTAAAGGGGAAAAAAAATTGGAGCGAATGATATTTCTCAAAGGAAAGTTCAACATCCATGAATTAAAACATTAGCTGTTTAATTGTGATGGACAAGTTGTTTACCATTGAGTATGCTACGAAAGAAAACCCAAACAAAGAAAAAAAACCACACCACAAAGAAAAAAAAAGAGGTAAAAACCAAACATAATAAGGAAAAAGTTTAGAAAAGGGAGGGGGGAAAGTAAAAAAGGGACATTTTTACTAAATTTTTATTTTTTCTTTAAACTTAAAGGGGGAAACCCCCTCTAAAAAAAAACTTTTATCTATTAAAAAAACCTTTTTTTCTAATTGTTTTTTTTTCAAATCTAGGGCCCATTCCAAACCCCATTTTTTTGCCCTTTCTGGAGGGAATTAGTAAAACCAAACACGGGGCAGGGTTTGCGAAAAAGGGTGTGGGGGGGGAAAAAAAAAATTTTTTTCCATTTTTTAGGGGGGGAAGGAATGCCAAGGGGAAGTTTTTTGATGGCAGTAATATTGGAGCAGAGCCATGAGGTTAAGGTCTTTATTATTTTTCTTGATCGATCAACATGTATAGAAAAGATGTCCTTGTGTTCTCAAACTCTCCGGTTCTTCTGGATCGTTCCTCGTTCCCTCTGGAGATTTAGGTCCAAAACTTTTGGGGCAGTAATTTAAGCTCGATGTGGATTAATGAAAACACTCGTATGTTGGGCCTGGAGTAAATTTTCTTTGGGTTCTTTTGACTAAGGTTCACTAATACATCCATAGCTGAATGCATTTCTTCTGCTTCCATCCATCAGACCAATTGAAATTAGGACTACACCGGTTGGTGCTCCGTGATGGTGGTAAACCTTGTAAACTTCCTCACCCATTAATTCAGCAGGATTTAGTTGCATGTGTTTCACCTTCATCGTACTGGCTAGATATGTCTCTTTCCAATACCAATCATCATCATCGTCATTTCATACCCATATTTGGGATTTTGATGAAGACAAAAAGGCTTGCTCTGCCCACACAACAAATATTGAGCGAGTAGAAATTTTGTTTTTTCTCTTCCCATATAGTTTCATGAAGTTTACGATATTTGTTGTTTAAGAAACATTTTTCTCTGCGTTCAGCTTTCTTCCCAAACGTTTACGTTGTACGTCCATTATTGCCTTCCAAGAAGCTTCTTGCAACTGTCATCCCCCTCCCCACAGTCGGCTCCATCCAGATAGGACATGAGTGCTTTTATACGTGTGTTCATGATTATATCCACATTTCTGGAGGGTTACAAATTTTAATCTTCGCCTGGCTCTCGCATAGGATTGATATAAGGAAAATTGAGCGGATGAGGTTGTGCAGGCCTATTGCTTGTAGATTATGGATTAGAGACGTAGAAAAAGCCTCCCTGGACAACATTTTCAATATGCAGCTCGGCACATCCCGCCTTATTTGGACGTGTTTCGGGAAGTATTAACATATCCACGTTCACCTCGGGAGGACTTTGATTTCTCACAGTGCAGTCTATTGGCCCAACGTTTCCCCCGTTGATAGGCGCATGTGAATAAGAACTTCCGGCTTTTCATTTATCTTGTCAGTTTGGTTCATTTTCAAGTTAATAGATGATCAGTGCTAACCATTATCATGGATAGTCAATTAGCAGTTTCTACAAAAGTTCTTTGCTCCATGCTGCTGTCTGCCAATTGGTTCCTGAAAATACACCAAAGGTTCGATTATTAATGCGTAATGACGGAGGATCAAATTCTACCCTTAAAAAAGAAAGCTGAAAATAAAATCAATGACAAACTTAGTTAGTTAATCCTTAGGGCCTTGTTTCCTGATAGTCAAACTCTGGCTCTGATACCAAGTTCCTGGTAGGTTTTAACTCCATAGTGTTTAGTTCTCCAAACTTAATAATACCCAGATTTAGTTTAAGCATTTCCGTTTGCAATTGTTCTGATACTATCTCTTGTTGTAGATTGCAATAAGCTTTTCGGCTTAAGGCATCGGCAACCACGTTCGCTTTTCCTGGATGGTATAGAATTTCCAAATTGTAGTCTTTAATTAATTCTAACCATCTCCTTTGTCGAAGATTAAGATCCGTCTGGGTAAAAATATATTTCAAACTCTTATGGTCAGTATAGATCTTACAATGATTCCCAATTAAGTAGTGTCGCCAAATTTTCAATGCATGTACGACTGCTGCTAACTCCAAATCATGAGTTGGATAATTATCTTCATGGGGTCTTAATTGTCTTGATGCATAAGCTACTACTTTACCTTCTTGCATAAGAACACATCCTAGCCCTTGTCGAGAGGCGTCGCAATAAATCTCAAAATCCTTTTGGATGTCTGGTAAGATTAATACTGGTGTAGTAGTAAGCTTATGTTTTAGGCTTTGAAAGCTACTCTGGCATTCTGATGTCCATTCAAATTTTCTGTCCTTTTTAAGTAATCTAGTCATAGGTTTTGCAATAGCAGAGAAATCTTTAATAAATCTTCGATAATATCCAGCCAGTCCTAGGAAACTTCTTATTTCAGGTACTGAGGTAGGGGTTTTCCATTCCATTACTGCTTTAATCTTCTCTGGATCCACAGCAACTCCTTCCTTAGTTATTACATGTCCTAGAAATGCAACTTGATCTAGCCAAAATTCACATTTATTGAATTTGGCATATAACTGGTGTTGCCTTAACTTTTCCAATACTAATCGCAAATGTTGTTTATGCTCTTCCTTACTTTTGGAGTATATCAGGATGTCATCAATAAATACGACCACAAATTGATCCAGATATTCCATAAATATCTTATTCATAAGATTCATGAAGTAAGCAGGAGCATTGGTCAATCCAAATGCCATTACTGTAAACTCATATAATCCATACCTTGTCACAAAAGCAATCTTTGGTATATCTTCTTGCCTGATTTTCAACTGATGATATCCTGATCGAAGATCTATTTTAGAAAATACACTTGCTCCTTTTAATTGATCAAATAGATCATCGATTCTTGGTAGGGGATATTTATTTTTAATAGTTACTTCATTTAAAGCTCGATAGTCAACACACATTCTTAAACTTCCATCTTTCTTCTTAACAAATAATACAGGAGCTCCCCAAGGTGAAGAATTGGGTCGAATAAAACCTTTTTCCTGTAACTCAGCTATCTGTTTCTTCAATTCCTCCAGTTCATTAATTGGTATCCTATAAGGTCTTTTTGATATAGGTGACGTTCCAGGAAGTAATTCTATAATAAATTCTATTTCCCGATCTGGAGGTAATGAATTTAGTTCTTCCGGAAATACATCTAAATATTTTTGTACTACTAAAACTTCTTCTTTTGGTATAAGCATACAGATGTCTGTCATATGTTGTTCCATAGATAAGTTGGTTTTAACTGTTATCCTTGTATTTATTCCTTGTTCATCAGTAAGGATGACCTCTCTTGTTGCACAGTTGATTAGTCCATTATTCTTGGCTAACCAATCCATCCCCAAAATAATATCTATAGTTTGGGTAGGTAGTACCATCAAATCAATTAAAAATACTTGGTCTCCTAATTTAATCGGAACATTTCTACATATAGATGATACTAATACAGTTCCTCCAGGTGAATGTATTAGCATAGCTTTATCTAAATTATCTTTAGGTAAAGACTGATTCCAACTGGCTTTTGCAGATAAAAAGGAATGAGAGGCACCAGAATCAAATAAAACAGTAACTGGTTTAGAGTTTATGGTGAACATACCCATCAATATATTAGGATCTTGTTGCGCTTCTTCTGCTTTAATATGATGTACTTGACCATGTCTAAGATTAGGTCCATTCTTAATAATTGGAGGATTTTTCTTCATAAAACCTGTAGCAGATGGTTTTTGATAAGAAGTTTGGCCACTCATATTTTGACGATTAGGGCAAAGTCTTGCAAAATGCCCAATTTTCCCACAAACATAACATGGAGAGTCTTCCATTTTTAATCCAGGTCTTGGTAGTATTGGTGGCATGCCTGGCCTTGCATTGGGTAGAGATGGTTTAAATGGATAAGGCTTCCGAACTTGTAGTGAACTTCTAGTTGGTGATTGTCGTTGTAAATTCATTCTTCTCTTACGAAGTCCTTCGACCATTCTACGATCATTTTCTAGTCTAACCACTTTATTGACTAGGCTTTGAAAATTTTCATGATCTTGACTAATCATTGGTCCTCGAAGTTCATCACGTAGCCCTTCTATAAATCTTTCAATCTTTTCCTTTTCATCTTGAATATCTGAGGCAGCATATCGAGCAAGTTGTGTGAATTTATTCAAATATTCTTGTACTGTCATAAAGTCTGATATTGATGCAGAATTTGCTCAAATTCACTAGGGTTTAAGAATGAAGGGAATAATTGGAAAGGGCTCTTAAAATACTCTGAACCAATTTATAAATAAACAAGAAATAGATTTTGAACCAAACAATTTAATTCAAAAGCCAGCCATGATGCAGTCAAATTTTAGTTTAAAATTTGAGGATGTTACAACCTACCCCCCTTAAAGAAATCTCGTCCCGAGCAATTTGCTTAGA
>CM020181.1:24664481-24683408 GCA_009805545.1 Oryza longistaminata
GTTTGATCTAAATATCTTTTATGTCATAAAACCTTGCCTCAATCTTCGATTTCATTCTTTTTCATTCTTGAATGAAAGCTGTAGGTATAAAGCACTCTAAAAGCTGTGTAAAATTCCATCCATGTAAATAATGTGTGTAGGAATTCTATAGAAGCTTGATATGCTTCCACATTCATTGAGTGGTTCCTTCTAACTGATGGGTTCGCAAAGGTTTACTTTTCTTGTTCACTTGTTCTGACCAAAGTATAAGTTTCTTTCAATAGCTCTTAGCCAGTTCTTCAGCATCCATAGGTTTCTTCAGATTTAGAAAGACGGTGGTTTAATTCTCTAATTCTGCATGTGGTGTATAACCTTTGTTCCTTGATTTTGTGCTATGGCTTGTAATAATTGAGTTTGTCTTGCCATTACTTCTGCGAAGTGGTAGGATTTGGTGAAGGAATTTCTCCTGTTTCACCATTTTTCCCTTGTCTTCAAAAAGATACGGGAATTCCAATTGTAAATAATCTTCTCGTTCCCAAGTTGCTTCATTCTCCGTATGACGATTCCATTGAACTTCAAACATTCTTAAAGTCTTAGTACGAGTTGTTCTCTGTGCTTCTTCCAGAATTCTGATAGGATATTCCGGATATGTTAAGTCTTTATTCAATTCAACAGTACTTACTGATATTTCTTCCTCTGGAATACGTAGACATTTCTTTAATTGTGAAACATGGAACGTAGGATGTATATCAGATAAATAATCTGGTAAAGCCAATTGATAGGCTACTTCTCCATGTTTAGCATTTATGTGATATGGTCCAATATAACGAGGGGCTAGTTTCCCTTTTACTTTAAATCTTTTTATCCCTCGTAAAGGTGAAACTTTTAGATAAACATAATCACCAATATCAAAAGTTAGCTCTCTCCGTCTAGAGTCTGCATAACTCTTTTGTCGAGATTGAGCTACTTTTAGTCTGTCTCTAATAAGTCGAACTTTTTCTTCAGCTTCCTTTAAAAGGTATGTTCCGAATATGCTTCTTTCTCCGGTTTCTGTCCATATCAATGGTGTTCGACATTTTCTTCCATATAAGGCTTCATGTGGTGACATTTTTAAACTGGCTTGATAACTATTGTTATATGAAAACTCTGCATAAGGTAAACATTTATCCCAACTAGCAGCAAAATCTAGAGCACAGGCTCTTAACATATCTTCTAATGTTTGATTCAGTCTTTCTGTTTGTCCTCCGGTTTGTGGATGGAATGCTGTACTGAAATCCAAATAACTTCCTAATTCATAATGTAGTTTTTGCCAAAACTGTGAATTAAATTGGGTACCACGATCAGAAATAATTCTTTTCGGTATTCCATGTAAACATACTATCCTTGTCATATATAGTTCTGCGAGTTGTGCTCCAGTGTAAGTTGTTTTTACAGGAATGAATCAAGCAGTTTTTGTAAGTCTATCCACGATTACCCATATAGAATCATATCCAGTAGAAGTTTTGGGTAATCCAGTAATAAAATCCATTCCTATTTCATCCCATTTCCACTCAGGTATTTGTAAGGGCTGTAATAATCCTATAGGCTTTTGGTATTCTGCTTTAACTTGTTGACAAACATGACATAGTGCAACATATTCTGCAATATGTCGTTTCATGTTTGGCCACCAGTATAAGTCTTTTAAATCATGGTACATTTTTGTACTACCTGGGTCAAAAGAGTAGGCTGATTCATGTGCTTCTTTTAGTATTACCTTTCTCAGGATTCCTTGTTGTGGTACGACAATTCTATTTCTGTACCACAATATTCCTTCTGTATCTTCAGTGATATCTACAGCCTTTCCTTGCACCTTCCGTTCCTTAAAAGTTTGTATTTCAGAATCTTTCTTCTGATATTCTTTTATTTGATCCATCAAGGTAGGTTTTAACTCCATAGTGTTCAGTTCTCCGAACTTAATAATACCCATATTTAGTTTAAGCATTTCCATTTGCAATTGTTCTGATACTATTTCTTGTTGTAGATTGCAATAAGCTTTTCGGCTTAAAGCATCGGCAACCACGTTCGCCTTTCCTGGATGGTATAGAATTTCCAAATTGTAGTCTTTAATTAATTCTAACCATCTCCTTTGTCAAAGATTAAGATCCGTCTGGGTAAAAATATATTTCAAACTCTTATGGTCGGTATAGATCTTACAATGATTCCCAATTAGGTAGTGTCGCCAAATTTTCAATGCATGTACGACTGCTGCTAATTCCAAATCATGAGTTGGATAATTATCTTCATGGGGTCTTAATTGTCTTGATGCATAAGCTACTACTTTACCTTCTTGCATACGAACACATCCTAGACCTTGTCGAGAGGCGTCGCAATAAATCTCAAAATCCTTTTGGATGTCTGGTAAGATTAATACCGGTGTAGTAGTAAGCTTATGTTTTAAGCTTTGAAAGCTACTCTGGCATTCTGATGTTCATTCAAATTTTCTGTCCTTTTTAAGTAATCTAGTCATAGGCTTTGCAATAGCGGAGAAATCTTTAATAAATCTTCGATAATATCCAGCTGAGCCTGTGGACATGGATATGCATGCTAACCAATGAACTTATCGGTTAGTTGTGTGATGTAATCAGGGATTTTCTTTTATTTAAGATGTCAGGGATTTGCTTTTATTTGAGGTTCAAGGAAATCGGTTCACATCTTTGATTTTGAACGTTATTGTTTGGGGGTGTGATGAAATTGATTCACATTTTTTTAACTGTATTGATATAAAAGTGTGATGTGAACTGGTTTAGATTTTTGTGATTTGATTACTGCCACGATGTGATTACTGTCATGTTTAATTTTTAGTCATGTGCGGAAACCTGGGGAAGATTTGTTGGTCTGTATCGTATACATGCTTATAAAATTTAATTGTGAATTCAGGTTGTAACACTAGCAGATCCAAGGCCCGGATCACACCATTACAATACCCTGAATTTTCAGTGATTAACAGTGTATAATTGTTCATATATGTGGTTGTCCGGGCACTAAAAAGTTTCTAGATCTGCCACTTGGTTGTAAATATGGTATGCCTTATATTAGATGGATGAAATATTGTGCTCTCGAAGAAAAGCTATAGTTAGCTAACATTGAGATTGTAAATTGATGTGAATCATATTGTGAATCAATATTGAGCGTGATAAGAATGTCAATGTAATACTCTGATTTTTTGTGAGCATTTGGGAATGTCCACATCGTAACTGGATCAATTTATTGATACCAATTCAGTATGGCAACAGAGATTGAAACCACCATTTTTTGCCATATGCTGATGATAAGTCGTACGGCGATTTATGGGTAAACTTTTATGTGTACTTAACAATTTATAAGTTAATGTTGAAAAATCAATTTCAATGAAAATACTTCAAAATTAAGCTTTAAAATTTGAATTTTGGTAACTGCCTATGTTATATAGGGCAAATGATAAGGGCCTCATAGCTTGAGACTACTAACATAAAGTTGAAATGCTTGGACAGTCAGCATTGAATATTATAATGTGGTAATGTTGCTGCACTGAATATGTAGTGGTTGAACATTTATATATATTCATGATGCCGTAGCGTTAGCACGGGCATCAACGCGAAGTCTGCATCAACATCATCTTCATGTGCACCAATAGCATGGCCACGACCAGCACGGCCGCGACCCCTCCCATTGCCACCATTACCACGTCCACGCCCATGTGGACGCATGGCGTGTGCAGCAGCAATATTGCGTCTTTGTTGTGCTTCACGTTGCTCACAAGCAGTAGCTTCACCATCCGTCTCATCATGCAAGGATCCATGGACACTATCATCCTCAACATAAGGCCTCAGAAGATGTTCAAGATCTTGAACAATATTTTGCCGCAATTGCTCTATATTGTTGTTCACTTGCACCTCAAAATCTTGAATAGTCTTTTCGAACTTCTGTGATAGTTCATCTATTCTCCCCTCTAGAGTGTCCATCCTGGAATTCATCTCCCTTCGCAACACATCTCTCAATGCATTGTATTGGAGACGGGTGATTGGTTCATTACTGTTACCGTCATCTTCAACATCTTTAGCTTCTCCTATTCTTGCCATGGTTAGTTATGAGAAAATTCCTATATGCAGCAGCGAATAGAAAGAAAAAAAATTGTGGAATCTCTCAACTACACCCTTCTTACCAATCGATGTTCTTACCCTTCCTTCTTGAGATGAGGGGATGATTACACCCTAATGGTAGTAGACAACTCAAAGGTGATGGTTAGGCGAATTCACAGTTCAGGAGCAATTGCACACTTGGATGGCTAAGTGTGTGTCCTAGCAATTCTAAATTCAAGATATTTTCTTGTTAAGTAGTAATCCAAGCTAGAAAAAAATGCTTAGTTGCTGATCACATGATATAAATGAAGTGTACAGCACTCACACAATGATAATGGGACCTATGTAACCAAGAAGAGAGCTATCACAAAATGGATATGAAATCAAAAGCTCGTGTTGCAAAAGTACAAGGAGAGACGCTAGCTGATTGCTCAAAATCTGAATTGGGCTACCAGATTTGCACAAAACAATTAAAGACTAACTTCTGAAACAAACAATAGATGTGGTGACCGCAGCACTTCTTTTTTTTCTTGTAATCCTTCCTTTTTTTTTGCTTTCTCTTTTTTTTTTTTGAACTCTTCTACTTTT
Source organism: Oryza longistaminata (assembly GCA_009805545.1). Taxonomy (NCBI): domain Eukaryota; kingdom Viridiplantae; phylum Streptophyta; class Magnoliopsida; order Poales; family Poaceae; genus Oryza; species Oryza longistaminata. The sequence continues at coordinate 24,669,146 of CM020181.1, forward strand.
TTTTTTGCCACTACGATCAGCACACCGGATTGAACAATACATGTATGACTGTAAAAACACAACCTTGCAAAGCCCAAGAGCAACTTCCTACGCTAGTCTCAATGGGTTCAAAAGTATTAGCAAAGGATAGAATAGGCTCACTACTTTTTTTGTATTATTGATGTATGGACTCAGCACACAAACTGAAATAAGACTCAAACAAAACTCAGAACAACCACTAACTTTGTTGTCTCCGAAACACGCAGATAATGGCCGAATTAAGATGTCGACCAGAGATAATGATTTGTAGGAAACCACGTGCTCTTTCCAACAAGTATTTAAACACTGATTTCCGACCCTCTATGCAACTTTGATGACTATTTTACTGCACGAAATACGCACTGAAAATTCAGAACACGACAAGAAACAAAATCTAGCACACAAGATAAATTGATATAGGCTCAAGTGTAACACGAAGGAACACTAAGATCAGCAACCAAACACAAGTCTAATGGATTAAAACCTAACAAAAAAAACACTATAACCAGATTGCAAACTATGGGCTATTTTTGTTAAGGGTTTTGGTGTATAGGACAGAAATAAAATATGTAGCTAGGGTAAAACATCCTACCGAGACAACCGTGCTCTGATACCAAGATGATACGGGGAAAGCCAGACCTTCTCGACGTAGGATCCAGATACACCGTGAAACCTCACGAACAGGATGAACAACACGCTGCCCGTGCTACACACCTTTCACCACGAATTCGCAAAACCACACGCTTTGATAGGTTGATCCACTTGACCACGCAAAAGTGGATCTAGTGCCCCCTCAATTCCACCTAGGAGAAGAACAAGAGCAAATTTGCTACAATTTTCATTAGAATAAACGTGGTCTAACCTTCCTGGTCGAGCACAAGGCCTTACATACAATTCCAATACTAGGAAACAAACTAGGACTCAATTTGGAAACTACATATTACAGGCACGAATTGTTTCGGTGATTGCGACGTGACCGCTTTGAGTCTTGTAGCGCATGAGCACAATCTAGATCGGGCTTGAAGTTATCTTTCCAACAAGTGCTCATACAACCCAATTAGAGTCCGTATGACTAATTTGGGCCTCTTTTAGTATGGCAACCTTAGACTGCCACCCGAGTCCGAGTTGGGCCTTCTCCTTCTTATCTTTAGTTTTCCGGTACTGCAACTCTCATTTGTTATTGGTGCTTATTTATTCTATCTTATCGCTGGTGCCTTCCCTTGTCGGAGCCCGAAACTAACAACTTGGATCCGACGTAAATTAATGTATCAATCCCTGGATCAGTAGATATTCATACATACAATATAACTGGTTCTTCATTGCATATGTTAAAGTTTTACAATACTACCGCTTTTTACAATAATAGGTACTCACCTAACTATTTAATACACAGCGGATAAACATTCTGACATTCTGACTAGTGAGGTATAACCTTTAGGGATTCTCTAAGTTATCGGGGTCATAGTAGTAATAGTCATAAGGGTCCTCCTATTGACCCAAATCTGAAAAAGGGGTTATAAGAGCAAGGATGAGTATCCACAATACTCAGCAAGTTATCATGGAAATATGTTATGCATTGATATATGGTAGGGTTCTTTGCAAAAAGCAGTAATAAACAATCTGGAAGAGTTATAGCAAGAATTTATGAAACAAATAGACTTTAGATTTCTAACCAGGGTACCATATGAGTCCCGGTACTCAATTCCATGAGTACGGCTATTCGAATAGTTTCAAAGATATTCCACTGCAGCAGATGTACACTTTACCCGCAGTCCACGACTTGCTGATATTCTGGAAGAGTTATAGCAAGAATTTATGAAACAAATAGACTTTAGATTTCTAACCAGGGTACCATATGAGTCCCGGTACTCAATTCCATGAGTACGGCTATTCGAATAGTTTCAAAGATATTCCACTGCAGCAGATGTACACTTTACCCGCAGTCCACGACTTGCTGATATTCATCGGCTTTAGTCATGGCCCAGTATTAAGTCATTAACAATTATGGCACCTGTTCCATGAACTTATATCCTCATATGCTCTGAACGTATTGTTAACAGCAGCAAGAGGAGTTCTGGCGTTCCCGAGGTATTTAAGGGAGAACTGATCGTATGACACCACGTCATCTCGATCAGGGTTTAGAAATTTATAGTTTATACTCGAGTATCACAAACCATTTACCTCTACATGGTAATGGTTAAAGTTGCCCTTCGCGGCTATAGTTGCCTCCTGCGCGAGGACTTAAAAATAAGAACCACTATATAGAGGTGCCATATTGCTAATTAACATAATAACTAGGTCTATCCCCATTCTAGAAATGGCGGTCGTACCCGTTCGTTCGACGTAAGTACCTGGTAATAACTATATCGATCGAGACAGTACTAGCCACCCGGAAATCATCCAATTCTTACGTACTGTCCCAATCTAAGTATGAGATATTTTAACCAGATTGTAAGCAAAATAAGCAATACTAAATTATCTGGGTTTCTATGATTGATTTATGAATAATAAAATAGAGTATTGAATAGAAGGCTATAAATAAATAATTTGTAAAATATAGGCTTAAATGATCAAAAGGTGTATAGTATCTTGCCTTGCTCGATGTCCTGAGATTGATTGATATTATCTATTGAGTCAGAAGAATCCTCAAGACCTAGGGTTAGACATATAAGATTCAAATTCAAAAGGAGTTCAAATAAAATCCAAAAATAAGAAAAAAAAATGGAGAAAATAAAATAAAATGCAAAAATAGAAAAAGGGGCTCAAAAAATAGAAAATGATTTTAGAAGAATATTGGTCCAAGTTTCACTGGAATTGGATCTATATTTTAAAAGATATGAGCTTCTAAAGTTTGAAAATCAAATAAAAGTGAAATATTACTGTGTGCGGGTCCCACCTGTCAGTCTCTCTCTCTCTCTCTTCTCTTCTTCTACCTTCGGCCGTTCCCCAAATTGGGCCGGCAGCGCTAGGGTTGGCGATTACGGTGGCGATAGAGGGGAAAAGGGGTTGCGGCCGAGGAGGGGAGGGAGCTAGGGTTTTCCGGCGACGGCGGAGCGGCGGCGGAGGGATTAATTCGGTGTATAGACGGCCTAGCGGCTAGGGCGGTGGGGCACGGTTAGGCCGTGATGGTGATCAAGGTGATATGAGTTAGACATGGCTAGGGGAGGGGTTCTAGGGCATCTACGAGGTACCTAGATGGATTCCGACAGCTTGCCGACCTTTGGCAAGGCGCGGAGAATACTTGCCGACGAGCACCTCCATTGGTGGCGGTCGTGTTCACATCGGCAGCTCAGGGGGTGGCATGATAGTGCAAAGTGATTGCTAAAATGGAATCTAGGGAGTATGTAGATGGTTAAACGGAAGAACTCACCGAGATCGGTTGAAACGGCGGATTACGGCCGAAAAACTTCTCGGCGGCGAAGAACAGAGCAACACGGGGGTGGTGCTCGGCTTGGTGCGGCGAGGTAAAACTCGACGCAGAGCTTCGATTAGGCTTAGTATACAAGAACATGATAGGATATAGGTGTTCTAAGGGGTAATTAGGGCGGAGGATGGATGGAGGGGGTGTGGAGTCGCTCGCGCACAAGGTGTTCGACCGACGGGCGATGGTGATTGATGGAATGGATTGGGGAAGCAGAGCTTCAGGATGTGGGGCTATGGTTGTTGATGATCGATGATGGACAAGGAAGGGATTGGGGTCCTATTTATAGGGCTAGAAGGAGCGGATGAGCTCGATCTTTGGATAGGGCTGGGTGGCAGAGGCTGTGAGAGGGCGGCCAAGATCAATTTGAGTGGCGGAGGCCACGTTTAATACTTACCAGCGAAAGATTGGCTTGACCGCGTGCAAATTCGGCTGGCGACGTGTTGGCGCCAATCCGGGCGCGACGCGCGGCGGCGGTGAGGGTGAAAACGCCGACTCGGGGGTGAATGGTTTGAATTGTGAGAGGGGATACCACCGTCTATCTTCAATCCAACCGTGCGACAAGAATTGGCACAATTCACCCGGAGTAGAAGCGAAATCGCACTCGGCGGCGGCTTTGGAGGGGCGCGCACGGCGTCGAGTGGCGATTTCTTGCGGCGGTCGTCGTCCCGGCTTTGTCGTCGTCAAGATTGGTGCGGCGACGACGGTCGAGGGCGTCGGACGGGCGGCGGCACGCCCAAGGCGGTCGCGCACGCGCGATCGGATCCAAAGACCGACGCGCGGCGGCTCGGCGCGCGGCAAAGTCGGATGCCAGGGCGGTGGGCGCAAGGGGAGGAAAAGGGCAACTAAACCACGGTTTTTGAGTGGGTTGTGGTCCCCTAGGATTAATTCTAGAGTTTGCACAAGATTAGGTGGTGGTTGGGCTGCTCTAGCTGGCTGGGCATTTCATCGAGCACCTTGTGTGCGATGAACAGTGAATTTCAGAATTTTTGGATATTTCCCGAGAAAAGAATGAACTTAATCTATGAATTTGGAAGGTTTTCACTGGGGTTTGGAGGAAAGCAAATCCTTACTAATATTAGGGTAAACTAAGGAAATAATCTATAGTTTGAAATTTGAGAGAATTTGCTCAAATCCACTAAGGTTTGGAATCAAGGGAATAATTAGAGAAAATTAGTAGGGTTCTAAAGAAGTAACACTTGAACCAATTTAAGAATCAAATAGATTTTTAAAATACACTAATTTAATCAAAAGCCAGCATGATGCAGTCAAATTTTAGTTTAAAATTTGAGGATGTTACATCCCTCCACACCTCCCTCTCAGTAATAACGGTATGGGTTTGCGCCATTAAACAAAGTATTGGATTAGAGAGCTCTTCTTCTTGTCTTTCGGTCTCCAATGTTGTCATTCCTTCAAATCTGAGCACAAGAAAAGAGCAACTATTAGGTAGTAAATTATGCTCACTAATATCATAATTTAAAGTACTTAGGAACAGATTCACCTTATTTCGAATTTCCCGTGCACGTGCTCGTGTTATAGGTCCCTTATACACATTGGAGATTGTTGGATCGGGAGTGGTAGTAGAAGAATGTGAGGAGCTAGGTAGGTCCTGATCATCTAAGGTATCATACGTATTTAATCCCAAGGTGTAACATACCTAAATTCTAGGCCTTAAGAATTTCATGTCAAAATAGTTGGAAGTTAACTTTTTCATTTTTTAGAGCTAAAAATTTTCATTTGTAACCTAGGTATGGTCAATCTAACCTTTTTCATTTTTAACATAGGACAAAGATGCAAACACAAGTGAACGTATGCATACTCGCACAAAACATGTTTTGACTTGAGTCCTCTTTGTGTATTTGGATTTTTGGTTGGCATTGCATATTAGGTCTCATGAGCATAAATAAAAGATAAAATTTCACTAAGCAAATCTATAACCACTCTTGAGCAATATTTATAAAGACATGAAAATAAGGTTAAATAATATCACCTCAGGTCAGGAGAGTCCAAATATAATTTTTATGAATAACTAGATGCATTTATGAGTAGGAAACACACACACACACACACATATATATACACACTCATATGGGGCACCATGGTGCCCGGGCACCATGGTATCTAATGCACAAAATCACTCAAATTTTTCAAAATTTTCAAATTGTGAGTATATACCTAGTTATAATAATTCGATTCATACCTATACCTATCAAACAAACAACTCAAATTTAACTTTATTTCACAATCCGTGATTACATATCTAACTAATTATATGTATGGATGCTATATACCTAGAATCAAAATCTAACAAAAACAAGTTCAAATTCAGTTCAAACTTGCTTTGAACTAGTTAGTAAAGTAGTTAATGTTAATACCTAAGTAATTGAAAAAGTTTCATACTCATTTGAATTGGGTATATACTCAATTTCAACAATGGTGCCCGGGCACCATGGAGCACCAAACAAATTTACTATATATATAATATAAATATAAATATAAATATATATATATATAGTATAGTGTATATATGTATATGTATATATATATATATATATATATATTATAATTATATTTTATATATATATTATATATATATATATATATATATATATTCCGGTTGGGTTTGGTTTCTAAATATTTGTCACCAAAATCACGGTGTTGCGGTTTATGTGTGAACAAATATAATGCGGTTTATTTGGTATATGGAAACCTGAGTTTACGTGTATGCTGTAGTATATATGGAAATATTAGCATGCGTTTTTTCGAAATTAAGTATGTATGGAAATTAAATGAGGTACTAAATTTACCATGTACGTTGTAGTTGAAATATAAGTATATGGTATGCTTATTATGTAAACCAAGCCAAATTAGTGCGTTTCACTTTTCAAATACATGAAATGTTTACTTATTTATGTATTGTAATGGCTATACATGGAATTTATTTTTGCATGAGTGTTAAGATATGCATGGAAGGTCATAGGTACACCTTAATAACGTATGTAAAGATATGATCTTACAGTGTATATACTTAGATATAATCTAAGTATATCTAAAATTAAATTTTGTGTACACGGTACCTACAATTAAATTTAAAATTTGTGTACACGGTATATCTTAATTAACGCAAGTATTTTTTTTATACCTTGGAATTAAAGTATATCTAAATTTTAAATTTGTGTATACGGTATATTTTTAGGAATTTAAACTCGCTCGCCTGGGCTGACGTTATATTTCCACCATGCTTTTCCAACCGTGTCTATAAAAAATAAATTCGATTTAATTATTTTATTCTTGTCAGTTATTATTGGTGCATATCGTAAATTTGGAATCTAAGTAGATTTGTAATCGAGTACATTTTTTGTCGTTATGTCGGGATGTAAAATTTAATACAAAGTTTTAGAAAACGTTTAGTACTTAATTAAATTATGAATCTAAGTATATCTAAAATTAAATTTTGTGTACACGGTACCTAAAATTAAAATTAAAATTTGTGTACACGGTATATCTTAATTAAAACAAGTATATTTTTTGTATACCTCGGAATCAAAGTATATCTAAATTTTAATTGTGTATACGGTATATTTTTTGGAATTTAAAACTCGCCCGCCTGGACTGATGGTATATTTCCACCATGTTTTTCTAACCGTGTGTATAAAAATTAAATTCGATTTAATTCTTATCCGTCGCTAAATTGTTGAGCACAAAGTTTTAAATGCGTTTTTAGAAGTTTAATATCCTGAATTGAATGAATAGATCATTTCAATGAAATCTTTAAAAAAAAAAAAGGAAATATCATCCACATATATTACTCTGATAGGAATATCACGTAATATAAATGAAGCATGCTAATTAAACTAAATGCAATGAGGTATAAATATAGTTGATTATTACAGTACGGATTTGATACATAAATGTAAAAAAAATAGAATTGTTGTTTATTTGTCCGTGATTTCTGGCTGATACTTGCTTGTCTCCTCATGATTGAGATTCAGACGGTTGGCGAGTTGTCAGTGTGTTGAGGCCCTATTTTGACGTACTTGTCCTTCAGCTAGAATGATTACTAGGATGAGAAATGAACAACTTAGGAGTCTCCATCTTGACATCTTTACAGTTGTCTCTATCTATCTCCTACGAACAAAATAACAAGTGAAAATGTTGACAGCAGAAGTGAAAAACCTAGAAATGGTGCTGAACGTGAAACATAAATAGATTAAAATAATTTACCTGTGGATCATTGGGCTTCGTTTCACCATCTATTAACATCTGCGCCTTTTGGAGGTAGGCATTCTCCTCTTGAAGTCCATACTCATTGACGAGGGCCATCCAAGCATCATATACTTCAATTTGAAATTAATTAAATCTATATATCCAAATATTAGAATTGAAATGACCTGGAATTATTAAAACAAGCAATATGATTTTCTTCGGGTCATATACTTCAATTTGAAATTAATTAAATCTATATATCCAAATATTAGAATTGAAATGACCTGGAATTATTAAAACAAGCAATATGATTTTCTTCGGGTCATATACTTCAATTTGAAATTAATTAAATCTATATATCCAAATATTAGAATTGAAATGACCTGGAATTATTAAAACAAGCAATATGATTTTCTTCGGGTCATATACTTCAATTTGAAATTAATTAAATCTATATATCCAAATATTAGAATTGAAATGACCTGGAATTATTAAAACAAGCAATATGATTTTCTTCGGGTCATATACTTCAATTTGAAATTAATTAAATCTATATATCCAAATATTAGAATTGAAATGACCTGGAATTATTAAAACAAGCAATATGATTTTCTTCGGGTCATATACTTCAATTTGAAATTAATTAAATCTATATATCCAAATATTAGAATTGAAATGACCTGGAATTATTAAAACAAGCAATATGATTTTCTTCGGGTCATATACTTCAATTTGAAATTAATTAAATCTATATATCCAAATATTAGAATTGAAATGACCTGGAATTATTAAAACAAGCAATATGATTTTCTTCGGGTCATATACTTCAATTTGAAATTAATTAAATCTATATATCCAAATATTAGAATTGAAATGACCTGGAATTATTAAAACAAGCAATATGATTTTCTTCGGGTCATATACTTCAATTTGAAATTAATTAAATCTATATATCCAAATATTAGAATTGAAATGACCTGGAATTATTAAAACAAGCAATATGATTTTCTTCGGGTCATATACTTCAATTTGAAATTAATTAAATCTATATATCCAAATATTAGAATTGAAATGACCTGGAATTATTAAAACAAGCAATATGATTTTCTTCGGGTCATATACTTCAATTTGAAATTAATTAAATCTATATATCCAAATATTAGAATTGAAATGACCTGGAATTATTAAAACAAGCAATATGATTTTCTTCGGGTCATATACTTCAATTTGAAATTAATTAAATCTATATATCCAAATATTAGAATTGAAATGACCTGGAATTATTAAAACAAGCAATATGATTTTCTTCGGGTCATATACTTCAATTTGAAATTAATTAAATCTATATATCCAAATATTAGAATTGAAATGACCTGGAATTATTAAAACAAGCAATATGATTTTCTTCGGGTCATATACTTCAATTTGAAATTAATTAAATCTATATATCCAAATATTAGAATTGAAATGACCTGGAATTATTAAAACAAGCAATATGATTTTCTTCGGGTCATATACTTCAATTTGAAATTAATTAAATCTATATATCCAAATATTAGAATTGAAATGACCTGGAATTATTAAAACAAGCAATATGATTTTCTTCGGGTCATATACTTCAATTTGAAATTAATTAAATCTATATATCCAAATATTAGAATTGAAATGACCTGGAATTATTAAAACAAGCAATATGATTTTCTTCGGGTCATATACTTCAATTTGAAATTAATTAAATCTATATATCCAAATATTAGAATTGAAATGACCTGGAATTATTAAAACAAGCAATATGATTTTCTTCGGGTCATATACTTCAATTTGAAATTAATTAAATCTATATATCCAAATATTAGAATTGAAATGACCTGGAATTATTAAAACAAGCAATATGATTTTCTTCGGGTCATATACTTCAATTTGAAATTAATTAAATCTATATATCCAAATATTAGAATTGAAATGACCTGGAATTATTAAAACAAGCAATATGATTTTCTTCGGGTCATATACTTCAATTTGAAATTAATTAAATCTATATATCCAAATATTAGAATTGAAATGACCTGGAATTATTAAAACAAGCAATATGATTTTCTTCGGGTCATATACTTCAATTTGAAATTAATTAAATCTATATATCCAAATATTAGAATTGAAATGACCTGGAATTATTAAAACAAGCAATATGATTTTCTTCGGGTCATATACTTCAATTTGAAATTAATTAAATCTATATATCCAAATATTAGAATTGAAATGACCTGGAATTATTAAAACAAGCAATATGATTTTCTTCGGGTCATATACTTCAATTTGAAATTAATTAAATCTATATATCCAAATATTAGAATTGAAATGACCTGGAATTATTAAAACAAGCAATATGATTTTCTTCGGGTCATATACTTCAATTTGAAATTAATTAAATCTATATATCCAAATATTAGAATTGAAATGACCTGGAATTATTAAAACAAGCAATATGATTTTCTTCGGGTCATATACTTCAATTTGAAATTAATTAAATCTATATATCCAAATATTAGAATTGAAATGACCTGGAATTATTAAAACAAGCAATATGATTTTCTTCGGGTCATATACTTCAATTTGAAATTAATTAAATCTATATATCCAAATATTAGAATTGAAATGACCTGGAATTATTAAAACAAGCAATATGATTTTCTTCGGGTCATATACTTCAATTTGAAATTAATTAAATCTATATATCCAAATATTAGAATTGAAATGACCTGGAATTATTAAAACAAGCAATATGATTTTCTTCGGGTCATATACTTCAATTTGAAATTAATTAAATCTATATATCCAAATATTAGAATTGAAATGACCTGGAATTATTAAAACAAGCAATATGATTTTCTTCGGGTCATATACTTCAATTTGAAATTAATTAAATCTATATATCCAAATATTAGAATTGAAATGACCTGGAATTATTAAAACAAGCAATATGATTTTCTTCGGGTCATATACTTCAATTTGAAATTAATTAAATCTATATATCCAAATATTAGAATTGAAATGACCTGGAATTATTAAAACAAGCAATATGATTTTCTTCGGGTCATATACTTCAATTTGAAATTAATTAAATCTATATATCCAAATATTAGAATTGAAATGACCTGGAATTATTAAAACAAGCAATATGATTTTCTTCGGGTCATATACTTCAATTTGAAATTAATTAAATCTATATATCCAAATATTAGAATTGAAATGACCTGGAATTATTAAAACAAGCAATATGATTTTATAAGAAAGATTTGCATATGGTTATCCTGTACTATTCCATTTTTCATTTGCATGCATGCATTTCCAAATGAAGTACGGATTTCGAACGTGTCTATAATTACGTTCAGGAAATCAAGCCCGCTAATTACGTTGAATTGATTTCTTTCCATGTATATAAATTTAGACGTTTCATTTTTTTCTGTGTATATATGTACTCATAGGTTTCCAAATTTTAGAATTTAGATTAGATGCCTAGGTACGTACGTCTTGCCGTCGCTGCCATGCTACTGCAAGCTTCATCACAATGCCGTTACGACGCCGGTAATCCGCGAGGTTAGTCATGCCGCTGTTGCCGGTCATACATCTGCAAGGGTTCTTCACTGTCGCCGGTCATCCGCAAGCTTCGTCACCACGACATCGTCATCGGTCGTCTGTGAGGTTCGCCGTTGTCGCTGTCGGTCATCCGCGAGGTTCGTTGCCGTCGTATATATAGGTGGTCGCCGGCATGGTTCATGGGTAATTTGTTTCAATCTATTCTTATATCTGACACGTATCAGTTCTACCGTTTTCCAGGTTGAGAATATGTCTATTGCACATGCCAACCATACGAAGGTCATGCAAGAAATGAAGTCATCAGAGAACTGAGCATCACTTGTGGAGTTTGTATTTGTATTTTAGCATGCTACAAATGCAATGTAAAAATTAGTGGCATCTATTTTGAAACTGTACGTGTTTACTATAATTTAGTTACCACCCCATTTTTGTTATTTCTGTATCCAATCGGAAAAGAAAATATATATATATACATGGCTGCATTACCGACAGGATACCCAGATATATTAGTTAAAACTGTTGATTATTCAATGTGTCATTCGATCATTTTCTCTAATCTCTACCATAATTACTGATTAAGTCAAAAGGGAACAACATATATATACCCAACCACACATAGGATGTACATAATCTGGATCGAATTCTTATCTAATCGGTTTTGCTAATTTGCATGTGTGAACGTATCGGGATTCAAAGTTAGCGTACTTAAAACTCAACAATCCATCTAATTATTTGTAGAAAATTGTTGAGTAAACTCAGAAAGAAGGGCTAAGTGGCACCAAGTGCATGTTGCAGGCCCTTTTCCGACTCCCATATGGCGGATGTGTGCAACTAGGGGAGGGCATTCGGTCTGACTGAAATTTTCAGTCTCGGTTTTTTGGTCTTTGAAAAAGTCAATACCGAATTTCAACACAAAAATGTTAGTACCGACAAATATGCGTTTTTAAAATGGGTATAGACACAATATGCGTTTTTAAATGGGTATATACGAAATATACATGTTTAAATGGGTATATACGAAATATACATGTTTTAATGGGTATATACCCAGTATATGTGTTTAAACAGTTATACACCCAAATAGGATAATTGTATGTCACATATACCCAATATGCGTGTTTAAATCCCTACAAAATAAGCGTGTTCTAAATGAGTATAAATATACCCAATTAAATGGTACATCTGCAATACATACATATATATGTGTTCTAAATGGGTATAACAAAGACATTAGACATGTGTACACAACTATCATACCTAGCCAGTTCATAATTATTCTAGAAATACGTGTACCCTTAATTATTCTATGTTATTTTTTACGGTTTAATAGTTCGTTTTTTCAATCTGAACATGCATGTATGCCTCTTACGGTCTTTCTATTACCATTAATAATAAATGCAACCTCAATTACTAAATACGTTGTTTACATATTTTCAAATACTTAGATTCCACATTTTCGATGTATATTACCATATACACAATCGTGCCACTGTTACCAAATATCCTGCACATTTTGAATTTATATATACTTATATTCCAAAAATTCGGAGTATATTACCATATATCCAATTGAATAGTTACTAAATAAACCACAATCTATGATTTCCGTTGACGAATATATAGAAATCAATTGCCAGCTGAACAACATTCATGGAAACTTTTAAATAACCGGATTTGATGTTTCCAAATGGGTGCATGCATGCATATCGATATTTTCACTTTTCAAACCGTGTATAGTTAGCGGGTGTACCCGTTAATCAAGCAAAGACACGATCATCTCGATCAGCACCTAATCCAACAGCAGGCAACAATGGTGCCCGGGCACCATGGAGCCCTATATGGGCGTCCTATATATATATATTAACTGGTGCACATGGAGTATGGGCTCCAAAGATTTAACTTGAGTATAACCCAATTTCTGATATGGTAATGAAATTTTTTTAAATGTTTAGAATATGAACATTAACTTCTTTACTAACAAGTTCCAAACACAGTTGAACTGAGTTGAACCTTTTTTTTTGGTTAGATTTTGGTTCTGGTATATAACATCCAAACATATAATTCGTTAGGTATGCATATATGAATTGTGAAATAAAGTTGAGTTGAGTTTTTTTGTTGTTAGGTAATTGTATGAAATCAAATCTTATACCTAGGTATATACTCACAATTTGAAAAATTTTAAAAATTTGAGAGAATTGTGTGTTTTATACCTTGGAACCCCCGGGCACCATGGAGTCCCATATGGGTATCCACTTATAATATATATTAACTGGTGCTAATTTGAGTGATTTTGTGCATTAGATACCAAAGGTGCCCCATATGAGTGTCCTACGTAGCGCCACACACAACGTCGCGCGCTAGGAAACTTGTAGCGCTACTCACAATAGTCTCCCCATCCGGTTTCCCGTTCCCTCTCGATCCCACGCACGCCCGATCTCGTGAAAAAATTACTCTCCCCTGTCCCACCGAGCGTGATTTCTGTTTCTGTTTTGACGTGAGATTCAATTCCCCCCACGCGGCGTGATTTCCGTTTCTGTTTTGACATGAGATTCATCTTCCTGATCCACACGTGGCACCATGGTCCCCACGTGTAACTCCCAAATTTCTTTTTTCATCATTGTTGCATGGTCAGTAAATTAATTTCAGCCAAAATATACCTCGTAAAAAATTTTCACTCCTTATAATATAAGTACTGCGGTAAATCTCTCCAAAGTCAGTACAATTTTTACTCTCATACGTTCTCATAGAATTTCTTGCTCACAATATTTTATTGAGTTCTCGTATGTGATATTTTTACTCGATATAGTTTTTCTCGTAGTAAAATTTTTTACTCCGTAATGTTCTTCGTAGTAATATTTTACTCGTGTTTTGTAGTAAAAATTTTACTCTTATGTATTGTTCATTGTTATTACATCGTTAAATCAGAGCAAATGATTATGAACTAATACTATTTTCCATACATAATAGTTCAACATCGTTAACATCGTAATTCCGCTGTACGGGTAAAAAAAAATGAAGAAG
>CM020181.1:24683433-24729482 GCA_009805545.1 Oryza longistaminata
GAGAGAATCTATTATATGCCACTAACTTTGTCACACGTCTACGATTTGCCACTGACTTTTTCACGTTCTATAATATGCCATCGACTTTTGCTTAACTTATAAGATTTACCATCGCCGTCCGGTTAGCATCTGTTAGCACTGTACAATTTTGTCCAAATGACCAAAATACCCCTAGGACAAAAACTTCCAAAATTTGGATAAAATTATCAAAATAACATATTATAAACATAAGATTGTAAACATCCAAAATTTGGCCAAAAACTTAAAATATGATATTTTCGAATTTTTATCCAACTTTTGAAAGGTTTTGTCCCAGGGGTATTTTGGTCATTTCGACAAATTTGTACAGTACTAACGGAGACTAACCGGACGGCGATGGTAAATCGTAGAAGTTAAACAAAAGTCGATGGCATGTTGTAGAACGTGACAAAGTCAGTGGCAAATCGTAGACATGTGACAAAGTCAGTGGCAGGTAATGGATTCTTTCTAAATTTTTTGATACGGTAGTGCAATCTGGCATAGGAGAGGCCGGCCCATAGACAATGCAAATAGTACATGTGTAAAAGGTGAAGGTGGTGGGAATCGAACCCAGGTGGCCACAGCGAAGTTTTTCCCACTAACCAAGTTGGCATTTGGCGAGCTGCTAGTTGTGTTTGATGGTTAGATCAATTAATACATATTCTATATCAATCGCGGTTTTGAAGTAGATTGAAAAGGGTCCGACTCGACTATTGAGCCGATTAAAACCGATTTTAGCAACGTTAACGGGATGACGGACGAAAAATAAAACCGGAAACCTTGCGTATTTTTTAATTATTAGGTATATATATATATAGAAAAACTATTCTACACCCGGGTACAGAATAGCTATTCTATACCCCCTCCCTCCCAAGGGTCACATCCACTTCCCCATCCTTACCAAGGCCCAAAATCCACCTCCCACCTCGGTCAAAGGCCCCTCCCACCGGTCAAACCCGCCTACTAACTCCCCCCACCACTCACCTCTTCTCAGCTCTCGTCCCAGGATGGTGTAGTAACACGACGACCACTGTGCAGTAACATTACGACCACTGTGCAGTAACATTGTGTCTTACGTGCAGTAACATCGTTAAAATATAGTTGAAATATAGTCATGACGGATCTACTTTTGATAAGCTCTTTTTTTCTAGCATCATGGTGCAAACGGTTTTAAAAAACCTTACATCACTTGGGAGATATTGTTCTTCAAAGCTTGACTTTTTTGCAATTTGTCTCTCCACAAGTAGTAATACTAAACTATTACTTGTTACTACTTGTCTGTTGTACGTTACTACAATCACATCACGATGTTACTACACTGCGTTTTACTATATTTTTTGGGTAGTGTTACTGCATAAACACGTGGTAACGTGTACCTTCCGTGCAGTAACACTTTTACTTTTGTGCAGTAACAAGTATATGGTTAGCATCTGAGACTTTTAACCTATATATTTTTGTTTCAATTCCTAATTTACTGTAATTCACCACAATATTACTGTCACATCTTACACATGCAGTAACGCTATATTGGAGGGAGGAGACCAATTTTCTTGAGAAGAGGGAGGAAGAACGGTTCTTGAGGAGGGGAGTACGTAGATGCATCTTGAAGTTTAATCCTCCATATGCAGTAACACTATAACATCATGGTGGAAACGGTTTTAAAAAATAATACATATCTTGTGAGATATTGCTTTTCAAAGATTGACATTTTGAACTTTAGCCCTCCACATGCAGTAACAGAATGTGTAATTTACAGTAACAGGGGTATATACATGCAGTAACATGGTTTTACCAAATGTATAAAATTGTTCAAAACACTCCTACATTAATCAGACATCGCTCAAAGCCACCTACAGACTTTACCTATGGCCCACCTATTCGATCTTCATCTCGTAAAAATGACATAGTAACACTGCATTTATCATGCAGTAACATAGCTATTTGGAAGTGGTAACATGCACCTATTATGTAGGAACACTTCTACTTTTGTGTAGTAACAAGTATACGGTTAGCATGTGAGGGTTTAACCCATATATTTTTGTTTCAATTCCTAGTTTATGTAGTAATACTATTCAAGAAATGCAAGACACTTTGTTACTGCAAAGCTTATTGTCTTTACTAGACTCTTATAGTAACGTTGTGATAGAACTGTAGTAACATATAGTAGTAACAAGTAATGCTATTGTATTACTACTTGTGGAGAGTCAAATTACAAAAAGAAAAGCTTTTAAGAACAATATCTCTGATGTCATGTATGGTTTTTTAAAATTGTTTGCACCATGATGCTAGAAAAAAATACTTATCAAAAGTAGATCCATCATGACTATATTTCAACTATATTTGAGCGTTGTTACTGCACGTAAAACACAGTGTTACTACACGGTGACCGTCGCGTTACTGCACAGTTTCGCGAGACGAGAGCTGAGAAGAGGTGGGTGGTGAGGGGAGTTAGTAGGCGGGTTTGACTGAGCTTTGACCGGCGGGAGGGGCTTTGACCGGCGTTTGACCGCGGTGAGAGGTGGTTTTTGGGCCTTGAAAAGGAGGGGGAGGTGGGTGTGGCCCTTGAGAGGGAGGGGTATATATATATATATATATGTGTATATATATATGAAGCCTATATACTACTTCCGAGAGTAGCTACTCCTGCAATAGACATCCAACACGTGTCCCACTTACTGGGTTCGGGTCCTGTATCACCCACCAAAAGCAGAAAGTATTCACTGACCTATAGGCGGCAGAAATTAAAATAAAATATTAAATTTGAAGTTTTGAAAAAAAAAATCAATCAACTGCACGAGCTTTATCCGGTGCATTTTCTGCATGAATGCAAGCCCGTTTGACCCGAAGGTATCGTTGGTACTCAACATACCACAAGAGCAGAAGCAGAAACAGAGGGTGCGCGGTGGCACAACATCGCCGGCGAGTAGTCGTGTAGAGCAGAAGCAGCTGGCGTTCTGCGGCACAGTATTGTC
The DNA here is from genome assembly GCA_009805545.1 of Oryza longistaminata. Taxonomy (NCBI): domain Eukaryota; kingdom Viridiplantae; phylum Streptophyta; class Magnoliopsida; order Poales; family Poaceae; genus Oryza; species Oryza longistaminata. The sequence continues at coordinate 24,686,424 of CM020181.1, forward strand.
GGCAAGCATTGATGGAGCGAAACCCATTGGAGGACGGAGGAGAAACATCGTCGGCAGTTTCTGCTGTGGCCGGTGGTTCGGCGAGGGACAGCAGAAGGTTCTCGACGCAGCCGCTAGAGGATCCAATTTGGTATGTGTACGTTCTGTCAAAATTGTTTTGTTGTTGGTTCTGTCAGAATATCGTCGGGTAAGCACTAATTTTCCTCTGAAGTTGATGGAGCAGAAACAACTCGATGAGTAAGCAGAAACATCGACAACGGTTTCTGCTCTGGCTGGCGGTGAGGGACAGCAGAAGGTTCTCGACGCAGCCGCTAGAGGATCCAATTTGGTATGTGTACGTTCTGTCAAAATTGTTTTGTTGTTGGTTCTGTCAGAATATCGTCGGGTAAGCACTAATTTTCCTCTGAAGTTGATGGAGCAGAAACAACTCGATGAGTAAGCAGAAACATCGACAACGGTTTCTGCTCTGGCTGGCGGTGAGGGACAGCAGAAGGTTCTCGACGCAGCCGCTAGAGGATCCAATTTGGTATGTGTACGTTCTGTCAAAATTGTTTTGTTGTTGGTTCTGTCAGAATATCGTCGGGTAAGCACTAATTTTCCTCTGAAGTTGATGGAGCAGAAACATCGACAACGGTTTCTGCTCTGGCTGGCGGTGAGGGACAGCAGAAGGTTCTCGACGCAGGCGCTATAGTGATCGTGGAGGTTCCAATTTGGCACGTGTACGTTCTGTTAAATTTCTTGTTCTTGGTTCTGTCAGAATATCGTCGAAAAAGAATGCTCTGAAGTCGATGGAGAAGAAACCATGCAAGGAGGAAGCAGAAACATATTCGGTGGTTTCTGCTGGTTTCTGCTTTGGAGCAGAACCAGGTGAGGGACGGCAGCAGGTTCTCGACGCAGGTGCATGTGGTCGTAGAGGAGCCAATGGATATGCGTTCAGTCTGTCAATTTTTTTGTTCCAGTTCTCTCAGCAGTTTGTAACGAAGCGTGTTCTGTTCAAATCTTAGGGATAGTTCTCTGCTGGTGGTCTGGCAACTTGTTACAGGAGAGATATGATCGATCGTGCTGTTCAGATATATAGCAGCAGATTCAAGTAAGGCTGAGAAGAGATGGACATGGTGTTCATTGCTAGATATTTGTATTTCAAGCGCAGTGTCTTTTGCTAGGCGCGATTCCATCCGGTGTAGCGTTAAAGCACATGACCATTTGCCAATGAAGAACCCATGTAGACACCGAGCCAATCAAAGGAAAATTTCCAAATAGTAGCGTTCTTTCTGAATGCCTGCTTATAGTTTGTAGTTCAGTGTTCGAGTAGTTGTATGTAGTAGGATATTTTAAATTATGTCATTGAAAGGCAACTGAGATAGTGAGATTTGAGTAGAGCATATGTATCATCTGCTTGTTGGTCAGTATAATAAAATTGGTATGATTTCTGTCTGATACTACCTTGGAACTGATTGTGATGTGCAATTGCTCGTCTTGTCTCTGTAACGAAACTACTGAAGAACAATTCGTTCAAAGAGCAGAACATATTCTAGAAATTACGTCCAAAATACGTTCGAAGAGGCCGGGTAAATATCTGGTTAGTTACTCCAAAGCTAACAAACTCAGATAGGTTCATTCAATTTTCAAATGCCACGAATAATATAAATAATATAAATATTAAACGATTGGTCAGAAAATTAGACGTGCTTAAATGAATCGGGTTAGACCATTGAACTCGATTAGACCCGTTATTATAAAAAAACAGTGCACATCCTAACGATTGAACGGACCATTGGAGTAGCTACACCTGGTAGTAGGATATATATATATATATATATACAGCACCCTAAGGCGCTACATATTAAACGGCACCTGATACAGCTCCCCACTAGGTCCATAGTGCGCAGTTAAAATTTAACTCACCGATGACCAATCTCGATCCCACCCCTGCGCCCCCTCCCCTTACTCCCATAGTCCGAGTAAATTTTTTACTTGATGTTATCCAACTTATTAGTAGTAATTTTTTAACACTAATAAACCTGCCTATATATACACACATTTGTACAGTACGGTATATTCCAAAACATTTCACCCACCTCCTCCGATTTCTCCGGATCTAGAGGGGCAGCGGAGGAGAGGCACCACGCGGGACGAGGCGTCCATCGGCGTTGGGGTGGTGGGCGGCAGGATCCGGCGTGGAGTCGGCAGCCGGCGGCGATCTCCTCATCTTCTGCGTGTCCCGTGGGAGGGAGGCGGCGTGGTGGCCGACAGCGGCGCCCAGACCCAACGGAGCGTCACACCTCGGGGAGGAGGGCCACCATGCCGGGCAGGGCATCGGCGGCATCCGGGGACAATCGCCGCTCCGGGGAAAATTTCTGCTTCGGGGACAAGCACGACAATGCCGATGCCTCCATCGTGCATCTCCTGCAGCAGCACCGGCCGGGAGGAGCTAGGCAGCAGTCAGACCCTGGATAGAAGGCGGACGTGGTGGACTGGTGGTGAACGGTGGTGATCTCCTCGTTTTCCACGCGCCCTTGGTCGTTTGGTGCCTGTGTAGGAGGGATGCGGTCATGCGGTACGGTGGCAGAGGTGGCGCTGCCGTATATCCGGTGGTCCTCAGGCGATGGCGACGAGGTCCATCGGCTACCGGCGGGGGAACTGGTCATGGCCGCGTGGTAGGACGAGGACGGCCAGCCGACCCCTCCGACTAGCTCGCTAGCGCTCTTGCAGTCCGTGTCACTGGTCAGATCCAAGAAGGCCTTCGTCAAGTTGTTCCATCTCGCTTCCGATGCAATGACGACGATGTGTGGGCGGTGTGGCTCCATGAGTAGTCACGCACCCGTGCACGGTGCACCCCTCTCGCCTGCGTGTCTGCTCTCGCCGGCAGCGCTACCAGCCTACCACAGTCGGCCTGCAGGTATCCCCTATGGCTAGCATCAGATATGGAGGTGGAGGCAGTGATCCTGATGGCAGCTCAGATCTGGGAGGTGACGGCCGGTGGTAGGTCAGCCGATATGTGGGCGGCCAGGACGCACGACATCAGGATTCAGGGCTGGCCACTGCTACATCGTCGCGAAAGCAGGGATCCTTGCCATTGACAGCTAGTTATCCAATGCTGGCAGCTGCCTTTCCTCTTTCTCAGAACTTGTTTCTTGTTTGCTCTCTTCATTTTTTTTTTACCCGTACAGCGGCTAATACGATGTAACGATGTAACTATATGTATGGTAAAATAGTATTAGTTCAAATATTTGCTGTGATTAATGATGTAATAACAATGAAAATACAAGAGTAAAATTTTTACTACAATAACACGAGTAAAAATATTACTACGAGGATGTACTAGAAAAAATTTTACTACGAGAAAAATATATCCGAGTAAAAATATTACTACGAGAACTCGTAAAATATATGTGAGCAGAAGAATTTCTATGAGAACTGTATGAGAGTAAAAATTTTACTAACTTTAGAGAGATTTACCGAGTAGCTAATATATACGGAGTGAAAATTTTACCGAGGTATATTTTTGCTGGGAATTAATTTACTGACCATGCAACAATAATGAAAAAAGAAATTTGGGGAGCACACGTGGGGACCATGGTGCCACGTGTGGATCAGGAAGATGAATCTCACGTCAAAACAGAAACGGAAATCACGCTCAGTGGGGAATTGAATCTCATGTCAAAACAGAAACAGAAATCACGCTCGGTGGGGACAGGGGAGAGTAATTTTTTCACCGAGATCGGGCACGCGTGGGAGCAGAGAGGAACGGGAAAACCGGACGTGGAGACTATCGTGAGTAGCGCTACAAAGTTTTCTAACGCGCGGCGGTATGTGTGTGTCTATATATATATATATAGCCAATCCCACCTCCCCCATCATTCCTAGGGCCCAAATCCCCCTCCCATCGCAGTCAAAGGCTGGTCAATGCCCCTTCCGACGGTCAAACCCGAGTCAAACCGCCCATTGACTCCCTCCCCCGCCCACCACTTTGCTGTTCACGTCTCGCAGGAATTCCGCAGTAATATAACGGTCATCGTGCAGTAACAGGACAACTTTCTCGCTAGAAGTAAACAACATCAAAAAATAGTCATGATGGATCTAGTTTTGTTAAGTATTTTTTTACGAACATCATGGTGTAGATGGATTAGAAAAATACTATATAACGTGAGAGATATTGCTCTTTAAAGATTGGATTTACTTTTTTTCAGTTCTCGTCTCGCTGGAACGGCGTAGTAACGCGACGATCAATATGCAGTAACACGATTACTTTCTGCAGTAACAACGTTATAAAAGCATTTTTGTCTCGATCATCGTGTAGTAACAGGACTATTGTCTCGTTGTAACATCGTTTTAAAGCATTATGGTGAAAACGGTTCTAAAAATAATTTGCGATGTGAGAGATATTATTGTTTAAAGACTTCAATTCTAAAAGTTCACTTGTACTAAGCTTGCTACTACGTATCTTTGTATCTTTGTATGGATAAAGAGAAGTACTTTTAGCACTTGTGTTAACTTGTGACCATGCACATACACTTTTTTAGCACTTGTATTTTGTATAAGATTGAGATTTAAAAATTTAGCTATGCGCAAGCAGTGGTACTGTAGTAGTACTACCATATGTTCTCTGTTACTGCAATTTCATCATGATGTTACTGCAAAAGTGCAGTGCAGTAACGACCTATGAATTTCGCAGTAACGGCCTATAAATTTCACAGTAACGTATCGTGTTACTGCAGTTCTGCGATAATATTACTACCGAATCATAATAACAAGGTATGATTTCCTACAGTAACATAATGGGTTTGTGTTCATAAAATTTGAATAGATATATAGAGAAAGAAAACAATGATCTTAAATCACAAAGTGTTGTAAGGTGAATTGATTAGGAGAGTTTGTTATGAACCATGAATCATGGGTTCTAGTCTTGAATTCAGCAATTTATTTTTATTTTTCTCAAAAAAGAAAAGAATAGGAGGAAAAATAAGAGAAGGGAGGGAGAAGAAGAAAAAAAGAATAGGAGGAAAAATAAGAGAAGGAGGGAGAAGAAAAAAGGAGGGAGAGATGGGGAGAGATCGAGGGAAGGAGAGATCGAGGAAGGAAGGAGTAAGGCGCGCGCCAGGAGTGGGTGGGCCGTGGGGTCGCCGGGAACCGGGAGGGAGCGAAGGGAGGGAGGAGGGGACGCGCGCCAGGACAGGGTGGGGTCGCCGGGAGGGAGGGGGCGCGCGTGGGACTTGGGGGGAGGAGGGGTGGGCTGGGCTGGATCGGGAGTTGAGGGAGAGGGGGGTGTAGAATAGTTATTCTAGGGGAGGGGTAAAAGCAATTGCATGCCAACGCTCTCCGTTCAAATGTGCACCAAATCCGGTGAGCAACTGTGCACATGCATGCAGTGATTTGCTAATGGATAATCCATTAAAAAGGGGGAGTACATACACCTTAGGTGTACTGAAGAGCCGTCCTCTATATATATATATATATATATATAAGTCTTGCTAATTATATAAAATAATTCGTGCAAGATAAAATCTTGGGAAAATTCATATAGGCTCTAATCAACACATACAACTCACTGTAATTTTGAAATAATTTAATAACTAAATTTGATATCTCAAATAAATCAGTCAAACCAGTGTTAATTATAATCCTTAATCGGCTAAAGCCTATCCTCATCAAAATGTGTATTAAATTGTGTATAAGTGTATGAGTTAAATAATTTATTAAAATACTAGGTTAATTATCAAGAATAAATATATTTTTGTCAGAATTTATTTAATATTTTTAGACCTCCTAAAAATTCAAACAATCTCCTATCGGGCTCATCTTCTCAAATTTTCTGAGAACAAACTACACATAATTTTTTAGTGCAATAAAAGAAAATGGAAACTATGTACATTCACCTACCTCCAGTAAAATCCACATGAATTTATCTACACCACAAATTAATCTATGAATTAACAAATATGGGGAAGAGAAATAATCCTGGAAATAAATGAAAAACGTCTTTCACTCATGTTCCTACCCTAGATGGGATGACAATTTTACCCATGGCTTCGGGTATCCGTGGATACCCGACCCGATGGTCACGGGCGTGGGTGTGATATTTTACCCATGGGCACGCCTGCCCGAGACCCGAAGACATCATGGGTAATAGTCGGGTTTCATTTTTTACCCGTGGGTAACCCATGCCCGACCCGATACATATGTATTAGCTAATTTTGACTCATTTCTTAACTCTTATACCATTTCTCTTGGTTCATTTGTGATGCTAACTGATACTAAGTTGTGATGTAATTCAAATTATTGTTGATAAACGATAATTTGGTAAATTATTAATTTTATTTCTCTTTGTTAAATTACATATCTTTGTTATTATTCATGTGAGATTCATTGGGTACCTGCCGGACATACCCGCGCCCGCCGGGCATGGGTACGGGCTTGGAGTTTTGCCCGCTAACTCTAGTGAGTAGGGTACGGGCGAGCAATGTCGGGCATTGGGTCGGGCATGGTTTTGTTCTACCTGTGGCCAACCCGATCCATTGCCATCCCTATACCCATCCCTCACACCCACACCTAGCAACCATCGCCCTGGACCCACCTTTCATCGTCCCTATGTCGCCCCATCTCTGTGTCTATTCCCCAGCCGACCAAGATACACCGAGGGAAAGAGAGAGCGAGGAGGAAGCGGTGCCGACCGGCACTGGACGCGCGCGACGCATGGCCTCGACGTGGCAACGCCGAGCCGAGTCTTCATCTCCTCCCAGCTGCATCGCTCATTCCCATTCCTCACTCCAGTGCCGACCAAACCGAGAGCGAATGACCTCAGCCTCTCCGACGCCTTATCTCCGCTGCCGGCTGCGAAGAAAGACGACCCCGCCAATTGTCGTCATGCCGTCGTCGTTGTTATATTTTCCCTGATCCATGATCTCCTCTCGACGCCGGTTCCATCCCTTCTGGCCTAGCCCTCTATCGTGCAGTGAGCGCACGGGAACGCGGACCTCGCCGACGATGCTCTGGAGCACGCACTGGACGCCGCCATCGGGACATCGTCTTCGTCGACGTCGAACCGGAGCAAGCCGAGCTGAGCCACCGCGCCATAAACATCTCCTCGTTGTCCTCTCCTAAAGACCTCATGAACCCCAGCCGGAGGCGCTGCGAGGAGGAAGAACGACATCGTTTTCTCCAACTCCGGTCAACCGTCGCCATGGTCGATTCCGCCTCCTCCGGTGAGCCATTGTCCGATTATTTGCGCATGGACCATCCCTAGAACCTCTCTAACACGAGGACATACCTGTATGGCAGTTCTTTGAGGGCATCGAGTCGTCGCCGTTCACCCGAAGCTCCCCGCCGTCGCCGAACCGTTCTGCGCATGGTCGCCGCTACCAACACCTCGCCAAGTTTCATTGGACGCACCGTAAGCATCCTAGGATCCCATAGAGGCACATGCATGTAGCAAAACATCTAGATCGATGCTCTACCTTCACATTCACCATCACCCCGAGAGCCGCCGCCGCTTGCGCCACCGCTACAATCAAATTTGGTCACCATCAGCCGTGATTCAACTACAAACGGGTGCTCTAGAACCTTAGATACATTTGCTATTTTGGACACATGGCGAGATCGGCCACCGTTCGCCACCGGCGAACCCAAATATGGCCGCCGGCCATTCATGCCACCCCTGTCCAGGTCGCAGGGACCTCTACTGCAAGAATCAAAACTCTAGATGCTATTTTGTAAACGTTCGCTCACACAGAGAACAGTCACAGGACCGCGGGGTCTATTCCCTTCGAACTTTAGGGGTCTTTTTGCATATTTCTAGAAAAATCTAAATGAAATGCCTAAAGCTTTATATTTTCAACAGAAAGACATGTAAAGTTGTAAAATCCATAACAAATTGAAAACAACTCATTTTGGATTAAATCAAATTTCTGTGAACTCAACAAAATCATTAACTTTAATGTTATGGCATAAAAACTTGCACTCACTGTACAAACGTTTCCTCTAAAATTCATCTAAGTAAAATCACACATAAAACTTGCACAAATTTATAAAATGCATAGAAAATTCATTACAACTCAAAATTAATAAAAATCAGTTTCCACAGATCCACCGACTTATTTTCTTCTATAAAGTAAAATAAAATAGTATACATACTTTTACATCAAATGCCTACAAAAATATTATCTACAAAATGATTAGTTTTGGATAAGCTGAACATTAGAAATTCAAATAAAATTTGTCTCAACTCCTTTTTAGATGAACTCAAGTTCTGTAGAATCACAAAAATTATGCACTTCAATGATATAAATTAAGAATGCACATTCACAGTACATGAAAATCTCCTAAACTTTAATGTGAGGAGATAATCAACATAGAGCACACATTAACTTGTAAAATTTTTTAGAAAATTCATATTTAATCCAAATGGAGTGAACCAAGTATCTATGTAACCAGCAAGAAGTGAGCTTCATCCCAGTAAAATAGAATATGGCACCTTCCGTACTAAATATATCTCTAAACTTTAAATTGATAAACTAGATGCTAATCACATACTACAAGTTAAGCAAATTATATAAAATACATCCAAACTCCAAATAAACCAAATGGATCCTAGATGGACCAGAGAAAATATAACTCCAACCTCTCCCACAAAATTCTTAATGCACTTAGCTTATATAATAATTTCAAGGTTAATATAATGTATTGCTAGCATAGACTAGAGCACCCCTAGTTTATAAAGTATGAACCATGATAAGACCATAAACTTATGAATTAAAAATGGTTTAGTTAACCAAATTATTCCTTTTACTCAACTCAATCAATAAGTAACATATTCTGGATATAAAACTCCCAACTTCCAAGACATGTACATGTAGAACATTATATGCCTACAACACATTATAACTTGTAAAATTCATAAGAAAATCATTATAACTTCAAAAATTGTAAAACCAAATGTATAGTCTTAGAAAAAACACCACCACACCTCTGTGAAGTTAAATATAATAAAATTCACATGCAAAAATATTTCATAATGCTACCTAAGCCAATACTACACTATATCGATGTAACTTCTAAAATTCGTAAATCCCAAATAAAAAGTGATAAAATAGAAATTATTTCACCTAAATTCATTTTAGACCAGAACCTACCAACTGTGCACAAATCATGCATCTTCGAGCATTTGGAATTTTTACATGTTTTGGTATTTATCATTACCATTATTTTCTTTAAAAGTACGAAATCAATACCGGTGAAGGAGATGAATTATAATTAATCTTAGGGAGGTCATATGTCAACCAAGGCAAGTTTTGCCCTTACTTTGAACATATTGAATCCTATGTTTTTCGGGCTAAATGTTTTGTTTGTAAAGTTGCACGTGTATTTCTAACTATTGAAACTTTCAAAAACTATAAGTTGTAGTTATGTCCTAAAGATGCATGAATCCCCTTTTTAAAATCACTCCCTTACTGTTTTGAACCTTAGGATTAATTAGAGTACTTTATTTGTGCTCATATGACTATACTATGTGTTTATAAAGTGCAAATGGTTAGTGATAAATAAAAAGTAAAAACATGGTTATGGGTCACTTACTATACTTTTTTTAAGGCTTTTTTGAATATTATGGACAGAGGTGAATCTCTGATTATTTGTGAAATCAAATGAGATAAAATGTGATTTTTAGACTTGGGCGGCAAGTGGTATGCATATGGTAGTAGTTGCATACCGATAGGGGGAGTGTTCGCCTAAGTCGATTAAGGACCAAACATCATATCACCCATTATGTTTACCGTACATCCACATGTGTCTATGGGGGACCTTGGCCTATTAAGTTAAACACTTGTCTAGCCTTGCATTCAGGAGGCCGTTGTAGTAGAGGTAGCGGTCACGAGTGTACGGTGGGCTACCTATAGAAACTACCCATATGTGTGTGTGATCGTACGATGATACGTTCCCTACGTGTGTATTTTCCGTGAGGGGACGAGTGTAATGTTCCGCCTCACGGAATGGGCGTCTAAGTCTTTCCAATACTACGGTATTGTGCCACGTGGTGGGGTCCGTTCGATGTTCGCCACCACAGCATTATGTTTAAAGCGTGGGCCCGCCACTTAACGGTTCTAGGTCATATTCCATGTATGCCTAGGATGGGGGAACATGTATCGTGCTCATGCAAGGTTAGATAATACTTAATGTAAAAGCCTCGTTATGACCTCTAGACCACATTCAACGTGTAGAATGTGGTAGAGCCTTGCAAACTCGAAACAAACTAGAGTGTTCATATCATGTGGGTAAAGCTGTACAAACTTTGCAGAGTTCTAAAAACTAATCGATTAGCCATACTCACGGTCATCAGTGGCATGATGATATACTATGGGTATAATCTTGTGATTTCTAAATGCTTTTGGAACTAAATGTTTGAGAATGATGATAAGTAGTACGATTGCCTTACTTTTGGATTGGTAAGGGAATGATGCTTATCTACATATGTTGACCATGCCATGATTATTACGCTTTACATATTTCTTAAATTTTTTGCTTAAATTACGTTGCAAATGGTTTGTGAACTAAAATTTGCTTTATGCTGAAAATTAAAACCACAAATAGCCTTCCTTTGACTTAGAGCTTTCATGTATATAGGTTTGATAGTGCTCTTGCCAGTACATTAATCAAATTAATATACTGAGTCTTGCCATGATTTGTCTAACTTATGTTTTACAGGGAATAGACTTGGCATAATTTGAGTGATGCGGGTTTCGACTGCTTTTTCTAGGATTTGAACTTAATGGGGTAAACCCCTAGTCGGTGTGCTTGTGTTTGGGTAGTTAAGCTTCCGATGTTCTCTGATATAATTATATTTGGCCGGTCGGCCATTGTAATTATTAAGTAGTTGTAATTTGAAATCACTTTCGTCTTAAATGTATTTTGCTATGTATCATCATGCTTAAGATGAAAGTGTGAATCTACTGCACATCCTGGGAACTAGATTCACATCAGTATGAATTAAGAATATTTTAGATGTTGTAGATCTTTAGCCATTGTCAAGTCTCGGAATGTGTAACATATCTGGTCGTCGTCTTCGAGCGGTTCAAGGGGTACATCTCAGGCTGAAGTTGACTAGCAGGCTAAAAGCTCAGCAATGTCTCTAATATTCTTCTCTCGAGGCGTCGGATATTTCATTATGTTTGTTTGATGACTTGAATTATTCACTTCATCTCTCAAATATAATGGGAGATCTGAAGAGCCTACGACACAAGGGGAGATTTATAAGAGAAAACTATGCTAATAATTTATATATTACTCATATACATCCTCCGACACAAGAGAAGATTTAATTTATATATTACTTATATACATCCTCCGACACAAGAGAATTTTAATTTATATATTACTTATATACATCCTCCGACACAAGAGAATTTTAATTTATATATTACTTATATACATCCTCCGACACAAGAGAATTTTAATTTATATATTACTTATATACATCCTCCGACACAAGAGAAAGATTTATAAGAGAGAACTATGCTAATAATTTATATATTACTTATATACATTATAGTCTAAGCAGGGGTTAATTCATTTATACTGGGTAGAGTGACACGATGTAAGAAAAACTCATACTCTCATTAAATAAATCTAGGCTATGTGAAGAAAGAAATAGAAAACAAATAATTCCTATACTTATAGTATACATACATCTTTAGTTTACAATTTCTAGTATATAGCTATGCAACCAATACCCCCTAACAGTGCCTTCCTGGTGTTTTGAGAGACCAACCCTGATTGCCGAGTTTCTCACGACAACCCGTCATGACCATCCAACCGGGATCAAATACGGAGTTTCTTACAACAACCTGTCATGATCATCCTACCAGAATCAAATACGGAGGAGTACCCACCCAAGGAAAGTGTCTTAGGAATATATACTAACGTAGAGGAATACCCGTACTGAGCTATCACCATATATGCCCAAATAATGATAAATCTAAGCACCATGTTTACATTATTAAATACTACTCCATATCCTCTAGAATGACATAGAGCAATCTTTCGCATGAACATTAAACCCACACCATTGCACCTCTATGGTAAGCTAGTCACACAACTATATCGAGACAAATATAAAATAAAGCCGGTACTTAGATAAAGTAAAATACCGAAGATATATAAAGAAGAATATTCTATTAATTTGACAAGTCCTACAAAAGGAGAGAAAAGCTGCTAGAGCCATACCCGAAATCTCCTAGAGACTAGAGGACTAAAAAAAAAACTATTCTATTCTACTCTACTAGCACTAGAGTACTAAACTAAACTTGAGAGAGAGATCAAGAGCTTCTTCCTTGAGTGTGTGTTGGAGTGGAGAAGGTGAGGTACTTTTATAGCTGAACTATGAGATGGTTGGAAAGGTCGGAAACGTCCACACCAAACCCTGCATCCAACGGAGCAGGTGCTTGGGCTGGCCCAACCAGCCTAGTTTTTTGCAGGCCATCTCCCTGTTGGCTCCTCACTTCAGTGATGTGGAGTTTGGGCCTTTTGAGGTTATTTCTCTGGTTTTGTAGGCCCATTTACTCATAAGCCTACTTCTCGACAGCGTCTGATTGATCATTCATTAGTTTTCCTGTCGATTCTCCTTCATTTGTGTAGCAATCTCTGCAATCGAATAAAATCCAAGTACAATTAGAAATAGATTATTCTAAAACAAATATGCATTGCAAGTATAGCTAGTTCTCCTTTATTTTAGTTATATTGACGGTCGAAATTGGTCTATAATGACCGTCAACAATAATATACAAAGAATTTTTTGGCGCCATTGCTAGGAATTATATTTCTAGTAGTGTCGTTAAGAAATATCAACAAGCATTTCTGGCGCCGTTGCTAGGGAAGATTAATGATTAAGAGATTATTATATGGTAATAACTTTATATTTACCTATGTATAATCATTGTCCTTTGCAGGCTAACCTTGGTTGTTTTCACTTTTGTCGTGAAAACAGGGTAGTGTATGACCGGTTTCAATTTGCCGAAAAACTTCCAAGACAACCCAGAAGTTTTCTTTAGGATTGTCAAACCGCAAGTTGTCCCTTCGCAGAAAACATTATCGGCAAAGAAACCAGCCATCCCAGCGTCACCGAGCTTCAAGAACATGGCTGAGAAGACCCTCCATGAGTTTGTTGCTCCCTCCGCTGACAATGTGCCCATTGGACCGCACGTCAACTTAGGAGATGGCGACTTTGACTTGAAGACTAGCCTCATTATGATGGCGCAGGCAAGCTCATTCTGTGGCATGCCGGTGCTCATCTTCAACAGTTCTTGGAGATCTGTAGCACGAGCACGATGAAAGGCGTCAGCCCAGACGCCGGCAGGCTTAGACTGTTTCCGTTTTCCCTCTATGGGAAAGCAAAGCAGTGATTTTATGCCAACCGTGCAAAGATAGACACTTGGAACTAATGCTCTACAGCATTCCTATCAAAGTTCTTTCCGATGGGCAAGACCAATGCCCTTCGTGGGAGAATTTCAAGCTTCCAGCAGAAGGGACGAGTCCATTCCGGAATCCTGGGAAAGGCTGCAAGAGTACGTTGCCGCCTGTCCTCATCATGGGATGGACGACTGGCTGATCCTGCCGAGTTTTTACAATGGACTCACCCCCTCGTCCCGGGACCATTTGGACGCGGCTACTGGAGTAGCCTTCTTCTCAAAGACGATCAGAGGAGCCGTCGACTTAATTGAGAAGATGGTCTCGAACATGGGCTGGAGCGAAGAACGACTCCAGACCCGTGGCATGCATACCATCAAGGAGACGGAAATCCTAGCCGCAAAACTGGACTTCCTGATGAAGCGCTTGGACGACTAGGAAAAGAACAAGCTGAGGCACAGTCAAGGCCTTGGACTCGTACATCACGTGTGAGGTCTGCGAGAATGCAGGTCATTCCGGGACAGTCTGTCTCGAGACCCGTGAGGAAGCAATGTTCATGAATAACAATAGATATCGTCCGCAAGGAGGCCATAGGTGGAACCAGCCCTGCCTGTTCTACCAAGGAGGCAATGGCAACAACGGTAATTTTAATAATCAACCTCCCTTGAAAGATCTTGTTTTTGCCCAAGCTAAAACTACTGATGCTTTAAGAAGAAGCTAACTGCCAATAAGTGCTTTAATCAACTGACGGCTTAGCTTTCGCTTTCTAAAACCAGCTGATATTTAATAAGATGCTAGAAACTCAACTGGTACAACTAGCTGCTCTAGTTCCAGTAAAACATCATGATGATAACTATTGTACAACCAGTGCAACCCCTCCCGCTAGAGAGTACTAGAGAGAGAGAGAGTGCATAACATTTACAAAGATATTAGAGTGACATGCTTTCTTATTCAGTCTCTTCCTCAAGTGTACAATAATGAATCTCATCCCCTCTATTAATAGGCATCCTGTTTCCTAAAAGAGGCAATGCAGGAACAAGTTAAACTGTTCGGCGGTCTCTAAATTCCTCCCACAATGTTGGCAAAAAGATAATTATTTAGCCAACCCCTCAATTGCAAGCAATCGCTGTTCATAGTCAATTATGGAGCAGCGACAGCCACCCAAAGAATTTGCAGGACAGACTTTGTTTGTCCATGGGGCTCTCCATGAACTGACATGTATGCCTACAAAAACAAAACCCGCACTCCTGTCTACTTCCTCCGTTTCACAATGTAAGACTTTCTAGCATTGCCTATATTCATATAGATGTTAATGAATCTAAACACACACACACACATATGAATGTGGGCAATGCTAAAAGTCTTCTGATATCTTGCAAGAAAGTTCAGAAAGTCTGAAACAATAATGTAGTTTCGAATGCATAGCAATTAAATAAAAATAGAATTGTTTCAACCATTTGCAAAAATGTGCAATCAACAATATAATATCTCAGACATATGATAATCACTGAAATAGTTCCACCAAACTAACAATATATAATATCTCAGTTGTGTGCGGTATGAGATGCTAACTTTGAATGAATGCACCGTGGATTAACCTAGAATCCAATAGAACTTAGGGTAAATTTTTAGCCTCATCAATACTGTAAAAGTAACTCATAGGGCAACTAAATCCCACCAGATTGTTAATTAAAACCATTGATGCAGGCCAAAAGACTAATCCAGAATAGAAAGTTGCCTTAACTTTGAAATGGACACTTCAAGGATGAAATCTTGGATCTTGACCAATGGTTTGCAAGTACATGATTCTCGTTGAAATCTTTCGATTTTGGTTCTTGTTGATATTATAGGTACCCTAGAACAAATACCAAATCTGAAGTAGCATATAATAAAAAGGACATAGACTGGAAGTAGTAGCTGCAAACATGGGTCCATTATATTTATTTTATAATCTATAACTGCTTGTGTACACAGCCATGAGGAAACCAGCAGAATAAGAAAACCTAATGTCCCCGTTACAATTGAACAATATGCGAGTGCCACTTGAAGGAAACGGTAACAAAATAAATTACTTTGATTTCTATGTTTAACAATTGGCATTACCGAAAGAGTGTTATCTTAGATACCTTCTTGTCATGCACGACTTTCTTAGGACATGGCATATTAAATTGGTCCATATGGTGTTGCAGATGAAGCACCAATGTGATAATTGAACTCTAGAAAGAAGAGATGCACAGGATCCTGTTGGGTTGGAGGAAAGGAAGGGAACCATAAGGGTAATAAGAGTGTAATCTACATACTATGGCCTACAATAGCAATCAAAACATTTATTATGTTCCACAATGTATGTGGAATCTACAGAGTATTATAACTTCATATTTACGTAACTCATTAAAGAATCAGTAATTCGCAGATATCACATAGAAACACCTAACCACTTCAAAAGAGCTCGAAAAGAAGACCTACTCAGTTTGTCAGCGTACTATTATCTCTAAGAACAAAAAGACATATATGAGAAATGTATTTCATATCAAACTAAAAGAGCATAGGGGAAAATAATGTATGTCACTAAACGACATTGTTGATTATGAGAAAAAAGTCTGAAACACAAACATATGTATTAACCGGCTTCAACCTCATAACATAGAAAACCAAGGAACAATGTGCATTCTGAGTGGAGACAGCTGCAATTAAGAACAAATAATGTGATGCGAAAATTACCAATCTGCAATATATAGCAGATGCAAAAGAAAAGCGGGATGATGGCTGACGAAGGGGATATAGGACTAAAATACGTGTCTTAGTCGCATGAATGAGCAGCAAGACCTGAAACCAGGGATGCCCTGCTCTGCTGTCTACTCACCAAATTGGTGACGCAATCACCTCAATGTTAACCCATGGCAATGATTTGTATTAGTACTGCAAGCACTCATGTATAAATAGGTAAAGCTGATCCTTTTTAAGTACCAATGAGAGAATAAAGAAGCATACCTTGTCTTTCTCATATGAGCTAAGAAAAAAAGAATCTGAACACAACCTACCTGTTATATGTTGCTCAAATCACATTCATGAACAGCTCTTGCTTCGTCTGTATCTTGGACATGCAAATTGGGACTTCAGAGATCCATAAAATTAGACAAATTCACAATGAATTAAGAATCACATATTGCTTAGAGAGAGAATGGAATTACTCTGGGCTCCTTGATGTGACTCCAATGCAAGCATCACCAGGTGATCCAGGCGGGATGACATTATTTCCGCGGTAATTGCCTGTCAATATCAGGTTTCCTCTCCCAAAGAAAAATAAAATGAAAAGCAAAGACTGAGCCATTGCCGACTTGCTATTCCCTACCATCGTCCTAACCAAGCCGCTAGCCGCCGCCATCCCTAGCCATCGACCTGACCGAGCAACAGCCGTCGTCATCACAGTAATGGCCAAGCCACGACCCTCCTCCTTCCTTCTCCCCAACAGCTGCACCGCTCCTACCTTCTCCTCCTACCAAACCCGGCGACCTCTATAAGCCGAATCTAACACTGGGTGGAGCTGAGAGAAGGAGAGGGGCGGTGGAGGTGTAGAGAAGGAGAGTAGTAGAGGGTGGCAGCGACAGCTTGCTCCCTCGCTTCCAAGGCTCCAAGCAACAGGATCCACCGGCGGGAGACCAAACCATCGACGGCCCGCCAACGGATCTGGCGCTACACCAAGAGGGACGAAGAAGAAGGTGGAGGCGGCTCACATCTCTTTCATCTGGGCAGTCTGATCCATTTGTGGGGAGGCTGGCCTCCCTCATTGGTAGCTGCAGCGACTAGACCGAGAGAGGCGAGGGCGGGCTGCCTGCGGCGGGAGGAGGGCAAGGCAGCGGCGCGCGCGAGGAGAGGAGGGCGAGGCGACGTGGGTAAGAAGAACGTCGGGTGGCCGAGCTGCGCATTGAGTGGTGCGAGGTTGAGGTGGCTAGGGTTTTTGGCAAATCCATACCGTCTGTTCGCAATCCAACGATCAGACGATGGTGGAAGGGTAGCCAGGCTGGGACACGTGGACGATCAGATCGACCTTAGCACGTGATCCGACGGGCCACGTTAACAGGGATGCACACACTATTAGCGGAAAGAGCAAGGGTTTTTCTGAAAAAAGTGGATGACATGGCGCTCTAAATCTCCAGCGCTCCCACGACGTTTAGAGAGATTAATATGCACCATCTCCTCGGTCCTCGCTCAGGAAAATTGGATACCATCAGCAAGACAAGTTTTCACAGTCCATCTCACTGGTACACAACCGCACCTTACAGGCAGCTTCTTTACACAAAATGCGCCATTCTTAGACTAATATGGCTGGAGCTGCCTACCTATTGATGTATAAATAAAAGAAAACTAAAAGGAACAACCGTCTCCTATTTTGGACCTTAGAGACAAATATCGTGAGCAAGAAACAAGATCATGCATGCCAAAACTAAATTAAAGACTATGAACTTGTTTCAGTTTCTATCCATCAGACATACAGATGTAAAACTGAATTGATCGAAGTGCCAGCACCACACCACATGATCAGGTAGGGCACATTCACAACTTTACCCAGCATTGTAGAAGACCTTCAGATCTAATTTTGACAACGATTAGCTCATTCGTGACCACAGAAACAGTGGCAGTTTAGCTCAGACATCATCAGTATCATCTGTCTTCTGCTTCTTCCACTTATAGGCTGCTTCAAGGATCTTGAGGTTTGGAGCCAGCGCAACCTCATCGGGGAAAATATAATCAATGTACTCTTCATACCTAAGGTTAACAAAATATTGTATCAATACATTTGTTCCCTAAATTGCAGGCAACCTAAATGGAAAACAGGCTATGTGAACAGATTAGGAGTCAGAACGTTGAAAAGCATATAACAGAATAAGATGAAGCGTTTTAGAAAAAACTATATAGCATAATGAAATAACTGAGTAAGGAACATACGCAACAGTGGAGCCATCCTCTGTAGGAATTGGTCTCTTTCTCTTCACTTTCCTTGGCGCCTTTTTCTGCACTAAGGTGACATCACCAAGGTCACCAAAGCTCACCTCCTTGTTAAGCCATTCTTCAAGGAGCATTGCTCTTTCCTCCTTTAACTCTGGAGCACTAGTTCTGAAGTATTCGAATGCTCTTTCAAAGATTGCTGAAATTGAAAAAAAAAAAGGAAATATAAGTTAGGTTTATTGCACTTTGAATGACAAAAGGAACAGAGGTACCCGCCTAACTTCAATTACCCACGAATAAATTTGCTCTCAATTACCTCGGCACCTTCGAACCCGTTCTATCTGCTGTTCATGATAACTAACTTCATTCTTAATCTCCTCACTCTCACTGTCTTCCCCAGCCAAACCAGCCGAGGCCTCAAACTCGGTATAGCTTATCCATACCTTCAAATGTTTTGTTCTATCAAGCAATCTCTCGTATAGTTCGCGAGTCCTATCGAATTCATTTTCATCAATTTCAAACTGCAAGTACTCCTGTAAGATACAAAACAGGAAATGATTAAGAATACATAGCAAATAAACACATGAAACTCCAGGATGGACTAAATAAGTCAGTATCTGTAGATTTTCTAAGACCATTGCTTGATGGCTCTCTCAGTTGTAACATGTATAACAGTGTCACGACCTGAGGTCATGACAGGATACCCACAGCCAGGAAGATAGACGTGCGTCATCAGCTCCTGGAGAAGGGATGTAGATTTAGGCTAGGGAGAAGAACATTATGGGGAGGGAGAGATTAGACTAAGTGATATTCATCATTGCTTAATGATAATAGACTTCCCATCCTTATATAGATGGAATAATTGGACTCTTAAGTAAGGACTCGACCTAGTCTTATCTTTAACTCTTACTGATGTATTATCCCTAACCTAACTAATAATCTTATATCTAAGTTGCCTGGTATGGGCTGCCCATGGGCGCCTTACGGCCCAATGCCCATGCACAGTTTTGTATAGAGAATTTTATCCTTATTCCTGCAGTAACTAAATATTCCAATTATTCTAGTGAAATTACTGAAAGAAACTGCCTTTTTTTAATTCACCATCACAGCAGGGCCTAACTATTTGAAAAACTTCCTAATAGAAGGCCCAAATTTTCAGAATGTGCTCTTTGTATTCTGGACATAAATGTAAAATGTTGATAGTCCATCACATTTTGTCCTAAGAAAAAAAAGGATGACGAAATTCAAGACCATACAGGAGCGTAAAAGAGTTTCCTATTAGCTGGCATTAGTACTATACACATGGTTCAGCCCTTCACCTTTCAAGGGGGAATAAGAGCCAAAAAACCAAAAGAGTACAAGAATGCCAAAAAAAGTGCCGCCTGATTTACGCAAATGAGGCATCTAAAATAGATATGCTTATTCTAAATAAGCATGTATGTCAAAATCTTACATTGAATAATATAACAACATCAATATGCCACTGCTGTGAAATAGCAGATATTATCATATAGTTGAAGAGAAATATGCTTCTAGCCTTGCTGAAGTAAATCTGATAGAATAGAAATTGAAGAATAGACAACAAATAACAATCACGCCACAGTTTTTTGAGTGCCAGAATATAATAATGCAAAGATCAATGGTAAAACAATACACACTTCAATACACAAAGCCTAGATCTCAAAAAAGAAATAAATATTGGGATTCAGTGTTCAAAACAAGAAAAATGGGACTAGTTATGCAGCATGCCCATTATGCCCATAAAAGTTACACCTTCCATATTATGGAGAACAACCAAGAAAGATACCAATCAAGCTTATTTTCTATTCTCTAGCTAGTATGTCAAACACATTATAGCATTATATTGAAATCTAGAAACAAAGCTGATCGGTAAATATCAACTTTGCTTTGTATTCATGAAATGAACAGAACCTTTAATCAAAACATGAGCAGATATGAACCAATATTATCAAGTAAAATGTATTTTAGGACCAAAGAATCGGCCATAGAAGAATTGGTATAGGTATTAGGTAGAACCATCCCACTACTGTTGTTTACAGAATGTGTTTTGAATTGGCATGGTTTCAAAAAGTAGGCATGGGTTATGATGGTTCTTTAACTTGATAATCAAAACATTTCTCAACGGTGAATATAATTGTCCCTTTTTTACATTGAAAATACATACATTGTTGGACTATGGATATTCAGATACATTATAAAATATAAATGTTGGAATGCTTAGGCGCCACAGCAATACCAATAAAACGAGGAAAAAGTTTTTATGTGATGAGTGGGTGGTGTCTCAGACAATGTCAATTCAACAGTTCACTACAATATGAAATCAACTGATTTTAGAAATTAAAACAATGCTTGTATACGTTTCACTATAGAACCATTTACCACTTGAGGAACAAGAGAAATAAGAAATACATATCTACCACTTCTAGTTTGAAAGCCCTAAAAAAGAGGATATACTAGGATAACAGAAAGAACAACACACCTTCCACAGAACTTCTGGTGTATCAAGGGCTGGCTGAGCAATAGCAAGCTCATATATGGAACGAGCACGATCAGTCTCACTAAGGTTCTTCTCTAATTCAGCATACTTCCTCCAGGCATAACAGTTTGCTGGAGACCATTCAATATACTTCTCATAGAGAGTCCTACAACGGTCAAAATTACCAAGATACAACTCAATCTCAATGTACTTTTTGAATATCTTGCCCTTTGGAGACATCCCAATGGCATTTCCGAGTATCTGCCGTGCAGCTTTAAGATTCCTCTGCCTTATCTCAAACTGGGCTGCCATGAGCCACATCTTGGCAAAAGTGAATTTCTTGTGTGGAACCAATTTGAGACACTCGCTGTAAACTTCCCTGGTCCGTTCCACGTCCTTTGCATCAAGCTCCTCATACAAAGCATAATTTATCCATAGGTAAATGTATCGTTGCCAGTAACGCTTCTCATCTGCTGGGGGGATATTAGCAATGGCTCTCTCATACACCTCCCTGATCCTGTCATTGTTCCCAACACTCTCCTCCAGCCTAATGTAATCAAACCATGAATCATAATTGAGAGGGTTCTTCCTCACCTCGTCCTCATACTGGAATCTCCTCTTACCCACGATGGCATCCTCAATTCCTTCACGGTCACCAAACTGTTTTTCAAATGCAAGGAACTTCCTGTACAGCTCCTCAGCCTGGCCTTTGGGCACCCTATCAAGTGCATACTTGTATATAGCTCGGGCACGCTCAACCTCTCGGCACCTTTCCTCAAACTCAGCAAAGGCTACAAACAGCACCTGGGCATCCTCATCATCTGCGAGCAGGTCTGCAGCACGCTCGTACACCTGCCGCGCGCGCTCCACTTCTCCACGCTTCATCTCAAACTTGGCATATCGAATGAACGTATCTGGTCGTGGGTGTTCAGCCACAAACCGCTCATAAATAGCTCTTGCCCGCTCCACCTCACCATAGCGCAGCTCAAATTTGATGTACGAGTTCCAACCAGCTGTGTCAGGACGCCAGGCCATCCAGCGCTCGAACACCTGGCGGGCGTTGGCAACAGCGCCAAGTAGCTCCTCCATGTGGATGTACTTGTACCACAGCTGGTCCACCCGGGGTAGGAGAGAAACGGCGCGGTCCCAGACGTTGCGGGCATGATTGACGAACCTGTTGCGCATCTCGAACTCTGCGTACTTGAGCCAGAGCGTATGGTCGCGGTGGGCGACGTCGAGGGCGCGCTCGTAGACGGAGCGCGCGCGGGCGAAGTCCCGTTGCTGCTCCTCCCACTTGGCGTACTTGACCCAGGCGTTGACGTTCCATCGGACGCGGCGGATGACGTCCTCGAACTCTTTGCGGCGGCGGAGGCGGTACTCGGAGAGCTCGATTGAGTCGGTGATCTTCTGCTTGGGCGGGCGGATCTCGGGCTCCTGCCGCTCCCGCGCCTCCCGGAGGATCTGCTCTGCGGTGATCTGGACCGAGGCGGGGGTCTTGTTCTTCACCCGCGTCGCCCGGGGCAGCTTCACCTCCGTGTCGCGCTTAGTGAGGAACCCGAGGCTCGGGTCGGAGGCGGACGGTGGGGCTTTGTCTCCTCCGCCGCCGCCCCCGCCGCTAGCTGGGGTGATGAGCGCCATGGCCGCCGCCGGCGCGGGGGGAGAGCTAGGGTTAGGGTTCGGGAGGGGAGTTGTGGGAGGTAGAGACAGGGGAGAAGTGGGGCAAATAGGATTTCGATTTGAGGGAGATTACGGAACGGTGTGCCGTGCAACGGTACGGCCTGCACATGGGCCGGGACGGGTCGACCCGTTACCATCTGGCCCATTGACTTGGTATTAGCCCATTAAGTTCCCCGCTCTATCCTATTCAGAAAAAGTTCATTTGTGGTCTCTCATCTTGTAGTGGAGTTTGAAAATCATCCCTACACCGAAATACCAGATATAGCGCATCCATAATCTTGTAAAACTGGATCACTTTAGCTCGCAAGGCAGTTTTGAGAGTGGTTTTGGATGAAGTGGCATTGACGTGGCACTAGAAGAAACAAAAAAATAAAATCCATGTGGAACCCGCAAATCAGTGAAAGAATATATTCTTTTCCGCAACCTGTCGTCGTCGTAGTCGGCCGTAGCGAGGATCACCGGGGGTGGCTAATGGGCGGGTGACCGCTCC
Source organism: Oryza longistaminata (assembly GCA_009805545.1). Lineage (NCBI taxonomy): Eukaryota > Viridiplantae > Streptophyta > Magnoliopsida > Poales > Poaceae > Oryza > Oryza longistaminata. The sequence continues at coordinate 24,709,427 of CM020181.1, forward strand.
AGGCGATCACCCCCCATCCCCCTATAAGCTACTGTCTCTCCCTTCCTACCCCCCTCTTCTCTTCTTACTACACCATACATTTTTATAGAAATACTATATATAAAAAATATTTGAATTCAATTCAAATTTGAAATCGGATATAATTCAAATTTAAATTTGAAATCGGGTATATAAACTTTTGACTTATAAACTTTGGATCTATAAACTTTAGGTGTATAAACTTTAGATGTATAGAAATACTATATATAAAAAATATTTGAATTCAAATTCAAATTTGAATCAGATATATAAACTTTTAACTTATAAACTTTGGATCTCTAAACTTTATATGTGTAAACTTGAGATGTACAAACTTTAGGTGCATAAATTTACTAAAATAGAAAAGTAATACGGTGCCAAAAAAGGAAATCACGTGGAGGGTGGGGGAACCGCGCTAGGGGCGATCGATCACCCCTTAGCCTTTCCGAGGATCGCCGCTGCCTCCTCGAACACGTCCTCGCCAAGCTCCACCACCATGCAGCCACGCAGCTCGAACGTGGAAACCTTGCCGTCATCGTCCTTGTCCAAGGCCGCAAACACCGATGACGCTGATGAGTAGCAAATAATCCAATTCCACTCACCAAGCCCTAATCACAACATAGAACTAATTGACGGTGCCTGCACGCAGTGGTGTAGCTAGGATTTTAGGTTAGGGTGGTCCAATTTAATTAACATAATTTTTCTGAACACTATTAATGTTAATATACTATTAACATAGAACTGCTTCAACAAATCTACAATAGGATTATGCATTGTTTTAACGGATTTATCAATCCAATTCTAATCGGAATTCCCAAAATCGAACCGAAACTAACATAGTGATATACCTGTTTGCTGAACGCTGCTCTTGATCCTAGTCGCCAGACGCCTGTTGCCGCCATTGGACATGGGCCCCCAATCCCAAGCGTTGAGTCGTCGAGTTATGAAAGCAGCACTCGCACGATCGATGGCGTAGTCAGGATGGGAACTAGGAAGGACGGAAACCGGAACAACAACTCGATAAAGCAAATCAACTTATGAAACAAAAGCATCGTTCTTTTCTATGTTTGGATCAGAACAGGGGTAATAGGCATTTGGGCCAGATTTTACTGTGGTCCATGGCCCACACGGACCACCATGTGGCTCCGCCACTGCCTGCACGGAGTAGCAAATCTTCCAAGTCTATTTTTTTGAGAAGGGTATTTTACAATATACTAGCAAAAGTGCATGTGCGTTGCACCGGGTCATTACGAAGTGTGTACGGTGACCAAAAGTGTTGTTTGGTTTAGACAATTAATCTACGACACACGGAAGCAAAACTCTAAAAACAGGAGGGATTCCTCACCGGGGAGCAAAAACCGGGGAAGGACGACGACGGCAGCGACGGCGGTTCCGGGGGCAGCACCCGAGATCGACGACGACGCTAGAGGGAGGCAAAAAGGGTTAAAACTTAGGTTGCTAGATTGATGATTGCAGAAGCAATTACATCAAAGGACGAGGAGAACAGAGTACCGGCGGCGCTACAGCGACGATGGTGATGGCAACCAGCGGCGGTGACGGCGCTGGGCGGCAGTGGCGCTAAGGCGGCGGCGGCTTGGGTGGAGACTAGAGCTATTGGTTGGGAAAAGGAAAAAAAACAAGGGGAGGAATTACTTATACAGGGGAAGATTAGATTATGAAAGGGTGAATCCTAGTGGGAGTAGGATTGGGAGGAGGGGAAGGAGACCGACTCCGCAGGAGGAGGGGCGGCGCGCGCGGGGGAGGGGGAGAGGGGCGCTCGGCTAGCTAGAGAGGGAGAGGGAAAAAAGAAAAAGGAGGGAACTAGGACTTTCCCAAAAAGGAAAATCAATGCGGTGCCGTTTTAGGAAAAGAACGGAAACAGTCCCGCGAACGAAAACGGATACGGTTCGCCATGCAAAACGAAACAGCGGACTGAGAGGGGAGTGAATTGGGCACAATTCACAACCAAGGGCAAAGGAAGAAACTACTATTAGAGGGGTCACACTTTTAAACTTAGCAACACGGCCTCCGGTGTTATGATATTTACTCTTTAAGTCATGTTAGTGATTTTCAGAGAAAAGAGAATTCGAAAAAAATTCTCCCTGATAACTCCGATTATTAAATATATTGTTAACTGGGGTTTTCTCCGGGTTAACCAAGGCAAATTCTAGAAGCCATTTTTTAATGATTTGAAACCTAAGGGAAGGGAAAACTCTAGGTGTGACAATACTTTTAGTCGGAAAAGTTATTGCAATGCAACATGTTTCGAAAAAGGAGTAAGTAGTCAGTTGATTCAAGACCTATAGCGTCTGAATTTGGGGATAGTGGAACATGGTTTCGTTGCTATGTTGGAAGCACAACCTACGCTCGTGGAGCAAGATAGCCGAACTCAAGAAGATTATGCGGGTTGGTAAAGCCCGCGATTTTACTGAAGAGGAGCAAGGAACAATCTGGATGGGAGAAAGATTGTGTGTGCCTGATAACGAGGAATTGAAGGATTTGATTCTTAGTGAAGCTCATCAGACCCAGTATTCTATTCATCCAGGGAGTACTAAGTTGTATCAAGACGAAGGAAAAATTTGTGGGTCAGTATGAAGAGAGAGATAGCTGAATTTGTAGCTCTGTGTGGTGTGTGTCAGCGAGTTAAAGCAGAACATCACAGCAGGTTTGTTGCAAGCTCTCCAAATTCCGGAATGGAAATGGGAAGAAATTGGTATGGATTTTATAACAGGATTGCCTAGAACGTCATCAAGACATGATTCTATCTGGGTAATTGTGGATCGACTTACGAAAGTGGCACATTTTCTGCCAGTGCACACTACTTACATAGGGAAAAGATAAGCATAATTGTATTTGGCAAGGATTATTTGTTTGCATGGTGTTCCAAAGAAAATTGTATATGATCGAGGAAGTCAGTTTACTTCAAAATTCTGGTAGAAGTTGCAAGAAGAACTGGGAACACGTTTGAATTCCAGTACAGCTTATCATCCGCAGACCGATGGTCAGACTGAAAGAGTGAATCAGATTTTGGAGGATATGTTGAGAGTTTGCGCCCTTGATTTTGGTGGATCTTGGGATAAGAATTTGCCGTATGCAGAGTTCTCTTATAATAACAGTTATCAAGCCAGTTTGCAGATGGCACCGTTTGAAGCCCTCTATGGAAGAAAATATCGTACGCCTTTGTTTTTGGATCAAACAGGAGAACGTCAATTGTTTGGAACATAAGTGTTGAGTGAAGCTAAGGAAAAAGTTAAGAGCAATCAGAGAGAGATTGAGGATTGCACAATCTCATCAGAAGAGTTATGCTGACAATCGTCGCCGAGAGCTTAGTTTTGAAGCCGGAGATCATGTTTATCTTCGAGTCATGCCGCTCAGAGGGGTGCACAGTTTTCAAACCAAGGGAAAATTGGCACCACGTTACGTGGGACCATATAGAATTCTTGAACGAAGAGGAGAAGTCGCGTATCAGTTGGAACTTCCACCCAACATGGCGAGTATCCATGATGTGTTTCATGTGTCACAATTGAAGAAATGCTTAAGAGTACTTGAGGAACAGGCAAGTCCCGACAGAATTGAGATACAGGAGGATTTAACTTATGTTGAGAAGCCTACGCGTATTCTTGAGACCAGTGAGAGGAGAACCAGGAATAAAGTGATCAAGTTCTGCAGAGTTCAATGCAGTCATCATTTGGAAGATGAGGCGACATGGAAAAGAGAAGATGAGTTGAAAGCCGCCCATCCGCATCTCTTCACAAGTTCTTCCGAATCTCAAGGACGAGATTCCGTTTAAGGGGGTAGGTTTGTCGCACTTATAGTTTTCCCTATTTCCGTAGTTCTACTTCACCAATAAATCGACTATAGAAATTACTTTGGTTAACCAGGAGAAAAACTTAATTACAAATGTATTTAATATTCGGAATTGTCAGGGAGAATTTTTTTCGAATTCTCTTGGCTCTAAAATCACTAACAGGACTTAAAGCGGAATATTCAGAGCATCGGAGTTAATGTTGTTAATTTTATTTGTCAAGATTTGAATTAATAATAATAATCTTTCTCCTCCACCTTTGGTCGTGAATCGTGCCCGATTCACTCCCCTCTCTGTCCGCGGTTTCGTTTTGCATGACGAGCCGTGACCGTTTTCGTTCGCGGGTTCCGTTTCCGTTCTTTTCCTAAAACGGCACCACATTTATTTTCCAATTTAGGAAAGTCCTAATCCTAATCTCCCTATCCCTATTTTTCCTCCCCCTCTCCCTCTCCCTCTCAGCCTGCCGCCGCCCCTCTCCCTCTTGCCGCGCGCCCTCCCCCTCCCCAAGTCCGAGTCCGACTCCCTCTCCCTCTTCCCCTCTGCCGACTCCTCTCTGGCCCCACCTATTTTATTTCACCCCTATATAAGCCATCATACCCCCTTGTTTTCCTATTTTCTATTTTGTTGGAGCCCTAGCCGCCGCCGTCGCCCTAGCCGTCAATTGGTACGATGTAACTGAAAAGTTGTGTGTATGACAGATTGATGTGATGGAAAAAGTTGGAAGTTTGGATCTAAACACAGCCTATAAAATGTTTGTCTTCTGGTTGCTGGACAGACTCAGGGATCAAGTAGACCATCTGATTGATATGTTGGTTGATTTTATCAGCTAATGCCGGTTAGTTAGAATAAGGTTAAAATTCCACCGATTTTCCTATCCTAACAAGAAACAAACTAAGAGATAAATCTGTTTTGTGTGATCGGTACAAAATAGATTCGAATTTAGATTGAGATAAACCCCCGAGCCCCACCAGTGTCGCTATATAAAGAAAGAGAAGGAGGGAGGATGGGTGACGACTCAACTCTCTCCAACCCTAAACCCTAAATCAATCACCCGATCGATTAGACACTGGAAGGGGTTCGTGAGGTATCTCACAACAGAAGAAACAAAGGAGAAGAAAGAAGAATAGCAATGGCTTCATCTCAGGTCAGTGATCAATTAATTTCCGCATAAGCAGAAGGTATCATGTTTAGGCTAAGACTCAATTAATTAGTTGGATTAAATTCCAACATTGTGGTATCAGAGCCTAATCTTAGCCTTCTTGATCCCATCATCCCTAAGTGAAGCCATTATGCCAATTAAACCCTAATTGCTATTCGGCATGATGCAATTTTGAGTTAATTAGATTAGATTAATCTCTTTGCCTTGGCTGCATAATTGGCTAAGCCCTGTTATACTGTTGGTCTCGGCCAACAGTAGAAGAAGCAAAATTATTGAAGAGTTTAATTTCGTTGTTTTCAAGAGAAGAAAAGGATTAGGATAAACAAGATTGAAATTCCCAATTCTCGCACTCAGATTTTCCTGGACCAAAGCTACGGTTTCGGGAAGCACTTAGCAATCAAGAAGGTGGGGATAAACTAGATTGAAATTCCCCACTGTTAAGCAAGAGGGAATTAAGCCACGATTTTGCGAAACCCTAATTTCCCAAAAATACCCAATCAGCCCGATCAAATCGGCCTAAAATCTCGAAGCCAAGAACCCTAATTTCGGGTGTAGAACTCTAGATAAGCCGGATTGTATTAATCCACCCGAAATCCCCAAAATTGAGAAGAACCCTAAAGAACCAAAATTCCAAATCTTGGCAAGCCAATTAATTCGAGTTTGGGTTATTTACCGGATTCGAAATCCTAAGCTCGTCGGAGCCCTCCGGGAAGCGGCGCCGCCGCTCCTTCACCTCCTCGCCGTCGCATCCCACCGTCTTGGAGGACCTCCTCACCGTCCTCGCCGGGAACGGGAAGCACCGTCTTGGCGCCGCCCTCGGGCGCCCCCCAGCCGACGAGCACGGGGCGCCTGGCGGAGTCCCTTCCGCTCGTACGCGCTGCTCGCCGGACCATCATCGCCGCTGCTGCCCGGGACGGGGAAGCAAAAGCAACACGGCTTGGCGCTGCCATGTGCTCCGCCCCCCAGCCGGCAAAGTTCGGAGCCGCTCGGCGCTCGACGCCCCTTGCGCGCTCTTGCTTCGCCGGACCACCGTATTGCCATTCCCGCCGTATTGCTTCGCTCTTACTCGCACTCTGGCTCGCCGGAGAAGAGAACGAGGAAAAGGGAGGAAGATGAAATGAGAAATGGGGATTAGGGTTAGGGTTTGACCCGTGCAGCAATTTCAGCGGCGAAGGCGAAATCTTGGCCGTCCATTTGATCGGACGGCCGTCCATGGGACTTCAGATTCGAAGACATCAACAATGACAGATATCAGAAGCCCAGCGAAATCTTCTTATCTGCAATCACCCCATGCATCCTTCCAGTCGGCATTCATCAAGGGAGAAACATCCAAGTTTCCTACGAGTTTTATCATCCAATGAGTTCTGCCAGACAATTTGGAATGGGCCAATTCCCAATCGGCTTATTCTTTGCCGATAAGATCCAATGCCGAGGAGAAATCTCATCATCTTTAATGATGGATCGGCTGCTCAATCTCCAAGGACCTCCTCTAGGCAGCATTGGTACCATAAAGCTGGCAACCTTTAGGAGCAAAGTATTTGACAGATGGTGGGGTGAATGGAAGCTACACTTATTCCATCAATTGGCTTCCATGTATATGACAGATCTCTTTCCAGATATTGTCCCCCAACTAAGTCCTAACTCACTTGATTTTATTTGAATAACTACTTGGTTGATTAGCCCTTAGCTAACTTTCCTCCTGATTTGCAGACAACAGAATCTTCTCCCCCTCACCAAAGCAACAGCGGCAGGGATATCGAGTATGCCCCAGGACTGATCCCCAACGGAGGTGGGCCATCTCCCCCCGTCATCGGCTATAATGCTATCAAAGTCTTCAGACGAGAACTTCTCCCTAATCGGAGCAATCATACCCTGAAAGGCCAAATCGGCTAACTGGGCATCAGTTAAACTCAAGCTGAAGCATTTGTTCCTTATCTCCCTGAATCTCTGAATATACTCGTGCACAGGTTCATCATGCCGCTGCTTAATCGCCGTCAAGTCAGATAACTTCATCTCATGAACCCCACTGTAGAAATAGCTGTGGAATTGCTTCTCCAAATCGGCCCAACTGTTGATCGAACCATATGGCAAGGAGGAAAACCAAGTAAAAGCCGATCCAGACAGAGATAACCGGAATAACCTAACTTTCAGAGTGTCTACCGCCGATGCTTCACCACACTGAGGCAGGAATCGACTAATGTGCTCATAAGTCGACACACCATCTTGTCCTGAAAATTTGGAGAAGTCCAGAACTTTGAACCGATTGGGAAGAGGAACTCTTTCAAACCACTCAGGGTAAGGCTGCCGATACAAGCTTCCAGTCTCTTTTGGTTTAAGCCCAAACTGTTCCCTGATTACGTCAGCAATTACATCGGCCCACGGTCGTTGCTGAGTTGCGCCTTGTGACTGTTGCTGCATGGGCTCGAACTGACCGTATTGGGATGCAAACTGAGGTTGAGCCAATCCCCCTGGCCGATATTGGGCTTGCGGGGAAGGAGGTTGATATTGATAACTCAGGTTACCCCCTTGGTAATTGTGAGGGTCCGGCTGGATATTGCGCAGCAAGTGCTCAGGAACAACCTGAGGCATTACTGTGCCATCCGGCTGTACGTGGTGAACTAAATGTTCTGGGACAACTTGGTTTAAAAGTTGTTGTACAGGCTGACCACCAGGCGTTGCAAACCCGGCCGATGCGCTCACTGAACCTTGGTGCTGGATCGGCTGGACGATCTGCTGTCTCAACAGCGTTTGCTGAATCGGCTGCAGAGACTGCTGCCTTGGTGGTGTTTGCTGAACTGGTTGTATGACCAGTTGCTGGATTGGTTGTGCTGGTTGCATGACCTGTTGCTGGATTGGTTGCACAACCTGCTGAATTTGGGGTGTCTGCTGAATCGGCTGTTGCTGAATCGGTTGCTACTGTATTAGATCAACCGCATGTTGAGGCGGCAAAAACATAGCAGCAACCTGATCTTGGGTTGGCCGATTCGCAACCTGCCCACTATGCTGTGGATGCTCTCTCATTAACAACCGAGGGTTCATTGGCTGGCCTGGCGCCATAGCTGATGTAGCAGGTAGGGGAGTTGATGCCGGTGCCGTCGGCTGAGTTGTGGGTGTAACGGAGGGAACTGGCTGAGTAGATGACTGAACGTCGGTAATCAAAGACCGATAATTTGGAAAAACACCTCCTTGCAAATAGACCGGGCCTGCAGCCTGATGTTCAGCTATTGAACCATCGGCTATTGACTTCATCATGTTTGACAGGGTATTGACTAACACCCCAGACTGATTGATCAAAGCATGATGTACAGCGTAATCAACCCGATCTTGGAAGTTATTGAAAAAGTCCTGTGCCACGTCACTATTAAGATTTCCTCCCTGCAGCCCCTGAGCACCGTCACCTTGAACTCCATGCACCCCGTCACCTTGTCCTCCATGGACCCCTTGAGAATTGTTGCCTTGATTTCCTAGAGAGCCATCGGTAGCACCTTTGATACTCGGCTGAGCCGAGCCATCTAGAGCTTGTTTCCCATCTCTATCCTTAGAAGAACTGGTTCCAAGATCATCAGCAACAACTTTTATTTTGTACTTCTGAACAAGTGTCCCCTTGCGGGTCTGCATGAATGAGTTCAATAACTGATCCTGTGCTTGCTGCAATATTGCTTCAAACTCTTTCTTCTGCTTAGGTGTGAATTTTTCTGGATCGATCGGCATGACGTTTCCTTCATTGACGTCAGTCAATCCCAACTTCAGCATCTTTTCCTTAACAGAGCCTGGGCTAGATGGTGGTGGTGGTGGTTTTTCGGCCATGAGGGAGGATTGTTGGCTGACTTCTTAGTTGTCCCACCAGGCGTGACAAAAGCGTGTTGACAGAAAACACGAGGCCTGGGAGATCCCACCCGGCAATACGACTTGGTGTACAACATCGGGTGGAGTCGATATGCTTCAAGATGATTGCCGCACTTGGATAGAGTCCTGAGAAGGCAAGTGGACCTGCACAGAAAACACAATTGCCTTCTCAGGACTCTATCCAAGTGCGGCAATCATCTTGAAGCATATCGACTCAACCCGATGTTGTACACCAAGTCGTATTGCCGGAATCGGTTGTATCACCTAACCCAGTCTGATTCAGATTTAGCCGATTCTAGTCGTAGCCGATCTGGACTCCAGCCGATTCTTACTCTGTTCCTGCAACAATCCTTATCTCCAACTCCGCTTCGATCCCATCTTCACCTCCGACGCTGATATTACCAAATTCGGTTGTTAACAGAATGATGAATTCTCCATTAGCTTGAGTGCTCAGGGGCAGCAAGAAACAATCTTCAAGAGGAACAGAACACATTTGTTTAACAGAGAGGGATCTATCCAAAGAAACAGTACACAAAGTTGGGAATGCAGTGCTCCTAATCTTCTCATTCCAACAGTCATCCTAGAAAAGAGTTGAAGAACCTATCCTGATAAAGCATTTTGAAATTCCCCTGAGGATATTAGACAAAACCACTATATCTCTCTACTGGAAAGAGCCTTTATCCAAACCAAATGAGGCACTTTGGAGCCATAATAAGTATTCCAGATCAAATGAACCCATTTGACTAGGTGTTTAAGCAGAAGTGTTGTATTTTGAACTCTCAAGTTGATGACTCCTAAACCACCTTTTTCCTTTGGCCTGCATACCAAATCCCATGAAGCAAGAGATCTTCTACGTAAGTTTGGATTGTTTCCCCTCCAGAGACAGTTTTTCCTTGCAGTGTCAATAGTTTTGACCACTGAGACGGGCAATTGTAGAGAACACATGTAATATTTCCAACTGTAGAGACAGACAAAACAGCTTCTTGACCATAAACCAACTCAAAAGGAGTGACTTTAGTAGCACCACGTTTTGATATTCTATGTGCCCATAATGCTTCAGAAAACATCTCATGCCACTTCTTTGGGTGTTCCTCAATCTTCTTTTTGACTAACTTTAGCAATGTTTTATTACTTGACTCGGCTTGTCCATTAGCCTGAGCGTAGTAAGGAGAAGAAATCAACTATTTGATACCATAAGATTTGGCAAAACTCTTCACTTCCTTGGACATAAAAGAAGCTCCTTGATCCGTAGTCAATGTTTGTGGGATACCGAATCTATGGACAATATGTTTCAATGTAGAGTCAATTACCTCCGTATGAGTCATATTCTAGAGCCTATGCCCACTTGGTGAAGTAATCCGTTGCAACTAGCACGAACCTATGCCCCTTTGATGACGAAGGATAAATTTGACCAATGAAATCCAAAGCCCAACCTCGGAACGGCCATGGTTTGATGATAGGGTTCAACATGGCGGCGGGCGCCAATTGAACATTGCCGAATCGTTGATAAGCTTCGCATCCCCTATAATATTTGAAACAATCTGCAGTCATCCTCGGCCAATAGAACCTCGCTCACCTAAGAAACCAATTCATCTTATGGGCCGATTGATGAGTTCCACAAATTCCTTCATTAATTTCTCCCATAGCAACCTTAGATTGGTCATCATCTAAGCACTTTAATAGCACTCCATCTATATTTCGGCGATATAAATCTCCATCAAGCAATGTATATTTGAACACTTGCCGCTGAATCTTCCGATCAACCTTAAGGCTAGGATCTTTTAAATATCTAATCAAAGGAATTCTCCAATATTCTTCTGTTTCCTGGGCACAAACATCTAAATTTACAACTAATTCGGCCTCCGTTTTGAATGAATCGTGCCCCCGTAGCTCCCTGTCCAGAACCGGTCAAACCGGCCAGACAGGGCCGGTCAGACCGCTCGGGTCGGCCGGTCAGACTGGCGGCATCCGGCCAGTCAGACCGCCCGGTCAGACCGCCCATGGTCACCGGTCAGACCGGCAGTGCAATGCCGGTCAGACCGCCCCTGGTCTGTAACTTTGCCAATTTCGTCCAAAGATTTGAAATCAAGCACCGGCTTTTCCAATATCAGAAATAATCCCCTTTTCACATTATAGCTAGATGCTTGTTGTGCTAAATCATTTCCTCTAGAATTATCATGTCTAGCAATATGTCTAATAGCAAAATCATCAAAATTGGCAATAATATCCAAGCATTGATCAAGATACCAATTTAGTGACCCGTCTAAGCACTTGTAAACTCCGGCAACTTGTTGCACCACTAATTCCGAATCACCAAATGCTTCCACATGTGTAACTCCGATCATCTCCATCACTTGTAAGCTGAATAATAAAGCATTGTATTCGGCTTGATTATTTGTACAATAATATTCCAAACGAACCGATGCCTCAAAACACACACCACTAGGTAAAAATAAAATTACACCTAGACCTTGACCTTCCTTGCAAGAAGAACCATCAAAATAAATCTTCCAAGGGTTAACATCAAGCAAGCAAAACCTCATCTTCATAAGCAATATCTACATGATGGTCTACTATAAAATCAACTACAATTTGGCCTTTCATAGATTTCAATGGTTCATAAGCCAAATCATATTCAATCAAAGCATACGCCCACTTGCCAATTCTCCCACTTAGAATTGGCCTTTGCAACATGTGTTTAATAACATCGGCTTGACAAGCAACTATGCATGTACTAGATAACAAATAATGCCGCAATTTTGTACAAGCATAGTATAGACATAAACAAAGTCTCTCTATAAAGACATACCTCGTTTCGGCATCCAAAAGACGGCGGCTCAAATATGTAATGATATATTCCTTGCCATCTTCCTCTTGTGTCAAAACGGCACCAATGACTTTGTCTTCGGCGGCAATATACAACCAAAACGGCATTCCGACTTTAGGCGCTCGCACCACAGTAGATAAATACTTCTTCAATCCCTCAAACGCCTCTTGTTTTTTTTTGCCCCCCAAGTAAAATCGGCTTCTTTTTTCAAGCGAAGTATAGGGACAAAAGCATCGATTTTACCCGCTAGGTTAGATATAAATCTCCTCAAATAATTTACCTTACCTAGCAACTTTTGAACTTCCTTCTTGCATGTTGGCGCCTTAAAATCATGAATCTTTTCTGTCTTCTTAGGATCGATCTCAACTCCTCTCTCTTGCACCATGAATCCCAAGAACTTCCCCGCTGACACACCAAAAGCACACTTGAGTGGATTCATCTTCAAACCATACCGGCGCATCCTCGCAAAAGCTAACCTCAAATCGGCTATATGGCTTTCCATGCCATCCGTTTTGACAACAATATCATCAATATAGATTTCTAAGATAATACCTAGCAAATCATGAAAAATCAAATTCATTGCCCTTTGATATGTTGCACTGGCATTCTGTGATGTGGACATCACTCCTTCGGATACATACAACAATCTTCCAACGGTCATACAAGGACCGATAACAAGAGCTCGTGCGCGACAATTGAATTTAGAGGTGAGCTCGTTCCTATGTTCTTCTTTGTACGAATTTAAGAATAGGTTGCTACCTAATGATTATATTGTGATTAGGAACAATGGAGGGGACAAGGAGACACGTGGAGGACTTATAACTGTTTTGTTTGGCTAGGAGACATGGGAATTTTGGAGGGATGGGGATGGGGAATTGAGGAAGGAACTCCCTCCTTTTCAATACCTGGGTAGGGGGAGGTAATTGGGAGGGAATTCCTCCTTTACTTTATCTAAACAAATCTCAGCCATCCGTTTTTATTAATGAACTAATCTCAAACTAAACTCCGTATCAATTTCCTCCACCTCTACCAAACAAGATATTGGGATTAAAAATCAAATTCCCATCTTAATCTCACCATCAATTCCCTTGTGTAAACTCCCAATCCCCTTCCCTCGAGTTACCAAACAAGCCGTTAGAGCCATGGAGGTTCATCGAGGACGTCCAACTCAAGGTGGAGGCCCAAACCAAGTCGACTTCGAGTGCGATTCGGAGTCCAGGACCAGTCTGCACTAAAACGGGCGCCCAGACCGCATACGTGCTCGGATTGGAGCGTTCTTTATATGGATGAAAAGCTAAGAAGATAAACTTTCCAATGGTTTTGGTCCCACGTCCAAATTCTTTCCAAGTCAACGGGAATTGACGTCCAGAATCTGTCCCGGTGCTGCATCACCATATTTCGGCCTTTGGGCCGTGTTTCGTGTTGGAACGCATTAGGTTGTGTCAAGAGGGGGTTGCACGACCCTAAACTCTATATATCAGTACCCGCCGTCATCTTTAGAGTTTGGGTTTTGCTTAGATTAATCTGTCAAGAACATTTTCGCCGCTAGATCGCTTTGTGGAACCCCAAATTCGAGTGTTTAATTATTCATATGCAATTGTGTTGCATTCTATCTTGTTCTTGCTTGTGTTCTTTGATTCGCATGCAGGAATTAGCATTCTCGGTGACGTCAATCGGGTTTCGGCACAGTTGATAACCAGAGACGTGGTGCTGCGATTGCTGGGCTCAATAGCGTGTTCGTTCAGAAGCCGGATCGAGTTGTGTTGCGACTCCGCCTAAATTGACTGTTTATCAATACCTATCGGAAGATCGGGACCTAACATCCCTCATCAGTTTGTAACATATTTAGTGGTTAAACAATTCCGGAAGAGCAAAGGTAACATAGGTTTGTAGGGTTTCGTTTTCCATTGGCTTATATGCCGATTCTGTTGATCGTGATGTGGTTCCTATGCAAGCTTGTTCACTTCTGTTGGGTCGTCCTTGGGAACATGATAATGATGCTACACACCATGGTAGGAGTAATAAATACACTTTTGTGCATAATGGAAAGAAAATTACTTTACTACCTTTGACCCCTGCTGAAATTGTAGAAGCTGATAAAGAACGAGCTGCTAGTTTGAAACTTGATTAATCTGAAAATCAGCAAGTAGCTAAATCTGTTTGCCCACCTAAAAAGGATAAGCTTTCACCTAGCTCTAAGGTTGAGGGAATTAAATTGAAGGGTGGTGTTATGCTTGCAACAAAATGTGACATTGCTGAAATTTCAGATTATGATATTTGCAATTCCTTGATATGCAAACAAGCTTTGTTTTCTCTAGATGATATTGCTAGTTCGGTACCTCCTGTTGTTATTAACCTTTTGCAGGAGTATGAGAATGTATTTGCAGCTGAGATACCCCTGGGATTGCCACCTATGAGAGGGATAGAGCATCAAATTGATTTGATTCTGGGAGCATCATTGTCAAACCGTGCTGCTTATCGAACCAACCCCGAGGAGACTAAGGAAATTCAGCGGCAAGTCCAAGATCTTTTGGACCGCGGGTATGTACGTCAAAGCCTTAGTCCTTGTGCAGTTCCTGTCATTTTGGTTTCTAAGAAAAATGGTTCTTGTTGAATGTGCGTTGATTGTAGAGCAATTAATAATATTACTATTCGATATTGTCATCCTATTCCTAGGTTAGACGACATGCTTGATGAGTTGTGTTGTTCTATAATTTTCACAAAGATTGACTTGCGTAGTGGCTACCACCAAATTAGAATGAAACTTGGAGATGTATGGAAAATAGCTTTCAAAACTAAATTTTGTTTGTATGAGTGCTTAGTAATGCCTTTTGGTTTGACTAATGCACCTAGTACTTTCATGCGCTTAATGAATGAAGTTTTAAGGCCTTTTATTGGACGGTTTGTGGTAGTTTACTTTGATGACATCTTGATATACAGCAAGTCTTTGGATGAACACAAGGAGCATTTACATGCTGTTTTTAACGCTTTACGTGATGCACGTTTGTTTGCTAACCTTGAAAAGCGCATCTTTTGCACGGAACGAGTTTCTTTTCTTGGATATGTTGTTACTCCATAGGGAATTGATGTGGATGAGACGAAAATTGAAGCCATCAAGAGTTGGCCGGTTCCCCAAACCATCACACAGGTGAGAAGTTTTCTTGGTCTTGCAGGATTCAATTGCTGTTTCGTCAAAGATTTCAGCACCTTTGCTGCACCCTTGAATGAGTTGACGAAGAAAGGGGTGGTTTACCATTGGGGAAAGACACAGGAGAAAGTCGTTTGATACTTTGAAGGACAAGCTTACACACGCACCATTGCTACAACTTCCAAACTTTGGTAAGACTTTTGAGTTAGAATGTGATGCTAGTGGAGTTGGCATTGGGGGTGTTTTGATGTAAGATGGTAAGCCTGTTGCATACTTTAGCGAGAAGTTGCATGGTCCTTTTTTGAATTATTCCACGTATGATAAGGAATTGTATGCTCTTGTACGTTCTTTAGAGACGTGGCATCATTATCTGTGGCCTAAAGAATTTGTCATTCATTCTGATCATGAATCGCTTAATTATCTTCGCTCTCAAAATAATTTGAATAGTAGACATGCTAAATGTGTTGAATTTATTGAATCATTTTCTTATGTTATCAAACTCAAGAAAGGGAAAGATAATGTGATTGCTGATACTTTGTCTAGGCGCTATACTTTCTTGGCCCAACTTGGTTGTCGGATTTTTGGACTTGAATCAAATAAAGAACAATATGCGCTTGATCCTGATTTTAAAGAAGTGATGTTGAATTGCAAAGAGGGATGTACTTGGAACAAATTTGTGATCAATGGTGGATTTGTTTATAGAGCTAACCGTCTATGCATTCCAGTTGGTTCCATTCATCTTTTGTTGATACAGGAAGCGCATGGAGTAGGGTTGATGGGACATTTTGGAGCTAAGAAGACGGAAGATGTTTTGGCCTTGCATTTCTTTTGACCAAGGATGAGAAAAGATGTTGAGAGGTTTGTGGCACGTTGCACCACTTGTCAGAAAGCTAAGTCTCGTTTGAATCCACATGGTTTGTATATGCCTCTTCCTGTACCTGTTATTCCTTGGGCAGATATTTTTATGGACTTTGTTTTGGGATTGCCTAGGACTAATAGGGGGAGGGATAGCATTTTTGTAGTGGTGGATCGTTTTTCTAAGATAGCAAATTTCATACCATGTCATAAAAGTGATGATGTTGTTCATATTGCTGATATGTTTTTCCATGAGATTGTTCGCTTGCATGGTATGCATTCTACTATTGTTTCAGATCGCGATGCAAAATTCTTAAGAAATTTTTGGCGCACACTATGGAACAAGTTGGGTACAAAGCTATTGTTTTCTACAATATGTCATCCACAAATAGATGGACAAACGGAGGTAGTCAACCGTACTTTGGGTACCATGTTGAGGGCTATTTTGAAGAAAAAATTGAAGATGTGGGAAGAATGTTTGCCTCATGTGGAGTTTGCATACAATCGGGCAACACATTCTACTACCAAGATATGTCCTTTTCAGGTAGTGTATGGTTTCAACCCTCGTGCTCCTATTGATATTTTGCCTTTACCTACTAGTGAGAGGGTTCATAATGATGCTAAGGCACGTGCTGAAATTATTTTGAAAATGCATGAGACAACTAAGTACAACATTGAAAAGATGACTAAAAAGTATAGAATTGCTGGTAGTATAGGTAGGCAAGAAGTGAAGCTTGAACTGGGTGATTTAATGTGGTTGCACTTGAGAAAGGATAGATTTCTAGAATTGAGAAAGTCTAAGTTGATGCGTCGCGCTGATGGTCCTTTTAAAATTTTTGAGAAGATTAATGATAATGCATATAAACTTGAGTTGCCTCCTGAGTTTGGGGTTAATCCCATGTGTAACATTTCAGTTTTGAAGCCATACTTGGGAGAAGAAGATGAGCTTGAGCCGAGGACGACTTCAGTTCAAGAGGGGGAGGATGATGCGGACATCACTTTTTCGGATACACACAACAATCCTCCAACGGTCATATAAGGACAGATAACAAGAGGTCGTGCGCGACAATTGAATTTAGAGGTGAGCTCGTTCCTATGTTCTTCTTTGTAGGAATTTGAGAATAGATTGCTACCTAATGATTATATTGTGATTAGGAACAATGGAGGGGACAGGGAGACACGTGGAGAAGGACTTAGAGCCATAGAGGATCATCGAGGACATCCAAGTCAAGGTGGAGGCCCAAACCAAGTTGACTTCGAGTGCGATTCGGAGTCCATGACCACTCTACACTAAAATGGACGTCTAGGTTGCATACGTGCTTGGATTTGGGCGTTCTTTCTATGGATCGAAAGCAAAGAAGATAATCTTTCCAATGGTTTTTATCCCACGTCCAAATTCTTTCCGAGTCAACGGGAATTGACCGAACAAGTTGATGTCCAGAATCTGTCCCGGTGCTGCATCACCGTATTTGGGCATTTGGGCCGTGTATCGTGTTGGAACTCATTAGGGTTGTGTCAAGTGGGGGTTGCACGACCCTAAACTCTATATATCAGTGCCCACTGTCAAGAACAGTTTCGCCGCTAGATCGGTTTGTGGAACCCCAAATTCAAGTGTTTAATTATTCATATGCAATTGTGTTGCAATCTATCTTGTTCTTACTTGTGTTCTTCGATTCGCGTGCAGGAATTAGCCTTCTCGGTGAGGTCAACCGGGTTTCAGCATGGTTGATAACCAGAGGAGACGTGGTGCTGCGATTGCAGGGCTCAGTTAACCATTTTCCCACATATTAACCGTTTCATAGGATGAAAAATGTAGAACTGGTACCACTAAGAAACTATATGTATCGGTTCTTAAAAAAAACCGTTGCATATGCTATTAGTATGGTAATGGTTAATTTAAAACCAACACCAATAATATAATGTAGGCCCATACGAGCTGAGCCGGAGCTGAGCGTGTCCTTATCCAGAGCGTTTTTTCTTTTCCGCCACTCACTTATCCGTGCACTCTCCGCTCTTTCTTCTCTCTCCATTCTCTTGCAACCCCCTACTCCCGCGCCTCCTTCCCATTCTCTCCTGGCGGCGCCCTCTTTTGTGCCGTTCTACTCCCCCTCCCCTTCTCCTCTTCATCAGGCGGCGGCAGAGATCCGACAGCGGCACAGAGGCTGGGCGTGGAGGCCGAGCGAGGTGGCGGGCAATGGTGGTGTCGAGGAGGCTCGCCGACTCCCTCTCTTTCCTGGCCCTCCCCCGCGCCATCCTCCTCCCCTTTTCCTCCTCCTCATCTGACGGATCCATTTCGGTACCAGCATTTTAGTTTTGCTTGCCGCATGAACTTTTCGAGAGGTATTTCAGTACCTCTCAGTTCTATACAGCAATGGATCGATGCCAGCAAGGGAAGTTGTAATGCAAATTTTCGATCGGTTTGGAAATGTATCTGTTAGTAATAGAGTATTCAGCGTGTAGCTGTAATATACGTCACCAGAATTGTAGTGTTTTGTACACAAATTGTTTTCAGTTTTCAAATATACCATCCGTCCATCACAATTCACAAAATTTGAACAGTGCCATTACAAATTCACTGTTATCTTAGATATACCACTTCGTGCCCTTTCAATGCATTTATAAAAATATTTTGGACCAAATCCTGTGTCTCCCACCCGGCAATGGATCTCAGGTGGACGGGCGCTTACGGTGCCACCGGTCGCCGGAGGGAACGGTGACGACGGCGGTCGTGCCTCTGGCTGCAGCGCACACGACAGTCAGCAACGGTCATTGCTGGGGTGGCGACTACGTCGCCTTCTTTTCTGATGAGAGGTCGAACACCAGCTCGCATTTGGTTGTGAAATTAGTACCTTCAGATTCAGATTCACAGCCCGGTGGATAAGTTAGAGAAATTGACCGGCAGTCTGCAGTGGATTTGCCGATTTGGAAATCAGGAGCCATCCGTCAGTGGACCTCGGTGGCAGCGAGCTCCAAAAATCAGGCGCTACCAGATGAACTCGTGAAACAAATCGGTAGCTGCCTCACTGAACTTCGCAATCGATCAGCTACTTGTTCAGGTTTGAATGGCCAGCAGCGTATGCAGTCTCCAATTTTTCCTTCGGTTGAAAAGAAGATGAAGCTCCCTGCAAAAAAAAAAAAAAGAGAAAAAGAAAAGAAGATGAAGCTGCTTGCTCGATAGTCCCTTGCTCATCCAGGCATGATGGACTTGCGGTGGCGACATGAACAGGAGAGATGGGAGGAGCAAAAAACGGGGGTAATTTGGTTAAAAAAATTGATAGATGCTTTAAAGGGGTAAGTAGTGCCACATTTCGAATATCTGTAAAGTTATAATGGCACGATTCCAATATGATGAATTATACTCCCTCCATTCACAAAAGTTACACATATTACTTTTGACACCAAAACCAAGGAGAAAATAAATCACCTTGGATGTTACAAAATCTAAGGTGTAAATGCAAGTATACAACCAATAAGTATTTAGATGACTCCTGAGATTCTAATAAAACATTTAATTTATCTCTTCATTTAAGTCTTAAATAAATAAAGACTACAAATAGGAACAACTTATTTGGAAAAACTCAAATGTGAAATAGGTGCAACTTTTATGGATGGAGGAAGTAATAGCATATCTATTTATCTATCTATCTATCTATTATATACTAAAAGTCCATTAAACTTCCTACAAACGCACCTACGCTGCCATGTGGCACACCTACAAATACTCCTAGGCCGCCATGTGTCATTCTACAATCTCACCGTCGATTTTCACTTAAATTGGTGGATCCATTATTTTAGACCGTTAGATTTTATCCATTAGTTTATACTTCCTATCTATACTAGAGAATCAGATTACAAGAAAATTTTAACGACGCACCTATCGGTACTGTTCGTTTGAAAAAAACAACAACAAACGTACGTATACGATGAAAAAAAATATCAAGACAAAAAGAAAAAACATTGAGATATACTGTTCACTTAAAAAAAAACAAAGGAACATGCACAGGTATGATGTAAGCACGATAAAAAGAACTATAAAACCCTAAAATAAAAATATAAAATATAAGTATGGTGCTAGAACCATCGGAAACAAAATAGATGGCCTTTTTAAATTAAGATTTTCTATACTATAACAATAAAATTCAAATATAGTCACGACACTTCTACAAGCCCTATTACTATTTGATTGGTATTCCTAGGCAATTATTCCTTAATCAATTATCATATACATTTTTTTCTTTGCCAAATAGGTTTAATAACAAATTACTACAGCATTAAAAATAACATTAATATAACATATGCATTAAACTACTCATGATATATTTTATAATTTATATTTTTCCTATGCTGAGGAATTCTAATATGTCGGGCATCTATCTATTATATACTAAAAGTCCATTA
>CM020181.1:24732437-24744481 GCA_009805545.1 Oryza longistaminata
CCCCCCCCCCCCCCCCCTCTCTCTAGGGAGCCACCTCACCGGTGGCGGGTGCGGTTGCTACGTCGAAGGTATTTGCAAGGCAGACTTGGTAGGCAGGGGAAAAGTCATACTTTTGTTATTGTTTCTCTCTGCATTTCCTTTGGATATTATAAAATAATATCGTGGGCCTCCAGTAGCTAATTACCAGTTTTTTTTGGTGTGCCACAACATATACGCGTAGCAAATTATATGTTTTTTAATGTCCCGTAGCAAATTTTACCCTAAATAAAAGAAAATACTAAAATTGCTCACTAAAAATCAAAACATCCCAGCTCAATTTTTTATAAAACTGGTAGACCCATTACTTATATCCTGTTAGACATCTATCGACTTTCTATCAACTTTTTCTCAGCTTGTACATAGGAGCTATTTACCCATACATTTTGATATTGATGCTTTTATCAATAAATGATTCACTTTAGGAGATAAATAAATAATCATAAAATGATCATAGCTTCTAAATTATAATAGCTTCTAAATTATATATATGATCTATGAAGTCACGTGGCCAGTTGAACAACATACTGATTGTACTGGGCACGTTGGTTGCACCAAGAAATCTTAAGAGTGAAACAACCATGATGTGGCCTCAGCAATATATAAGCCAACTACAGATAGGAATTAAAAGGCCATATCTTTTTTTTGGGTAAAACTTGCTACAGTACATCGTGAATTTGTGACATATAGCATAGAACAATCTAGAAACATGCAATTATTACTTGACATTCCAGTTTAGTGGTAATTTTCTAAGAAAATACTATGACATCTATTTTTATTTTTATTTAATTGGAGCGAGATAATTTAGAATTAATGCCTTTACCCCATGGCAGGTTGTAGGATCAACCCACATATATTTTCATTCCGACTTACAAAGATCAAAGCATTTCAAAGATGCTTCATAAAGTGGATTTATCCAAAAAATGGAGATAAAAATAAATGAAAATTGAATAAAATTTATCTAATTTAAAATTTGTTTTTGTTGGGTTTATAACCCATTCCAAATAGAAATATTCAAACATTTTAGCATGACTAATAAAATAAATATATTTAAAATTTCAAACAGAATCTAACAAAAAAAATTAGAAACAACACGGTTTAAAGTAATTTTACTTCAATTTATATGTTGCAAGTAACCAGCGTTCAAAGCACATCGAATAAGTTTAATTTTACTTTATGACAAAATGAAAGAATATTTTTGATAGAAAACCATCCACACATGGCCATTCGTAAAAAAAAATTACTCACATGCCCGCGCATATGCGTGGGCTACCTTCCTAGTTTTAAATCTAAAGAATTTATATTGGCACGGATCCAATTAACCCTAATAAATAATGACACTAATCCCCTTGGGACTTCCACCCTTTGGATGGACAAGTTAGAACTAGTGTAACTCTTTAAGATTATTAGACCGATGCAATGGCATAGATTGACTGGCCTAAACATGTATAGTTTATGAAAGAAGTATAACTACTAATAGACCATATAATTGACAAAGCAGTATATTAACTACGAACACAATTAAGTAAAGAAGATAATTATATTAGCGAGCTCATTGTCTTGCAAGAAAAGTAAAGTAATAAAGACATACCGAATCTCCTAGAAGACTAAAAAACCAAAGAACTATTCTAAGCCTAAACTCCACTAAACTAGAGAGTATACAAATGTAGAACAGAGAGATGGCTTCTTAAGTGTGTGTTGTGAAGTGAGAAGATCTTCTCTATTTATAGCCTTATAATGATGATTGGAAGGTCAGTAACTCCCACAACAGGCGTCGTTGCCTAAGCTGCACCCTTGCACGTGGCACCTCCATCAACGCTTCTACGCTGCTCCATCGCCCCGGCCGTCGCGCAACCCCAGTTTCTCCACACCTCCTCATTGGACCATTTAATAATGATGCTAAAGCACGTGCTGAATTTATTTTGAAAATGCATGAGACAACCAAGCAGAACATTGAAAAGATGACTGAAAGGTATAGAATTGCTGGTAGTAAAGGTAGGCAAGAAGTTAAGCTTGAACCGGGTGATTTAGTTTGGTTGCACTTGAGAAAGGATAGATTTCCATAATTGAGAAAGTCTAAGTTGATGCCTCGCGCTGATGGTCCTTTTAAAATTGTTGAGAAGATTAATGATAATGCATATAAACTTGAGTTGCCTCCCGAGTTTGGGTTTAGTCCCACGTTTAACATTTCAGATTTGAAGCCATACTTGGGAGAAGAAGATGAGCTTGAGTCGAGGACGACTTCAATTCAAGAGGGGGAGGATGATGCGGACATCACTCCTTCGGATACACACAACAATCCTCCAACGGTCATTCAAGGACCGATAATAAGAGCTCGTGCACGACAATTGAGTTTAGAGGTGAGCTCGTTCCTATGTTCTTCTTTGTACGAATTCGAGAATAGGTTGCCACCTAATGATTATATTGTGATTAGGAACAATGGAGGGGACAAGGAGACATCTGGAGAAGGACTTAGAGCCATGGAGGATCATCGAGGACGTCCAAGTCAAGGTGGAGGCCCAAACAAAGTCGAACTTGGGTGCAATTCGGAGTCCAGGACCAGTCTTCACTAAAACGGGCGCCCAGGTCGCATACATGCTCGGATTGGGGCGTTCTTTATATGGATGGAAAGCTAAGAAGATAACCTTTCCAATGGTTTTGGTCCCGCATCAAAATTCTTTCAGAGTAAATGGGAATCGGCCGAACAAATTGATGTCCAGAATCTATCTTGGTGCTGCATCACCGTACTTGGGCCTTTGGGCCGTGTATCGTGTTGGAACCCATTAGGATTGCGTCGAGAGGGGGTTGCATGACCCTAAACTCTATATATCAGTACCCACTGCCATCTTTAGGGTTTTGGGTTTTGCTTAGATTATTCTGTCGAGAACAGTTTCGCCGCTAGATCGGTTTGTAAGACCCCAACTCGTGAGCTTAATCATTCATCTGCAATTTTGGTTGTTTTCTATCTCGTTCTTGTTTGTGTTCTTCGATTGGCAAACAGGGATTAGCCTTCTCGGTGAGGTCATCCGCGTTTCGACACGGGTGATAACTAGAGGAGACGTGGTGCTGCGATTGCAGGGCTCAAGAGCGTGCGCGTTTAAGAAGCCGGATCGATTTGCGTCGCGACTCCGCCCAAATCGTTGTTTATCAGAACCTTTCGGAAGATCGGGAACCCTAGTGCACATCAGCGGCCGACAAGGGGTAGAGCCCTATCAAACCAAGTCATAAAAGAAACAGTCGAATCCGAAGCACTCAACTTAATTTAAATCTAACATGTACAAAACAAGATTAGGATAGAAACGCAAGAGTCAGTGCATTAACTTGCACCGGCAAGCTCAAGTCAAACTAAACCCAAAATTTAAAGCAAGGTTTTCTTTAGCTCAAATTTTAACATAAAGATAAATTTTGGTTCGCAAATAGTTGTAAAGGAAGTTGACAATTCAATTAACAAAGTATAGTATGAACAAAGATGTAATATAATATTCATCGTATCATTATCATAACCACACCCTTGCTGCCCCTCCTGGCAACAAGGCATAATTCCATCATCATTTTCATCCAACCCAATCCAATCCATTTCCAAGTTCACAATTCACAAACACAATTCATGACCATGAGTATAGCTAATCGATTGTTTTTAGAACTCTATAGAGTTTATATATATTTACCTACATCATATGAACACTCTAGTTTATTTTAAGCTTGCATTGCTTCACCACACTCTGCACGTTGAATGTGATCTAAAGGTCATAACATAGCTTTTACATTATATAATGCATAGCCTTGCACAGCACAGTAGGTGTGAATACACCCTGGCAATGACCCAGAACCTTAGGTGGTGGACCTATGCCTTAAACCTAACACCGTGGCAGTGAACACATCCGTTCCCCCATGAGGCACTATACTATTGAATTGGACAAATTTAGACGCCTAAACTATCCAAATAAAAAGTAGGGTAAATAGGTAGTTCTTATGAACCATCGCTCAGACTAAATCATTCTTTCCCGGCCTACCAAAATGTAAGGCTAGACATTATATAACTTAATTAGCTAAGACCACCCCATAAATAGCACATGTGAATGTACATAATGCTTTAGTTAGTGATACGAAGTTCAGTCCTTAACTGACTCAGGCGAATACTCCCCCTATCGATGTGCATCTACTACCATATGCACACCACTTGTCGCCCAAGTCTAAAATCATTTTTTCTCATTTTGGTTCACATATACTTAGCATTTTCATTTTCTGTCCAGCAATAAACAAATTCCCAAAATTTCAATCATGAGATGAGAGGAAAGGCTATTTGCTTAGTTCTAGGCATGACTAAGCAACTAGCATAATTATAAGCATATTTAAACCCAAATGAGCATTTAGAAAATTCCCAAACTCAACCTATGGTTACAAACAGCGGGATGTCAATATGTCAAGATGGATTATGTAGCAATAAGGTTATAGCTACCATCAACCAAGTTTTAAATAAAATATCGTTTTTATAAAATGTCAACATGTGCAGTTTCACAAACAACACATTTCATCTCCCAAATCATTGGTTTCATTGTGATCAAAGGGAAGAGAAGGTAGAACTTGCCTTGTCTTCAGATATGTTGGACAACACCTAATTCACTCCTTCACTGTCAATGCAATGATCTATACAAAATGCACGATATGCAAATAAATACTTCATCCGTTTCATATTATAAGACTTTCTAGCATTGTCCACATTCATATATATGTTAATGAATATATAGTACATGCCCACTGTGCATAAATCATGCATTTCGGAGCATTTTGTATTATTCGCATAATTTGATACTCTCTCCGTTCCAGGCTATAAGACTTTCTAGCATTGCCCATATTTATATGGATCTTAATCAATCTAGGTGCGCGCGCGCGCGCGCGCGCGCACCTAGATTCATTAACATCTATATAAATATGGGCAATGCTAGAAAGTCTTATAGCCTGGAACGGAGAGAGTATCAAATTATGCGAATAATACAAAATGCTCCGAAATGCATGATTTATGCACAGTGGGCATGTACTGGTCTAAAATGATTTTAGGTGAATGAATTTATATTTTATCTATTTTTATTTGAGAGTTATGAATTTTATAAATTATGTATTATAGTATTTATCCCTTAGGAAGATATTTGGAATGGGTTTAAGAGGTAGTTTTGTCAAATTCTACCTTACAGTGATGAAGTGTTTAGTTTTCTAAGATCAACCTAATTGGTTTCACAATTTTTTGGAGTTTGTATGATTTTATTATGTATTTTACAAGTAGTAGTGTGGTATGTGTTAACAATTTCCTATATAATATTTTAGAGACTTATTTTTTAAAAATAGTATTGCCATATGTTTTTGCTAATAGAAGAAAATGGTTCTATTAGCCTAACAAAGCTGAGTTCATAATATTTGAAGCTAATATGAATTTCCTATGAATTTTTTAAGTTGGATTATGTGTGTGACTGTGATGATCATTTTACTATACAAATTATTAGTGCTGATTTTGGGTACAGAAGGTGTTAAATTTTATTTTACCAAATTGAATTTCACATTCTGCTGGTTCTACATAAATTCGGGTTCATTCCATTTGGAGTTAAAATGAATTTTCTATCAATTTTACAAGTTGAAGCATGTTTTATAGTTCTTATACTACATTTTACTACATTAAAGTTCAAAATCTTGTGATTTTACAGAAGTTTAGTTCAATCTTAAAAGGAGTTAATGTGTATTTTATATGAATTTGTAAATTATAACAAGTATTATGTCTATTATTTCTTATATATAACTTTGGGGACTGCTGGATTCTGCTCAAAAACATCACAAAGAAACTCTTCAACAACAAAACCTACTCCACAATGCAATATCCGCCAAACACACAGCATTTACACTAAGAAGGCAGATTTGGGGACGGACTTCCTCGTCCTCGTCGCCGCCATGTCTCCACCACCACCCCAATCGCCACTATCATCGCAACCCTATAAATCACACTAAGAATGCAGATTTGAGGACGGAGAGAGAGGAACCTAAATGCAAATATGCTCACACTAGACCGCCACGTAAGACAATCAATCCGATCAAACGTGCTTTGGACCGGCCACGTAAGACAGTCAACCCGATCAGACGTGTTTTGGACCGGAATTATTCACGTAAACAAGATCATGGATCATAATGTTGATTTTACTAGATCATTGATATAAGTGACACCATACTCCAACTTTAAGGACCGATCATGTAATTTACTTAAAAGTAATCATGTTCATGTATCCTTCCTCCAGCCACGAACAAGTGTTTCAAAGAGCACTACTGCACAGGGGCGTGGCTGCCAATTGTACAACTGTTTGGTTGCACCCAGATGTAATCGAGCAACATCAACAGAGACAGAGCACACATATGACAACAATTTACAGCTCAATAGAAATGAAACTAACAGAGCTGCTTCCGAGCTCCGTGCGAGAGCAGTTAGCAGTGTATTTATTTGGACAAAAAACACTAGTTGACTAAACATTTATAATGCTAGAAGTGCCTCAAACAATCGCCAGTTTCAGACACATAGAAGTAATTAGTCGACACATAAGAAACTGAGTTTGCAAAGCAGGGTAAGAGTATACATGCGATAGACTCCAAAACAGACAGCAAATAGCGTTATGCTCGTACTAGACTCTACATATCATTTGTTCTAGCAGTGTTGTTCTACTGGTAATTCCTCCCTGGCTCATCCCTCTTATAGGCCGGCGCACCGGCATTGTAGTTATCGCTGCCTTGCTGGTAACTAGGGTTACCTCCTTGGCCTTGGTAGCCTGGTGCACCACCAGCAAAGCCAGGGTTGCCGCCTGGATAAGGAGGTGGGTTGCCGGCTTGATAAGGAGGTGGGTTGCCACCATGGTAACCTGGCCCTCCTCCCTGGTATCCAGGGTTGTTGCCCTGGTAAGCAGAGGGTGGGGGTGGGGGTGAGGGTGGGGGTGGACCTCGGTATTCCTGGTTGCCACCTTGATAGCCAGGGGCTCTACCTTGGTAACCAGGCGCACCACCCTGATAGTTTGTATAGCCTGCTTGCGGATTTGGTGCATGGGGCTGGTAGCTTGGAGGAGCACCTGGATTTGCTGGAGATGGAGGTGGAGGCATCGGAGGAGCATCACGAGGCAGGACTGGGCCCTGCCCTGGTGGGGGAGGGCTGTTGAATCCCTGCCCAGGAGGCACATCTCTGTTCTGGAAGTTATGCATGTTCTCCCTTCTCCTCTCGAAATTCCTTGACCTGTCAAAGTTTCTAGGCCTATCATTGCGTCGGGTCCTTTCATTGGCACGTGCATTGTTTCTCACCCACTCCTCATGGTACTTAGGGTCATAAGGAACAGCTTCTCCATTTATAAAAGGCTCTCCTGTGATAAAAGATAATATGTCAAATACACCAAATGATCATAGATCACATCTCTATGATTCCATCACATGGATAAAGACATTACAAAACAGATAAAAGTAATTATGAACTCATAAGATTATGCTAGATACAACTATGAACTCAACAACAAACAACACACTAAGAACATATTTATTCAAATTCTCAACCACAGAAGATGGTACTGCCACGGACAGCTCGCAATCAGTACCACTACCATGACATATGTACAGCTACAACCAAGGTTACCATTTACTCCCTCATAGCAAGATAACTAAATAGATATTACTGACTCAAGTTTATAAAGTTTGCTTGAATCAGTTGATTTCACTGCGATGAGTACTGATAATCAAGCAATCAACTTATCATAACCTCTATAAAAACAAGTCAGATATTATCAGTTCAAAGCATTGCACAGGGACATTAGAATTAATCATTTTAGTCATAATATGCAAATGATGTAAAAACAGTTCCAAAAAAGAGTGATGATCTTTTAATTCAATAAGGAACAGAATGAACAATACCTCCATAGTCCTTATTTCTGACATCCAGATATGAGTCTGGAAGAACCCAGCGGACCTTGGGCAACTCTAGCAAAATAATTTAAAAGCACAGCATTAAAGCAAAAACAAGTGAAACCCACAAAACATCCCCTACAAAGAATTTCACATAACCATATCACATAACCATAAATACCTTTGAGTTTGTAGGAGAGTTCCTCAGATACAAGAGCACCAAAAGCAAAGTAATGCCGAGTTGACACTGAGTATATCTTATGCCTTGCTTCGTCCTCACTGGAAAAAAGGGCGCATTTGGTTTTAAAAACTTATGAACAATTTATACAATGGCTAATACCCAGGGCATATATCAAGAAAATGAGGAAAAAATAAGCACATAAATTGTTCTATAGAAAGACTTACATGATGCGATAGTTAAAGAGAAACCAGAAAAACTAGCACATGCTACCATAAAGATGGACGCCTAAATATGTCAATGGTCGACAGATTTGATATAACACATCAATTTTCAAAACAGGGCATGAAGTATGCATAAAAAACATCCCGTTAATAACAGGAGGGCATTAACACAATCAATGTTTCAGTTCCCTATCGAATCATCTCAACTGTAGCTGTGACAGTAGCCTCAGCTGAAAGAAGCTTCTCAAAATTAAAGTTATTGAAAAACAATTTGAGATCAACCATGTCACAAGAAAGATTAAATGGCTTGGCTACATGCTGCATTGAGAAGAATGTCTTGGACAATATTGATCTTGAAACCATCATTAATGATTTTGCATCGAGAAATGCCCGAAGGAGTTTTTTTTTATGAGAAGCAAATGGATGTCTGTCATCTTTTCTTTTGTCAAGTATTATTAATGAAGTCCCTGGAGCTTGATCCTTATTCAAGATTTCAAGGTAACCGTATTAATTCCATTTTAATGCTTTTTTAGCAACATATATAGAGGATATTATCAATACTTCCTCCGTTTCACAATGTAAGTCATTCTAGCATTTTCCACATTCATATTGATGTTAATGAATCTAAATAGATATATATGTCTAGATTCATTAACATCAATATGAATATGAAAAATGCTAGAATGACTTACATTGTGAAACGGAGGGAGTATTTGTTTTCACCATGATTAGCTGATGAATGCTTTAAAAGTACTACACTTTAAAAGTGCCAAGCGCATCCGTGTATATATAGAGAGAGCGTAAGTCTTAAGGGGCCATGTAAAGGAGTTCGCCTAGGGCCCTCACAAATTTAGAGCCGGCCCTGCTGTTAATAACAGGAGGGCATGACCTCCCTTCTAATTTACAAATTACCCCCCACAGAAATACTAATTTATTCACCCATAATAATTTACTACTACATGTAACACCATGAGAACATATTAATATGGAAACAGCAGCAAGTTAAAAGAAATTGACAAATACATGTGGAAGATGAATATCTAAATAAACTCCCAGTTACATCTGTGAGAATAAAATGAAATATGCATCAACAATATAGAATACCCTATCACTGAAACAGATATTTATCAGCCAATCCACCACAGATGAAGTTAACAAGTAACACCATGGAAAAACTTAACATATCACCTAATTATAGTATCACCAAATCAACTTCCCCCGTCCCATTTCCTCACCCCCAATCACGAACCATCAGATTAAAACGAGAATCTAACGGATGTGAGATGCGCATGAGAGGAAGAAGGGGGAGGATTGCCAAGATGGCTATACCTTCCAACGATCTGGGCGAGGGTTTTGATGTAGCCGTCGATAATCTCGTCGCGGGTGGGCTCGGGGTTGGAGGGATCGCCGGGGGGCGGGTCCATGACGACCAGCCAGTGCTCAAAGTCGCACCCGTCTAGGAGGATCGTCTCCTTGGGGGGCCGGTTGCTCCAGTTCGGCGACGAGTCCCGCAGCGACGAGGTCGCTGGCTGCGTGGCGAAGCACCTGGCCCCCGCCGCGGGCGGGGCGGAGGGGGCAAGCGCCGCCGGGAGGAGGTTCCCTGCGGCGGCGAGCGGGCGGAGGAAGCGGGAGGAGGAGGCGGCGGCGGCGGGGGGCCTCGAGAGGAGGACGAAGCGCGATGCCGACACCATCGCGAAAAACCTAGATTGGGGAAGGGGGGAGGCGAGGGTTTAAGCCGCCCATTTTATAGCCGCATATTATACTCGACAGAAAAAAGTGGCTCCTATCTATCATTTCCATTTTTTGAACCATTAGATCTAAATCTAACAGCTCAGATTCTATACAACAAAAAATTAGACAAAAACAGGAAACTCCAAACACAATTCGATCAGCGATTTGCATCCGAACCCATTAAATAGCCCAAGTAATCAACGGAGCTCATTTAATAGCGGAATCTAATATTTATTGTTCGTGTTATATTAACGTTTTCTTTACAACAAAATTACACTAACTATTATTTAACATCATTTCACCACGTGTAATTTTAAATTGATATATTTTTTTCTCGCTGCAACAGACAGACACCCAGCTAGTATTTATAAAAGCCCAAATATCACCCAAGCCTTTCAAAAGGCCAAATAATGTCAAAATCCAAATAGAATCCGAACCCATTAGAAAGGCCAGATATAATAAAAAAGCCCATTAAGCAACTCAAAGCCGAACACAGGCCCAAACAAATTAGAAGAAACACAAGATTGGAATAAGTTCACTTTAGGTCTCTCAATTTGTCATCGAGTTCGATATTCACCCTGGACCACAAAACTAGTGCAAACGAGATTCCTCAACACTTTTGACCCCCGTTTTGGCTGATGTGGCGTCTATGTGGCTCCTTTGACTAGGTATTCATCCCACGTGGCCTTGATGTAGTGCTTACGTGGCAATTTAATCTGGAAAAATAATAAAACTTGTGGGGCCCACATGTTAGTGACACACATAATAATAATAAATAGTGGGGCCCATGTGGCCCCACATGTCATCTTCACTACTCCCCTCTTATCTCTATCCTCTCTATCCCCTCTTCTCACTATCCTCTCTCTCCACCCATTGGAGCTGGCCGGCGGAGCGGGGTGGCCCCACATGACATGTATTATGTGTTGTTGATGCATCTTGTCGAGAGGGTTCGACGAGATCTCCCGGCGAGTAGCCTTCGCGTCCTCCGACTTTGTAAACTATGGTGAGTGTGTCGGTGCTATGATTCGATGATTGAACCCCTCAGGGGGTGTGCCTTTTATACCATGAGTTGCCTTAGTCTCCGAGTAGAACTCGGAGACAATGAACCCTGCATAATATAAAATAAACCCAGTCCTCTCCGAATAGAACTCTGTTAATCACCAGCCCGTGAGGATATTTTCCATAATATCTTGTAGATTTCGTTATCACATATGGAAACATACCGTATACACGAAGGAATATCGTACCCGTATTTTCCATAAGGTGTGGGATAGGAGGTATGCCTTACACGTAACCATGACATATGAGAGGACATGCCATGGAATAAACAATATTTATCTTTCTTGTATTTTTTTTCTTGGTGGAAAATCTTCATCGTCCCCTATCTTGCATTGGAGTTTTTTTTGGAGGATTTGGACCTCTTCGACCGACATGACTTGCTTCCCCTTGTCGCTCCGAAATTTATTCCATGTCATGGGCGCTGAGCCTTGCTGTGATAGTGGAGCCATGTTTGCCTCTGGTGGGCTTATTTCGGCCTAAGCCGCCTCCTTGTCGAACTACGCATGGATTTCGATGTGGTGTTTTATGTCTTCCTCTTAGGGGTGGGCAGAAAAAGACCGAACCGAAATAATCGAGATCGAGACCGAAAAAACCGAGACCGAGAAATTCGGTTAGCTGTTCGATCCCAGCCATCGAAAGACCGAATTTATTTCGGTTATTGGGCTCGGTTAACCGAATTAACCGAATTGACCGAAATTTTGGCCCAATAGACCTAGAGCCCAATAAGCCCAGTAGTACTAACCCTAATACAACCCTACCAGCTACCACAGCCGCACTCCAACCTCCCATCGCGCCACATCCCCATCCTCCGCCTCCATCGCGCTCCTTTCGCCTCTACCGCGCCCGGCCTCCACCTCCACCGCGCCGTCGTCGGCACCGCCTCCGACCTCCACCGCGCCGGCGCC
>CM020181.1:24745802-24838024 GCA_009805545.1 Oryza longistaminata
AACTACTACCTCCGTCCCAAAATAAGTGCAGTTTTGCACTATTCACGTTCAACGTTTGACCGTCCGTCTTATTTGAAAAAATTTTATGATTAGTATTTTTATTGCTATTAGATGATAAAACATGAATAGTACTTTATGTGTGACTAAATGTTTTTAATTTTTTCATAAATTTTTCAAATAAGACGGACGGTCAAACGTTGAACGTGAATAGTGCAAAACTGCACTTATTTTGGGACGGAGGTAGTAACTAGTAATAATCGACAACAGAGGTAGTATATGAAGTTTCTGGATGTAGTACTCGTTTGAGAAGTCTCTGGATCTGACGTTTGTTTGATCGATTTGAGTGGTGCAGGCGTGAGCCTTTGAAATTTGGAATAACCACGAGCAATTTAATTAATCCGGTCATTCCACCTGGAAGACTTGAAATTTAATTGTACGATATCCTAATTAAAACGAGGAAAAAGAAATAATCTCAGCGCACAAATTTAGAAAAGATCACCCCGGCCCTGAACTATTATAAAATTATGGAAATCAATGTCAACATCAGACACTATTTTACCCAAAACCGTACGCTTTTCAATGTTAACACCGAATTTATAGTGGTTTAGATGATGTGAAGATGACGTACTCCTACAAAACAAATCTAGAACTAGATGTGACACATTATAATATTATTAGTGTTATTATCATTAACTACTACTACTATTTCCTCTATAAGAGTATATATATTATAGAAAAAAATTGGTAGGAGAAACAAAATATAATAAGAGAAAAAATGTTTAAAACTAAATAAATGTATCTTCTTAGGTTAACAAACTTTATTTCCAAAACATAGTAAAAACATAGATGCTTGTATACACACACTCATCCCTAGGGATATAAGTAAGCACATCATATTCGTATGAGCACATTTGAGAGACTTGACTGATATTAATAAAGTCACCATGGACATATTGTTGTTTATATGTATGTTGCTTATCACTTTAAGAATAGTTAGCTGAAATATTCCAATTTTGCAGCAGGCAAGATTTTTTTTAATGAATTTATGAAATTAAAAATACCATTGTAGTGATATGATTCTTTTTGGATTTCATAAATCAATACGTGAACTTAAAAAAGTCACAAAACAATTCTGCATTGAGCAGTTGATTATATATTATAACCAGGATAAGTTCAGTTTACAATTGAATAGTCTGAATGCAATTGTCTTAAACACCATTTTCTGGTTCAATTGAATTTATTTTTCTCACACAAAATTTATCTAGGTAGTTGTCAGGGTTATGGATACCACATACCTAATAGTAGTTGACTAAATCTCGGCAGGATCCACCACATACCATGTCTTATACGGAAACTGACCTCGAGGGAGTTCCGGATAAGGAAAGACAACCATAGTTTTACATGAAAACGACAAGGACTACTCGGATTATATCCATATTGGTTTCCCTAGTTCTACTTGGACAAGGGAACATCTATGGGTATAAATACAAGCCCCCCTAGGAGGAGAGGGAGGACAATCAACACACGACCACCTCAATCAACATACACAGAGGATCAACACCCAACACAATCGACATAGAAGCCACAACATAGAAACCTACATACGCCAATACACGCCGCCGGATATCGACTTTAGGGATAAGCACGGTTAGTACCCTACGGTGTCTCCAGATACTGTCAGGAGAGACAAAAGCGCTATCTCTGATCTCGCCGGGCACGGATTCGAGAAGGAAGGCTACCCTGTTGTCGACTACGAGTCAGATCGTCAGACCGCCATGTCGACAACAGTTAGATAGGCTACCCCAAATATTGTACTGGTGTGATTATCATGAATAAGAGCAATACCGGCTTCGGCCAACAGGATGTAGGGTTATTACCTGACCGTTCAGGGGCCCAAACCTGTATAAAAATCCCTGTCTCCGTCTTTTTTACCTCAGTCTCGCGTATATCCTAGCACCGACGATCCCCATACTATGCAAATACCAGAACCGCGACATCAAACGTCGACACATAGCATACCCGAAAACTACTTTTATGACTACCCAATTACGGAGTAGCGTTTAGCAGTCCCTAAGTAAGCTACTACACATGTTGAGAACCATGATAATCTCAGGTCTAAGGATTCAACACCAACACTTAATGAGATCACTGATAACACAACACATATGGCTCTTGCAGTGTCTCATGTTGGGTTTATCCAACAACATGTTCACCAACATGTGTCCACATTATTAATTTGGTATCTCTATACCATGATCCATAAGACATGATCATCAATTAATACATGTGCTGATCATATAAACATATTTGTTATTTGATCAGGGATCCATTAGAAATAGTAACAAACAACATAAAGAGTCTCATGAAAGAATCACATATTCATTAACCAATAAGACAACATAAAGAGTCTCATGAAATAATCACATATTTATTAACCAATAAGGTGTTATATATCACTAACACATAGAGACTGCCCTCACGGACCAACACAAGTCTTTTCTTCACACTTTGTCCTCACTCGTGTGCACATGATTCATTAACCAATAAGGAGTTATCATCTCTATGATTGCCTCTAGGGCATATCACTAACACATAGAGACTGCCCTCACAGACCAACACAAGTCTTTTCTGCACACTTTGTCCTCACTCGTGTGCACCCGGGAAGAATTTCCCAGATCGGCTTCCGGAAAAGAAGTTGCAACTTGTTGATATGAGTATTCTATTAATCCTATTAAGCCCTAGGCCGGGATGTCACGCCACATATGGGTACTTGAACTGGGGTGGGATTGGGTGATTCCGAAGGATATGGGGGAAGCCCGACCTTCTTGACGTAGTATCCGGATATATCATGAAACCTCACGAAGTGCTACTCGTGCAACGCACCTTTGCAACGCACGCTCCTTCTTGCTCGCGTGTTCGGCGCAGTACATGTTGTCATCGGGGAGACAAGCCATCGACCACCCCGACTTCCTCTATCGATCGTCACCACCGGGGGCACATCCTTCTCACCGTCGACCACCCCGACGTTGAGGTTCTTTGGATTTGGAGGATGGAAATTTTAAAGTTTTTTTTTTAAAAAAAAGTTAATTGTTTCGAATAAAAGTTCTGTAAATTCTAGTTGCGTGGGTCGAAACAAAAGTTGAGGTGGTGTTTGGATCCAGGGACTTAACTTTAGTCCCTGTATTTAGACACTAATTTAGAGTATTAAATATAGACTACTTACAAAACTAATTATATAAATGAAAGCTAATTCGCGAGACAAATTTTTTAAGCCTAATTAATCTATAATTAGAGAATATTTACTGTAGCATCACATA
The DNA here is from genome assembly GCA_009805545.1 of Oryza longistaminata. NCBI lineage: Eukaryota > Viridiplantae > Streptophyta > Magnoliopsida > Poales > Poaceae > Oryza > Oryza longistaminata. The sequence goes on from CM020181.1 coordinate 24,749,120, forward strand.
GGCTAATCATGTATTAATTAGGCTCAATAGATTCGACTCGCGATTTAGTCCAAGATTATGGATGGGTTTTATTAATAGTCTACGTTTAATATCTATAATTAGTGTCCAAACATTCGATGTGACAGGGACTCCCATCTAAACGTGGCCTGAATGGGGGCTCATAAATTGGCAACCATCCAGCAACGCGCGCGGCAGAGGCAGCATCTATATTTTATCCCTAACTAGCTTTCCCATAAAGGTACTGTAGAGTGAATAAATGCAGCCTTAGGCGCCTCAGATGCAGCTGAGTAGAACCTTCTTCTGATCTCACTAGCGACTCTCACTCCTTGCAGCTAATCATACTCTCAGTAAGTACGATCACATTGATTGTGCTCCATGCCGCTAATTAATCCAAATTACCCGCCGCCGCCCTTATATATATTTGGCACATGATGGGGGCAGGGCGGCCACCTTAATCCCCATCCCTTCCCTATCCGCGCTGTTCCGCCTGAGTGATCGGGCGGCGAGGCGAGGCGAGGTGAGTGACAGATCGATCGATCCATGTCGCCAGTCGGGTGGTTGGTCTTGTTGTTGCCGGCGCTGCTGTGGCGGGGCAGCAGCGGGGTGGCTGCGGCGGGGAAGGTGCCGGCGGTGATCGTGTTCGGCGACTCGTCGGTGGACACGGGCAACAACAACTTCATCCCGACGATCGCGCGGAGCAACTTCTGGCCGTACGGGCGCGACTACGCTGACGGCCTCCCCACCGGCCGCTTCTCCAACGGCCGCCTCGCCACCGACTTCATCTCCGAGGCCTTCGGACTCCCTCCCTGCATCCCTGCCTACCTCGACACCAACCTCACCATCGACCAGCTCGCCTCCGGCGTCTCCTTCGCCTCCGCCGCCACCGGCCTCGACAACGCCACCGCCGGAGTCCTAGTAAGTAGTATGTATAGTCGAGTCTTTCTTCTCAACCGCGCTCCGGCGGCTTGCACTGAGCTGCATGCATATATGCATTCAATATTGATATGATTTGCAGTCCGTGATCACGATTGGCGAGCAGCTTCAGTACTTCAGGGAGTACAAGGAGAGGCTGAGGATCGCCAAGGGGGAGGCTGAAGCCGGCGAGATCATCGGCGAGGCGCTCTACATCTGGAGCATCGGCACCAACGACTTCATCGAGAACTACTACAACCTGCCGGAGCGGCGGATGCAGTACACGGTGGCGGAGTACGAGGCGTACCTGCTGGGGCTCGCCGAGTCCGCCATCCGCGACGTGCACTCCCTCGGCGGCCGGAAGATGGACTTCACCGGGCTGACGCCGATGGGGTGCCTCCCCGCCGAGCGCATCGGCAACCGCGACAACCCCGGCGAGTGCAACGAGGACTACAACGCCGTCGCCCGGAGCTTCAACGGCAAGCTGCAGGGGCTCGCCGCCAGGCTCAACAAGGACCTCCCCGGCCTCCAACTCGTCTACGCCGACACCTACAAGATCCTCGCCTCCGTCGTCGACAAGCCGGCCGACTACGGTATATATGTGACACAGCAACCCATGCATGCTACTGCTTAATTTGCTCCTCCATTAACTCACAAATTAACTGCACGGAAGTGATCGCGCGCGCGGGGCGGTAGCTAGGATTGCATTCATGGCATCGCGTTGATTTACGGCCGGTGCTGCAACGGGAGGTCGGCATGGATGCCACCTGCCTTCCTGCCGTGTCACGGCGTCTTGCAGTTGCTGCTGTTGCAGGTCCTACAGTACGCATACACATTAAGTTAGTTAACGGCTGGACTTGCGTGCCAACTGCCGGGCAGGTAGTAAGGTAGATGTAGCCGGTTTAGATTTACTGGCTTACACTTTTAAATCAGTTTATTGGCTTATATAATTTATAAGCCAGTGAATTTAATGTCCTAATTAAATTTAATAATGGAGTCATACATATATCTCACATAAGCCAAAAAAACTTATCCAATCTAGCTTTTGGTTTAATAGTGCTAGAGTGGCTTATGACTTAAAAAAATCAAACGAAAAAGTTGTTTGTTTGTTTAGATTGAAACTTTTCAACTTATAAGTTGACTTGCCAAAAAAAAAAAGGCCATAGAGTAGAGCCGTAGAATTCTGCAGGTTAGACTCTACCGGCTTTTGTCCTTGTTTCACAACGAGAAAAATGTTGATTACCTTTTACATACACTGTATTAGCTAACTACTTACTAACTACTATCTCAAACAGAGGTAATAGTAATTCGGTGTTGATTTGCAAAGCCGAACATGTAAAATATCGAGAAAAAAAACAAACCGAAACCTTGGTCTCAGTTAGACCAAATGCCCACCCTATAGTTAGCACTTTGTTTTCTTCTAGATATGGGTAAGCATGTTTGATCATTATTCTCATTAATACTTGTTGTATAATTATTAATAGTTATAGTATATGAAATTATCTTCATGATTAAAAAATCATGTATCAATGTTAATATTTATTTTTATGATTACAGACTTCCAAGTTTGATTACACATTGATATTGTAGGCTTGTAACCTATTCCAAGTTTAATTTCCAACAAAAACGTAGCGGCACGGGCGCACGGCAGTAGGTGTAGAGAACTCAACCAACATAATATAATTTCCTGAAAAAATTGGACCTTTTTGAACTCTTATGTGAAAGTACTAGTGATGCATCCAATACAAGAGAGAAATGAATTTAATATGTACAGCTGTACATATGTAAATTGTGCTGAGATCTATAATTAGTTTCTCCTCTCTTTTTTTCGACGTGAGCAGGTTTTGAAAATGCAGTGCAAGGTTGCTGTGGGACAGGACTCTTCGAGGCCGGTTACTTCTGCAGCTTGAGCACCTCGTTGTTATGTCAAAATGCCAACAAATATGTCTTCTTTGATGCAATCCATCCCACGGAGAAAATGTACAAGATCATTGCCGATACAGTCATGAACACCACACTTAATGTGTTCCTATAAAGTTTATTAATTTTGTGGATTGATGGATACATATATATACGGGCGGTGAAAGTACTGTACAAGTTGCTTAATGCGTAAACTAAACAAACACCATAGATATTCACTCTCTTGAGATCATATATATACTACGTGATTGTACAAGGATGAACGGACTACTGTATAAATCAAAATATGATCAGTTTTGTAATTAAAGCATGGACGCCAGTTTCATTGCCAGCCACACTTTAGTGCTTTACCACCATTTGCCAATAAAAGTTGACACATTTGCCCAAATTCAGATGATCAAATTGTGTGCCACACTTTAGCAAGCCAACTTTTTAAATTATTAATATATATATGGGACCTAACTTGCTGTTAGAACGAACTCTTGTCATAATTGTGGCTGCTACTAAACAGCTGACCAGTTAATTAAAGGGAGAATAGCTACTTTAGTCCCTAAAGTTTGTCTGTAGGATCAGTTTAGTCCCTAACCTTTTAAATGGTCCAAAGAAATTCTTAAACTTTATCATAAGGTCTAGAATAGTCCTTGGGTTCACCAAAATCATCATATGGATATGCCATGTCATCATTCATGCAAAATCTATGATGGATTGTCCAATTTACCCTTACGTATATCATAGAAAAATAAATACAAGGGTGAATTAAACATAACCATAGGAAAAAATACTTATCTTTTTTTCACCCTTTTTGAGGTATATTTTTGCTCTTACATTTTACCATTTGATTTTTATTTTCCTATGATATATGTAAGGGTAAATTGGACAAATCATATAGAATTTTGCATAGGAATGTGACATGGCATGTCCATGTGGCGATTTTGGTAGGACCAATGACTATATCAGCCCACATGATAAAATTAAAGGACTTGTTTAGACAATATGAAAGATTAAGGACTAAAATGACCCAAGAGCGAAACTTTAGGGACCATATTAGCTATTCTCCCTTAATTAAACTTGTCAAACCTTCTTCTCAAAGCTTAGGCGTGGTAAATGACAACCAAGCTCCCCTATATGTATCCCTTAATTCTTTAATTCGTTACCATCATTCCGCTCGTCTAAACGGAGCCATCAGTAAGCGAAACTGTATATTTGCAAACAAACAGTAATTTGTGAATAAAACTTTTATATACGTGTTTTTAGCGATTTAAAAGCAAAAGCTGAAAAATAAATTTCGATGAAAAAACATCAAAATCTTCTCCAAATTTAAGATTGAAAATTCAAATTTTGGCTGACAAGCATAAGCGTAAGCGTAAGCGAAAAGATAAAGCCCTTTTTAATTATAGCTCCATGATTGTGTGAACTGGCGCTCATCAAGCTACTATAGGAGGTGGTAGGGATTTTGATAAACACACAAAACTACTTATGGGCCGATTAGCTAGTTTGAAGAATGATTGGAAATAGTCAATTGATTACTAATGCTACACGTACGTGCGAGTCCTTTGGTATGGGAAAAAGAGAATGGATTGATCAATCAGAGTACCTCATCGTCAAAACACAAAGGAGTGTGAAGTCTTCTCACTGAATTTGTTTCTAGGATATTACATGATATATTAACCCATCCTACAACCTAATCTAGAGTTTTCATATTACGGTATTTTCTAGAAACCGTGGTATATACTACTTTAAATTTCAAAACAAAAATCCAAACAGGGTATTCGTGCCAAATGCTGCAATCAAAGTTCCAAATTAATGTGGCAAACAGCAGGGAAATAACACAAGAATTAGAACCCTACAGTTGGCTGTCGTTCTCCACCATACCAATGGGTCCCTCAGATTCAGAGGTCAGATCTTCAGCCGTATCTTAAAAAACAGAGCAACAATGCACTCTTCAACTATCCAGACCTGCCCTACTAGTTGTTGCAATTTGCAGAGTACAAAAGCATAAAGCAAACCAAACAACCATCCAATGTCTACGTTTGACTCTAAGTTCTGCCGAAGCATGAAATGTAGGAAGCCATAACCTACAAATTCCAGCATGCATTCAAGAGCCGCCTTCTTAAATTCAATTCTGGTCAATTCCACAATTCCGAAGCTATCAAAGACAGTGACAGCAATCATGCAGCACAGATTTCCTTCTATCGTTCTGTTTCTTCAACAAGATACTAACATGACAAATTACATATATCGAGTGGGCAGAACTCAAGAGTCACAGAACTGCATCGTTCATTGCACACATGTTAGCTGATAGTAACGGGCATTTTGGAAACAAATTCACATTGACTTTGCTGCTTATCTGAGGATACAAGAAATAAAACCAGCTTCCACAAAATTTAGTTATTAAAAGCTGTGACTTTTATATTCTTATGACTTTGGAAATTTGGGAAAATGCAGCTTGACAAGCATTGGGAGTTCAGAGAGCTCCACTTTAGACCTACCCAATAATACAGTCTTCAGCTTGTCATCACAGTTTACAATGTTCCTATTAGATGGGTCCTGCAAAACAGGATTAATTTCATTTAGTACTAGTAACAATTCCATGTGGGCATTTATTGATACAATTATGTATATATGAGAAGGAAGAAAGACTATAAAAACAAAGCTTTTCTTCAAGCAAGTCACTTCATCTCAAACAAGTTTACTATTATTATCAATTGAGAAGAACTGCAAGAATAAAGCTAAAGAGGCTAAGAAGCACTTTTGAATTGAAACTGTCATTCTGCAATCTGCTTAGACTAAATTCAATTATGTGACTGAGAGACCATGAGACTAAAATACATATTACATAATGCCAGATGTTTTCCTTCAGTATTTTCATTTTGAACAATCAATGGCAATGCTTTAGAAATACAGTCGAATTATTTAGTAATCAGGGGAGAAGTGCATATCAAGGGTGAGTTCTAAACTTCAACTACAAACTGCAACTTCCTCGTTTTTTGTTAACACGCTTCCCGAACTGCTAAACGGAGCGTTTTGCGCAAAAAGAAAATCATATAGAAGTTTTCTAAAAAAATCAAATAAATCCATTTTTAAAATTTATAATAGTTAATACTTAATTAATCATGCACTAATGAGCCGTCCCTTTTTACGTGCAGCTTATATGCTACTCCTATATGGAGTTTCACATGGGCCCTAAGTCTCAATAGACCTGCTAAGATCGTCTTCTGCGTATTTCCTAAAAGAGAGTCTTGCTCAGACCGTAGTCCCTTCACACTTTTCTGGGTGTAAGCATGCGTAAACAAACATTCACACGGAAGATGGGACCATAACTATTTTCTTTCTCCACTAAATTAAATTTGGACCATAACTGTTTTCTCCACTAATTTTAAGTCAAAATGGTGACAATAAGTAAAAAATGGTACCATCCCATATTCCCATTGGATCACCTAAAAGACAGTATATTGTTATTTACGTTAAGAATATCCTGTAAACCAACCAGCAGTATCTTCTGAGTAGTGTTCAAAGGGCATAAGGGATGTTGAGGCGTCAAGACCAAGAAGAAATATAATGAAACATAAATTCCAAGAATTCTGAGCAAAAAACCACGAGCTTGCTTGGTTTATGACCCACTGCAAACCGTATAAACATATTGGTAAGCCAAAATTTAGGCTTTACAAATTTTTTTTGTAAAGCTAGGCAATTTAATGTTATGCCAAGTGAAGGTTTAGGAGGATTAATTGAGCTCTTAATTGGTTGCAGCCCATCTAGACTATCAACGTACATGTTACCAAGATTCTGGGATTGTAAGGTTGGGCACTACCCAAAAATTGGTAACAAAAGAAATTATTTCAAATTTATTGGCATTGCCAAAGACTTGTTATGTTCATTTGGGCTGACCAAAACAAGCCCAATCCCTAAAATCAATATAACAACGATTCTTTATTCAAATAAAGTGGCAACAATTGCCTCGGGTGGTAGATATGCCAACACTGTCTGCTGGGCATTGATGCTATATTAAAAGCTTACAGAAATTCTACCGAAATAGCACTGTAAAATGCAACCCTTTTAGGATGTCAGAGTGAGATTGTTTGTCCACCCTAAACAAGAACCTGGCATGTCCAACTAATCATTTCTTCTTTCACCATGCACACATCAACCCGCATCGCAGTAGTTCACAGTATGCAAGAAGAGAGTTTTATTCCCCCAATTAAGAATTTTTGACCGGATTCCCTAATTAAGAAATGATCTGAGACTTACAAATTCTACAGGCTACCAAATCCTGCGACAATAATGAGCTCAACCAATTCCAGGCACCGAGCGACCTAATAAATTTGTGAGGCAAAAGAACATGCAAATCTTGGTTAAGAAAGGAGGAGCATGATGTAATGTACCTGGAGGTTGTTGCTCTTGATATGTGACCAGACGCGGAGGAAGAAAGAGAGGTGGGACATCTGGGACTGGCCCCCCGCGAACTCCCTCAGGGCTGTCGGAAGGTTCACCAGGTCCACCAGCTTCGCCACCTTCTTCGGGCAATCGCCCACCGCCGCAGTAGCCCGCCGCAGCACCATCTCCCCACTTCAGCCCGTTTCCCCTCGGAAGTGGTTGAAGAACGGCAGAAGGATGATGGTGATTAGAATCGACGTCGCTTGAAGACGAGGTATGGTGGCATGGGGCAGCGGCGGCCAGCGGGGGAGTAGTTGGCAAGGGAGCAGGGCGACGGCGTGGGGAGGCGGCCGCGACGGTGCACGCGGCCTGGGAGAGGAAGCGGCGGCTGTGTGGGCAAACTGATGAGAGGGTGGAAAGGAAGGAAAAAGTCCACTTTGACTCCCTTAAATGTCGGCCGAATCTAAATCGTAACCCTTAACCAGAAAACCGGATAAAATGACTCCCCGACCTATTGAAACCGGTCGCAATTTGACTCCCTGGGTGGTTTTGCAAGCGGTTTTGGCTGACGTGGCGCCTACGTGGCGGTGTTGACCCTGTCTTCGTCCCACGTGTCGTCGACGTGTCGCTTATGTGGAATTAGAGTAAAAATAAAAAAAAAAATTCTGTAGGCCCCACATGTCATTCACACAATAAAGTGGGGCCCACCACACACGCTCGTCGGCACCACCATCTCCTCCTCGTCGTCGTCGAGCAACACCTCCGAACTCCGGCCAAGGAGAGCTCTTCCAGAGCAAGAGTCGACGACGACACCATGCGCGTGCTCCATCGCCGCCTCCATTGGCGACGATGTCCTGCTGCTCCATCGCCGCCTCCGGCGCCCACGCCATCGGGTCGCTGCGGGGAGTCTTGGCGGCATAGCCAGCGGACGAAGGAGGCGGCCTCGCGGGCGCGGCAGCGCAAGAGGAGGTGGCCACTGCCGCTCTAGCGCCCACCCCCCTGCCCGTCGCAGTTGCCGCCACGCTCGACCCCTCTCTTCCTCTTGCAGACTCGCACGCAACACCGGCCCCCGGAAGGTAAAGAGAGGGGGGCCACCGAGAGGAGATTGAGAGAGATGAAGAGAGGGGAGATGCCGAGATGGGGAGAGGGGAGGATGAGGGGAGAGAGAATGACATGTGGGGCCCACGTGGCCCCCATCTTTTTTTTTGTGCAGTTGACATGTGGGCCCACGGTTTTTATTATTTTTCCGGGATAGAATTGCCACGTAAACGTCACGTCAATGCCATGTGGGACGAAGACCTAGCTAGTCAAACCAGCCACGTAGGCGCCACGTCAGCCAAAACCGCCTTCCAAACCGCCAAGGGACCTCATTTGCGCCGGTTTTGACAGTTCAAGGACCGGTTGTTGTATCTGGCTTTGGGGTTAAAGGATGAAAATCGGATTCGGTGTAAAGCTAAGGGACCTAAATGAACTTATCTAATCCCCACCCAAAAATCACCACGTAAATTCGGGTGTGTTTCTTCTCCAATTTCCAAACTTATACCATGATTCCTAAACTGCTAAATATTCTTTTATATAACAAAAATTCTATAGAAAGGTTTATTTAAAAATTCATATTAATCTTTTTTTTAACTTTTTTATGTAATTAACCTATCCAGATTCCTTGTAGGTGTCTCATCTAGTCCTATTTCTTTTATATATTGAGACAGAGGGAGTACTTAATTAGTCATGTGCTAATATATTGTTCTATTACATGTCGACGAAGAAGTGTTCCTAACCCCTAAGATAACATATTACTACAAAGTTACTTTTCGCATGTGGCAAAAAATATGTTTTCACTGGCGGCTACCACAACCGCCAACGACCTATGGCCAGGATAAATCGACGATTTTCGCTGGTGGTTGCGGTCCGCATGTGAAAACCGATTTTTGCATGTGGATCTTTAAGAATCGCAGGCGGCACTACTATGAGAACTGCCAACAAAATGGTTTTTACCCAAAAAAAAATCAATTTGCAACATGCAAACATCAAGACATCCACATCCAGAGATTCAAATCCCACATCATATCCAAATTTAAATCCACATCCAGAAATCGATTTTACACTGCTTTTCAATATGCAAACACCAAAACATCCACATCCAGAAGTCGATTTTACACTGCTTTTCAACTTGCAAACATCAAGACATGAAACAAAATCGATCAACACTTGTCGTCGTTGTGTCGGATGCGTCATCGTCACAGGCTCACAGCCGCCATCGCCGTTTTATCCGTCGACGCAGGTGGAGTGGGAAAGGGGAGAGGGAGAAAGACCACACCGTGCCGAACCAGGGGGCCATTGCCGAGCCGCGCGATGGGAGAGGCTACCACCGCCACACCCTCTTTCGTCGAGAGGGAGGAGAGGTCACCGCCGGCTAGATCTGGTAGAGGGAGGAGCGGTCACTGCCGCCACCGCCCCATTTGCCGCCACCATACATGAGCTTCGCTCGCCGGCAGCGACGAGGATCCACATTGCAATCGACGTCCGCCATCGCCAAGGACCACCGCCGCCACATCCCCCAGATCTGGCGTTCTCAAGCACCATAGCTGCCAGATATGGAGTTCTTGAGTCCCGCCGCTGGTTGTCTTCCCGCTCCACCTCATCTTCGAGCCGTCCGCCGTCTCCGGCCAATCGGATCGACCAATAGAGAGCTCGGGGTCGCTAGATCCACCCGGTGGCCTTGGCCTCACCGTTGGGTTGTGGAGGGAGGTGACGATGGTGGCGCCAGAGAGAGGGCCGAAGAGAAGGCCGGTATTTAAGGGAGAAAAAGAGAGAGCACAGGGAGGGCGGGGGATAAGAAGTGAGGTGGGGATTGGAGACTTCGAGAGTCATCAGTGGGCGGTGGCTTTTAATATGGTGGATTTTCTTTACATGGGCGGTTGCTTAAGAAATTCATCATCAAACATAAGATTATTTTTACAAGCGGACTTCTTAAGCAACCGCCAACAAAAATGTATTTTTGCTAGCAGTCCTAAACCCTTCACCCCTCGTTACAATTTTGCAAACGGAGCTCTCATATAACCAATAGCGAAAAAAATAGGGTACCGCCATGAAAAACCCTTTTCAGTGACACAGCCAAACTCGATGAAGAATCCTTCTCTCATGTTTTGCTTTCTTGTTTTTCAGTAACAGTAAGGTACTCTTACATGAGATAGTATTATTTTTATTTTTTGTACTTCCCACTTACTCTTGTGCCATATCAAATTTACACCATGTGTAGCGGTATTAATAATTGAATACCACAAACACTAAATGACACGGAGACGTAGAAATACATTATTGAGGAGTAGAGGTATCATCATGCTTCAACTTTGCAGCTCTTGATTTTTATAACTATCTGAGTCTGGGAATTTTAGAGCTAAGTTAAATCTTGTTTTTTTTTTCCAAACAATCCTTGATGAGAACTGCTGGTCTGATATGATGTGTAAAAGAAATCTTGTCTTTTTTAAAAAAAAAATGAGTTAGCTTTTTTTAGGCTATAAAGAATGCAAAACGTAATTAAAGGAAAATACATTTAATTTGGTATTACTAGGAAAATGTCTTTTTTTTTCTTTGTTTCACTCTTTTTTACTGCTGGATTTTTAGATCTCATGGCTTCCAATGGTTCCACTTTCACATTAGTGCTTGTAAAATCGCACCTTTTACCCAAAAAAAAGTAGAGGACAAGTTAGGAACAATAATGCAAACGACATAAGATTGATTTAATTAAGAACGTACGGAAGTGCCAGAGAAAAGATAAAATGTGGAAATGTACATCAAATTTTGTAGACAAACCCGACCAATCCATCTAATGGAAATGGAACTACTAAGGCCATGTTTAGTTCCAAAAAACTTTTTCCCAAAAACATCATATTAAATTTTTCCCAAAAACATCATATTGAATCTTTAGACACATAGATGAAGTATTAAATATAGATTAATTTAAAAACTAATTGCACAGTTAAGGGAGAAATCGCGAGACGAATCTTTTGAGCCTAATTAATCCATCATTAGCACATGTCGTCTCGCGGTTTCCAGGCGAGTTATGAAATTAGTTTTTCCATTCGTGTCCGAAAACCCCTTCGACACCCGGTCAACCTTTCGACATCCGGTCAAACGTCCGATGTGACACCCAAAAATTTTCTTCTCCCCAACTAAACAGGCTCTTAGGACTAAATTACGATGCTATCCGAATGCCATATTCTAGCACCGCGTTAGACGACGACAGTTCACAACAGTTCCCGCAGGCGCACACATAATCAATGACATATTGACATGGGTGACTTTAAAGCAACGAAAAAAGTTCCGGTCACGATTTAAGCAGTTTAACATCGGTCCTTGTACATATAGTATTATATTGCCTATAGCAAGAACTATAGGTTATTTACCAGCAAGAAGTGCACTTTGTAAGTCGCCAGCCTGTCAAACCATAGCCAAGCCCAGCTTAGATCTACAGCCTAGATCGAGTTCCTCCAGCAACAACAATAGTTTCAGCTGTAATGAATGATGCATCGTCTGATGCCAAGAAAGCTGCGGCTGCAGCCATGTCTTCCACAGTACCCAATCTCTTAAGTGTGCTCCTGTCAATAAGCTCATTTTTCTGCAAAATGTTTCGGTTCGTTTTAAGTACATATACATGGACTGGATAAAAGAACAAACAAGGTTGACCTATTAAACAGTATACTATAACCAATGTCACATATACAAATAATATCAATCTAAAATATGTTACATTCATAACAACCAATGTAGGAGCACTAACCACATCAAGCTAGAAACACAATTCACATCTCAGTGTTTTCACCTTTTCTATCTATGGAGAACCTTCTTATAATTTAGTCTTTTGACATAGTCAAGGAATGGCTTGGATCTAAAACTCTAGCACCACCTATATATAGAACAATGCAACTATTCATTGGTAATCTACAGGAAGAAGGGATCATCTTTTTCTTTTTGAGGGATAGGGATAGTTCATTATATACATAGAATAATGATTTTATCATTGTACCTAAGAATTCCAAAACAAAAGGAATACAAACGATAAATTTAGGTGAATCGGTAACATACCTAATGAAGGCAAACAAATTAGCACTCATAGCTAACGTTTTTCACCAATCTGAATAAATGGTAGAGGTGCCAATGTTGATGATACAGTGATACACATTGAAGCACTAGATTGGTTACATCAATGATGCATGCTTATGGACCATCTGGTGAAATTATGAATTTACGATATTACAGAATTATTTGGCCTAATACCATCCGCGTAAATTTTACAAAACCACACCACATGATGTGGCTCCACCACCGTCTAGTAAGCCTATTCAATTTTTGTGAGCCATCAAAATAGCTACTGATGATTCATCCATGCCATTAGAATTAGGCAGGGCACTTCCATCACAAAAATGCCAACTGTAGCCAGTGATCGCAAATTGTATTGTAGGAAACCAACGGCATGCTAACTTTAGTCTGTATCCATCCTACTCCAGCTGATGTTATGTGCCACTTTAGTCTAAAGCCCAATGGTTTTTCACATCTTTTACCACAGATCTAGTTTTTCTTTGAAATTCATTATCACCCATTTTGGGTGCTGCATAATGTTTACACATATCCAAAAATTCAAACAAACAGTAATGTCCTTATCAAAGCAAAAGGATTCATGGGATGTCCAGTGTGTTTCTACAGCAATGCTGTAATGGTGTTAGTAGAGCACAAGGTTCCAAACAAAATAAACAATCTGTTTAAACAATGATTAGCAATTTAATCATATTCAGAAGAGATAAAATTTGAAAATTTGGAGTTGTCCTTTTTTGACTGACTGGTCCTTTAGATGTGAAATAGTTTTTTTCTTCTGTAACCAATTAATTCTCAAAATGGTATGCAGAAATTACTTACAATGGTCTCATTAGTTGTGAGGAAACGAGCAAAATTTGTAGGAACAAAACCAGGGGCTATACAGTTAACACGAGTATTTGGCCCCATCTCAGCAGCAAGAGCCTAGAAAATAAGAACATCCAATAGTCAGTGGACAGATAAGTTCATCAGGTGTAAAACAACCATATACCATAACAACAAAATATCTTCAGAATATTTGACTGGCAAATAGTGTGTTGATGAAAATGAACTGCCCTATTTTTAATACAACATAGCTTTATGGCAGATGTGCATGCTGTCCTGAGAAATCTTAGTCATAAGAACATTGTTGGATTATGAACTCGGAAATATAGCTCCGATGCAATAAAATTTGGTTGTAGCCTGCTAGTCAAACATAATAACATCTGGCGGTGTGTTCTGTATAGCAGCTATCATAGTATCACGCTACTATATTAACTTCATATTTCACATTCCACTTGTGCGTTAGTTGCATATCCATTCACATATATAAAGTGGCAAGACCTTCTCTAGATGTGAATCTGGTTAACTGGGATATAACATCACAATATTTTAGAAGACATTATTCGTGGCTCCCTGAAGATTAGGAAGAAATCTGGAAGCAAAGGCAAACTTTCTTGAGGTGATCCAAAATCGAAGCTCTTATATAGGCACAAAACACCAAGTAGAGAAAATTTCACGACATAAACTTCACGAATTTCTTACTTCTTAGTACTAGTCCATTTTATTTATGTTTTGGAGGCATGCTCCCACCCTGTCAGTGTATAGTTTCCCGCCCCGAGTGAAGCACACCTCCAAGGGGCAATACCATAGCAATTCATATGCTACTCCTTCCAGTATTGAACAATTGACAGCTTATGTTAATGTGCTTTTTGCTGTAATGTATTTAGTAGAAAAACTAATAACACCATTACATCAGCAGTCCAGCAATATAATTTTTTTGCCCATCTTGAAATAGCACAGGACTAAGAAAATTTTGATACCAGGAAACATGGAAATGGAAAATGTAAAAGCATGTACCTTTGTGAGACCAAGCAGGGCAGTTTTTGTAACAGCATACATCGACAATGCTGGTTCTGGATTATAGCCAGTAATTGAAGAAATCAATATCACGGATGATCCCTTCCGCAAATATGCAGCAGCATCCTAATGAGAAAATGAAAATAACAATTTAATCACGCAAATGCTGTTTTTTTCTTCTTCTACAAAGTTGTGTTTATGATTTAGGATGAAGATCTTGTTAACCTGAAGAAGAAGAATAGATGCCTTAACATTAATATCCCATAGTTTGTCAAGGATAGGCTCTTTCATTTCTAATATGTTATCTACGGAAGGATTGGCAGCAGCATTGGAGACAACTATGTCGATATGCCCAAAATTCTGCAATAATATAACAATTAGTTTATTATGTAGGATTTGCAGTAGCATTGGAGACAACAATATCAATGTCCAAAATCTGAAATAGTATAATGGATCTTCACTATGTAGGATTTGAAGTAACATTGGATTGGAGACAGCTATATCAATATGCCAAAACTTCTGAAATAATATAGCGATTAATTACTATGTAAGAATGTAATACTACATGATCACTGCAAGAAAAACATGCGCAAAGTAATACATTGGCAGAAACAAACAATGTGCAATTTTCAGGATAAGCATAGCTTAGATGAACCAAACCTCTAGGTCTAAACTACCAACAGATAAAATCTTTTGTTTCTATCATGCAACCTTTTTTAAGCCACAAGGCAGAAACTCCAGTCCTATTTTCCACTAAGAAGAGAAACCGAGAGCAGAGTAGTTTCAAGCTCAGTTGAGCTGCAAAAAAAACCCACTGTCCATACAGTGAAAAGAAAAATAAAAGGATCACAACAATTGTGGAGCCCATGCACTCTATTTATGGTTCCAAAGCAAACAGTGCACTCTATTTCTGGTTCCAAAGCAGACAGGGGTAAAATTAGGCCATGTTTAGTTCCCACGCAAAAACTTTTCACCCTGTCACATCGAATGTTTGGACACATGTATGGAGTATTAAATATAGACAAAAAAAACTAATTACACAGATTGTGTGTAAATTGCGAGACGAATCTTTTAAGCCTAATTGCGCTATGATTTGACAATGTGGTGCTATAGTAAACATTTGCTAATGACAGATTAATTAGGCTTAATAAATTTGTCTCACAGTTTACAGGCAGGATCTGTAATTTGTTTTGTTATTAGACTACGTTTAATACTTCAAATGTGTGTCCGTATATCCGATGTGACACGCCAGAACTTTTCACCCCTAGAACTGAACAGGGCCTTAGAGTCCTAATCTCGCGTTGACCAATGCAGAAGCTGAAATCTAGTATAGTATATACTCCTAATAGAGTAATGATTGATCAAAGCCTTGTCCTAACGAAACAAAATACGTCTTGTATTTCTAAACGGAGGGAGTATTTTGGTACTAGTATACTAGTACGATCGATTTAGAGCAATCCCCATGAATTGGAACCCAGAATCCGGTACAGACTAATTTATTGAGCCCCGCAAATCTGGAGGCAACCATCTTACTGGAAGAAAATCGCAGTGGATCAGCCAGGGCAGAAACCCCCAATTCTCACCTTGACCGCCGTGTCGATGAGGTTCTTGCGCTGCTCCGGGATGGAGACATGGCAGACCACCCCGACGACGGTGATCCCCTTCGCCCTGAGGCCCTCGACCGCCTCGTCGACGTTCTTCTGCAGCATGCGAAGGAGAAGCAAAGATGAGGACAAACGAGATGGAGAGGGGAGGGGGTTTGAGTTGGACCTTCTTGCGGGAGGAGATGACGACGGCGGCGCCCTCGAGGCCGAGGCGCTCGGCGATGGCGAGACCGATGCCCTGCGTGGAGGCCGTCACGACGGCTACCTTCCCCTCCAGCCGACGGCACTTCACCTCCATCGCCGGCGCTCCTCGCTTCTCGGCGACAACTTGGTCGGAGTAGACTAGCTAGGCCTAGGAGGGACGACGCGTCGATGCGATATTGCGAATTTGCGATGCGACGGAGGAAACCAGAGCGGAGTAGACTTGCCGTTCGATTTGTCCGCACGCAGCTTTGGTCCTCCAAGGCTCCAAGCACGCCATGCGACGACACAACGACGACGGACTAATCAAGGCAGGCAGTTGGACGGCAAGAATCGGCCCATCCCACAGCCTGTGCCTGCCTGGGTTTAATGCCTTGCCCTATTTAGGTGTTGTTTGGAAATTTAGTCATAATATGTTTAAACATTTTTTTTTTTGAGAAACACAGTACAAACGCAGGCGCTCACAACGTGCGCACACTCACCCCTATGAACGCACACACGCACACCCTACCCCTATGAGCACCTCCGAAAGACTGGGCCGGCATATCTTGAGATTGACGAAGTCACCACAGGCGCCTCGCTGTCGACGGGTACGTCGCCTACCACTGAAAGTATAATTAGCCGTAAATGCGAGCACCCGTGTCAAATCTAGGATTTGAACCCGGGTGGGCTGGTTCCACCACAAGGAACCTAGCCAGTTGAGCTATGCTCACTTCGCATATGTTTAAACATTAATTTAGAGTATTAAATATAAATTAATAATAAAATTAATTGTATAAATAAGAGCTAATTCGCGAGATGGATTTTTTAAGCCTAATTAATTCATGATTAGCAAATGTTTATTGTAACATCACAAAGGCTAATTATGGATTAATTAGGCTCAATAGATTCGTCTCACGAATTAATCTAAGGTTATGGAATGGGTTTTATGATTAGTCTATGTTCTTCGATGACCGCTTCGGCTGGGGGCGATGAGTTCGTGGGCGCCTGCTAGAGCGCCGCTCTCCTGCTCATCGGCATGCTGGGGATGACGTACAACTTCGAGCTGCAGCACACTCTGTTCCGCTACCACCCTCGCCGCCTTGACCCGAACAACTACGCCAGCTTCAGGGGACCAGCCTAGAGGACGACACCACCCTTCGCCACCTCGCATGATTGGTGGAGGCCTACGACGCCGCGCGAGTCGACTTCCACAAGCTTGTGTAGCGCAAGTTGGTGGAGAACAACCTGAGGATCCTGAGTCTGCACCAAGAGAACCTGAGCCTCAAGAAGGAGCTTGACACTCTGGAGGAGGAGCTGCGCCAGCTCAAGCTCGCCCAAGGCAAGGACGCTCCGCCCAAGTGCCGCCGTGTCTTCCACAGCCTGATGATCACTGCCCGCAAGAGCACCACCAGACGGTCGCTCATCCGCAAGGCCCTGGCAGAGGGCAGAGTTCTGGCTCCGAGGGTTCCTCGCGGGGACGCCTCCGGCAACCGTAGTCGTCCCTCGGCAGCAAATGAGTAGCTTCAGGGCGCGTGTGTGTTTTCTCGTTGTCTTGTGGCTCTTGGGGGTGTGGGCGCTACCTATACCGGCTCATTGTGGTATAGCTTCGCCCGGGAGGGTTAAAAACTTGAAGCATCATACTAATAAAAATCTAAATAAGTTGGTTTAATCGCTGGGTTCCGCTCTTTCTTCCTGTTCTTAACCCATTCCAGCTTGGTTCTGTCATATGGTGAACACCAGGAGGACAGCTAGAGGGCATGATGACAACAACGCAGGGGGTAGTGCTCCGAATCGGGGAAATGCGCCGCTGCCGCCTCCGCCGCCGCTCCACAACCAGGCCATCCTCACCCAGATCCTAGCGCAGCAAGCAAACATGATGGCCGCTCTCCTCCACCACATCCAGAATCCACCCGTCATAGGCGCAAACGCACCGCCGCTGCCGCCTTATGAAGATTAAAGTTTTTGCTTGGCTCCTCTTCAGCGATAGACTTAACACAAGAGATATGCTTGATCGTCGGTACTGTGCAAAGGAGAATGATGATCTCACTTGTGAGCTATGTGTGAATAATTTGAGAGAGACAAGAGAACATCTCTTCTTCTTTTGTCCTTTCAGTCAAAGGTGTTGGTAGCATTTGGGAATCTTGTGGGACTTTAATCTCAATTTCTTTCAAATGATTGTTTCAAAGGATTTCTTGGAAATCTTCTTTATTGCCGCTTGGCACATTTGGAAACAGAGAAATGGGAAAAATTTTCAGAATGAACTGCCCTCCTTTAGTTCCTAGAGAATCTTGTTTAAAAAAGATGTTCTTCTGCATATGTGTAGAATGAAGGATCATTTAAAGCAAATAGTTTTTGATTGGTTGCAAACATTGCAATCTTTTTAAGTTTCTCTCCTTCCTCCTTCTTCTGTAAACTTGTAAGTATTTTGAGTCTTTTTATGAAAATCACACTGCGAGGCAAAGCCCTGGCAGTAATTCAAGTAAAAAAAATCGATCTTGGGGGAAGACACTCTCAAAATACGATTATTTGTTGCCGGACACCGCACCCATTAAAATATTTATTTCTTGTTGTATAGGAGAGAGAAACAATGTGAAAAGTCAAGAATGACCTTGGGCTCTACTTACGCCTGCTCCGCCACGCCGTGACAACCCTCGCCTGCACGAGCAGCCAAGCCCTTCTCGCCGCCAGAGATGTACGCCATCCATATACAGTGCGTCACAAACACACTGGTCAGCGGGTGTGTAGCACCTCCACCTATGGCACCCACGACGGCAACACCAGTATGCCTCTCCTCCCCTGAGTCCTGTCCATGAACCCCTCTGGGAGCAACGCCGCCTCGCCGCGCCTCTCGAGACATATCATCGAGTCCGTGTCTGACACCACCGGCGTGTGCACAGCCCAAAGGAAAGAATGCTTGCTCCTCTCCAGCCCCACGATGAGTAGGACTCCAAGCTCTACGGTAGCGTCGAGCCCATACGCACGCAAGAAGTCGATGACGAGGGGCTCCATGGATGGGAGGCGAGCAATGGTCTTATGGGACTCACCTGATGACATAATGTCGACGACGGCGATTGACAACGGAGATGCCATATGGTTGGCGATGTGAACAGCAGTACATCAAGATGAACTTGGTGCTCATCTGTACAGCAAGATCTGCATCGAATTGCAATGCAACCTTTGATTCTCTTTCCATAATGATTAGCGTCGGATTCAGATTTGTTCTAAATAGGAGTGGTCCATGTCCCTCCACCTCCCGCCTGTGTGGGTGTTGCCCATGCTGTCGAGGGTGAGGACCTTGATTAGCTGCTCATCGTGATGGTCTAATGAGAGACAAATGGCATAGAGAGCGCGCGCTAGCGGTGCCAGTGGCAAGATGGAACACGCAAGCCCTCATGTCCATCCAAACGAGACAACATGACTTCCTTCAACGCACGCATCGGAGCTGCTACAGTATGGGACACCGGTGAAGAGTGAGGAGGAAAAGGAAGAAGATAAGTGAGCCCAAGGGCATGTTTTTGACTTTTCACGTGTTTTCTCTCTCCTGTTGAACCAGACATGGATATTTTAATTGGCATAGTGTCCAACAACAAATTTTCACATTTTGATATTATCTTCCCCAAAAGTCACTTCGTGTGGTGTCTTATAACTAAAACCACATAATGTCAGGTAGCAAATTTTTTTTCCTGATAACTATAATATTTTCAAAGTTATAGTTTTGTAATTTGTTCCGGTATATTTAAGAAACTTCGTACTTTCTAAGCGCCGGCAAGTTAAAAAACTAGTGATCACGAAAATTGAACAACAATGTTAGGTGCAATCATATGGACAATGTAAAGCCAGTTTAAAAGTTCTGGAAAAAAAAGGGGCAGAATTGGACATTATAAAAACGTGGTTTTGCGTTTGGACATCCTAAAAACTTGATAATTGGCTGCTGGACACTACATGCAATAAAATAATATATACACTCAGGAGAGGAGAGAGAAACCATGTGAAATGTCATTTCTGCCCTCTTCTTTCACCAAGTTCTTGTTCATCCTCTTTTACTCTACCGTGTCCAAGCTATGCTGCTCGCTTTCTCTAGTTGGTTCCTCAGCATCGAGCTCTTCTCCACGGCCCTCCACACCGAGCTCGCCGCTGACCATCGCGCCGAAGTGATGTCCCTCATAGAGGGCATCCTTCGAAGGTGGTACTAGTGCTCAACAGGATGTTGCGCCACGCGTTGCCATGCCAGCGACGTGCGTAAGCTCTAGAAAAATTATCAAGGAGACATTCTCAGCTAGCGGCGTGGCTAGCATCGGCCACCACGCACACACACATATGAGCTATATCTCTCTCTAGCTGCGAAAGGGCATGTAGCCTAGTGGTTATAGTGACCTGAGTAGCACCCCAAGGTCTTGAGTTCAAATCTCTATAGGAGCAAATTTCAGATTGGTGTTTGAGGGGAAGTTCCCGACTTTAAAGGCTACATATATCACTTTAAAAAAATCTCTCTCTAGTTAACTAGCCATAGCATGCTAGTGCTTCTTTGTCTCCTGTCACGGGTGCGTGCACCGATACCGACGCCTCCTACTCCACCTTCTTCTCTGCTCTAGGACGCCCAACCGCTACTGTCCCTCACAGGTAAGAAGCCAAGAACGTGTGCAGCATCTGGGAGAGGATACTGACGGTGATGAGCAGCCGATGTTGTTGGTGACGAACTAGAGCACCATCCACCAATGTGGGAGCATCTCCGTTGTGCTCCTCGGCGGCGGGGCAGATCTTCGTCGACCTGAACTCCAAGGCAGGAGGCCAGTGTCACGAACCTAGCTCTTCCTCATCAATTCAACAAGCTTACATCCAAGAACACCCAACAATCCACAAGAATTAACTCAAGCCACTGGATACAAAGTAGCATAATAGAATTGGGGATCGGGGTTGAGCAGTATAGGTTGGAGAGAATAGATGAGGAATTGGAGAAACAGAAGTGGTGACTCAGAGAAGGGATCAAGAGGAGGAGGAAGAGGCCGCAGCCATCTGGTTCTATTCAAAATCTTCGTTGTCCCACTGGATGCAATCAGGTTGGTTTTATAGTGTTGCTTCGTCTCCTGTGTCGATGGCCCAGAGCAGCCCATTGCTAGATCTTGACAGCCCAATTGTATAAGCCCATGTACGTGACATTCTTCCCTCCTCGAGAAGCGGCTTGGCCCAAGCCACCTCCTTGGGTCCACAAGGATCCCATAGCACATGAAAATCTTCAGTGCAAGTAACAAGTGCACCATCAGCCTTTAGAAGCACTCCCTTGTTATTGTACTTGAGATAACAGTATTTCGGATCTTTCCGAGATATAGTTCTTCTGAAAGTGGCCATAGAGCGAATGAAGCCTCCTTAGAGTATACTAGGACACCACGCTTCTACTGTCTTAGTCTGAGAAAGTGAATCCGCTGAGTTCCTACATCATCATTTGTAAAAGCCCCAATACCCCTGACTGTCCTTTGGCAATCCAAAATGCTACATGCAAGTTTAGCCTTGTATAAACCATTGCTTGCAGGATGTTGCATCGCCATCAACATGTGTAAAGTGACACCATCCAGAATTGTGGCATTCAACTTCCTACAGAAAAAAAAGATAGGTGCTAAAGTTGATGCTTCCATATATCTATTGTAATCAAACATGATGAGTTCCATGCTTGAACATGCTTGCAACCCCATCAAGGAATCCATCAAATAAAGTATCCTAGACAAGTACTCTATGTTCTGGTGCAAAATACAGGCAACAATAAAAAGTTCTCATCTTGAAACATGTAGCAAACTCTGTTCCAAATTCAGCAAGAAATTGTGAACATTTTTCACTGGAACAAAGATACATGTACTGCTCTACAGTGCCAAGAGAGATTGAGAAAAACTTATAGAGATTAACCCTTGTCAGTAGCTCATCTTCTTTTTCCTCAACCAAATCCACTCCAATTAATGTGACCCTCGCATATGTACTGGTCAAGAAGTAATCAATGGCATTTCAAGGAAGTGATGGCCAAGGTACTTTTAGCGTTGAATGAATTAATCCTCCCTGCCATTTGATACTACAGACCAAAATTTGATGATCTTCGAAACCTCTGTTAGCCCTGTTGAACAAACACCCAAAATAATTTTCTTTTCCATACATTGGGGATCTTAGCACAAAGAACTGGGGATTGCCTTTGTCATCAATTGCCCATCTGTTAGCTGACTGCTGCAGATATTTAAGGGAGTTCCAAGATAGCCTATAGGATGGTAGCCAATAGCAAATGCACCACCCTCCAACCAAGTTTTGCAACCAATTATCATTAAAAATAATTGTCCTTCTCATTAATAACTTGCAAATTTCAGAAGATTCACCAATTGTTTGTAGTACTCCAGTTTCCGCTTTAGCTTCTGCCTGAGAAGGTGGTGGCCAAGGTTGAGAACTTTGCCACCACACTTCCATTGTCTTGTCTGGTTAGTGGATCAGGCCATGGATCAAGTTGCTTCTCCGCGCAGACACCTTTGCAATTAGCGCGAGGAAGAGGTGGCCCATAGTGTGAGATCTTCACCACCACGCCTTCGCTGCCTTGACTTAGCTGTGGATCAGGCCATGGTAAGGGCCGAGAACCTAAGGTCATCTTAGTTGACTCAACTTTGATGTCGCGGCATGTCACGAGCATGTTGTTCAGCGTGGCAATCATCTTGGCACACAACTCCTTGAATGTCTCCTCTGGTTTCATCTCAACTTGAACCATGCTTCCTTCGGCTTTGTTGGTCTTGATGGATGGCGACGGTGTTGCAATGGCACTTGCGGTAGTTGAGGGTGTGAATGAGTTCATAGTGGCTGGGAACACATGTTTTGGTGCAGCAAGAGAACTCTCAACTGCTGGCCTAGTGGTGGTGCTGCTTGGTCCCAACGTCAAACACTTGGTGGGCGTCATGTCGACACCTTTCCCGTTGAAAGGCTGCACGTGTTGGACATCAAGCAGGCACCCCTCCATCATAGATGTTGCGGCCATGGGTGGCCCCCCGAGCCTTCTCCACATCACCACTTGCCCGGGACCAAACAAGAGCCTCCACTCGCCATGCATCAGCCACAAGTATTTGTACTTCCTGCACACCATAGGGGTCATAGACTTGGTACAGTACCTCGCGGTCACCGGGTAGATGAGGTGGCTCACTTGGACATAAAGAGCAGTGACTGCATCACCTCCTAGCTTACTCGGCATTTCACCGAACACCTGGTGAGCGCATCCAGCACCAACTCCTCCATGGTGCAATCCCTACCATAGGAAGTGACCACTGCCACCGTACGTCGCCCACCTTGTCTCCTGGCTCGGAATGCCACGAACCGACGGCTTTGATATCATATTGTCACGGACCCAGCTCTTCCTCATCAATTCAACAAGCTTACATCCAAGAACACCCAACAATCCACAAAAATTAACTTCAGCAATTGGATACAAAGTAGCAGAATAGAATTAGAGATTGGGGATGAGCAGTGTAGGTTGGGAATTAGAGAGAATAGACGGGGAATTGGAGAAACAGAAGTGGGGATTCAGAGAAGGGATCAAGAGGAGGAGGAAGAGGCCGCAGCCATCTAATTCTATTCAATATCTTTTTTTTTCCCCACTGGATGCAATCAGGTTGGTTTTATAGTGTTGTTGTCTCTCCTGTGTCGATGCCCTATAGCAGCGTATTGCTTGATCTTGAAAACCTAATTGTATGAGCCCATGTACGTGACAGCCGGATGGTTGTGGAGGGTGTTGTTGCCTGTTGTACCGCCATCGATGTCGTATATCTCTGGATCGGAAGGGCTGAAGAGTCGGGGATACGATATATTTAGGGATTTTGACTGGGTTGACCAATTTTGGGTAGAAAGATCTATAGGCACAATGGTAGACACCCAAAAACCGAACTGACCAATACACATCCGCGAGCAAGGGCATTTTGGTCTTTTTGATATGATTCTCTCTCCCAACAGATAGGAAATAATAAAATAATCAATGCAGTGTCCAACAATAAATTACCAAGTTTTTAGAATGTCTAAAAGATCTTGTTTTATTATGTCAAACAATAAATATCATGATCTTTGAATATCGTGTAGTAAATTTTGAAAAAAAAAAAGACAACAAGCACACACGTCTCATCAGTCATCACTATATAGAGGATGTTTGGGATCTAAAATTTAGTGCCTGTCACATCGGATGTTGGACATTAATTTAAAGTATTAAACTTAGATTAATTACAGAACCCATTTCATAACATTTGACTAATTCGCGAGACGAATCTATTAGGCCTAATTAATCCAAGATTAGCCTATGTGATGGTATAGTAAATATTTGCTAATTATGGATTAATTAGGCTTAAAAAATTCGTCTCGCAGATTAGCTCTCATTTAAATATCCCTCCCCAATTTTCTGAAAAACCAAGTGAGAGTAATTTTTCAGGCCCTCGTTTGAGTTCACTTGACAAGTCCGAGACGCAACACACCACGGAAACCGGAGATCAAGGAACGGCTCCGGCAAGCACAATACTACTCCAAGCTCTACTACGACGACAAACATCGCGACCTCACGTTCCAAGTTGGGGACTGGGTTTGGGTGCGCCTTCTCCACCGACAAGCGGCGTCCCTTCCTGGTTTTCGTCGTGGCAAGCTCGCGCCTAAGTTCTACGGGCCGTACAAGGTGGCTGCGCGTATAGGCGATGTGGCGTATCGCCTCCAGTTGCCGGCGGGCACTCGGATTCATGACGTCTTCCACGTCGGACTACT
Source organism: Oryza longistaminata (assembly GCA_009805545.1). Lineage (NCBI taxonomy): Eukaryota > Viridiplantae > Streptophyta > Magnoliopsida > Poales > Poaceae > Oryza > Oryza longistaminata. The sequence continues at coordinate 24,773,791 of CM020181.1, forward strand.
CAAGGAGTACAAGGGCACGCCTCCAGACCAGCCGCCGGCGTTGCCAGCACTCTCCAATGGTCGCGTGTTGCCTGTTCCAGCGACGGCTGTTCGTGCTCGTCTGGCGCGGGGAGTGCGTCAAGTACTCATTCAGTGGGAAGGCAAACCAGCCGCGGATGCCACATGGGAAGATGAAGACGAGTTTCGTTGTACCTATCCTATGTTCCAGCTCGAGGACGAGCTGTTTGCGAAGGAGGGGAGAGATGTCATGGTCAGTATTCAGTATGCGCGCAGAAACCGCACGAAGCAGCCGGCGGAACAGAGTGCCGGATGAGGAACAGTATGCGCGATTTCCATGCGGATTGTTTTCAGTTTGTTCTGCAGTTTGTTAGGTCCTTTCTTTTAGCATAATTAGTTCCAGTGTAAGGCTATTTACAGCCGGATGATTATGGTTAATGGCAAGCAGATTCAATCTACATCCTCTCATCCCGTTCCTCTCTTCTCATCCTCTGTTCTTCTCCCACCGTCGCCACGGGCAGGGCATCGCAGAGGCTGCCCAAGCCTCGCCCTCCTGTGTTCCACTCGTATCCGATCAGGTCGCTAGCTGGTGCCGGTAACAAATGCTGAAATCAGATTTACAGAACGGCTCTTCTTTTGCTAGCTTATTTGTTTGAATCATTTTATCACCCTTGTAAAGGTACCAAGAGATGCTACTAATTCTATATCCCTTAGACTCTGTTTTTTTTGACGGAAGAAGGTAGAGCAGGCTCTACATAAAGTCATTTCATTAATAGAAATGAGGTTTACAGATTACATATTAGGTGTGGGAATTAACAGAGAGGGAAATAAACAGAAAAAGAAAGGGGAGAGGGGAGAACAAGCCAAAAAAAGAAAAAAGGGAGAATTTACACATATATGTACATGAAGCTTTCTTCTAGGAAAGCCTTGATCACCAGGAATGAATTTTTTGCCTATTTGTTTCATTGGTCCTTAGGCTCCAGAGCTGTATGGTGTCTGAAACTTGTTGAATAATGCATTGTAGACTGTCAAACTGTCTTTCGAACACCCGGTTGTTGTGTGCTTTCCATAGAGTGTACGCTCAAGCAGCAAACCAAATTGGCTCAATTCCTTTCAATGTTTGATTTCTGTCCATAATTGCCTGGAGGAAGGCTGAGATAGAATCTGAGCTGTTGGCCAGCTGAGTAAGTTCAATTTTTCCCAAAGGCTATTGGCCTGTCTGCACCTTAAGATGATGTGATCAGCTGTTTCTAGTGCAGGGCACAAAGAGCAGTGGGGGTCTTTGTTCCATTTTTTGTTGACTCTGTTTGTTATAACTTATAAGAACCAAACATCTGCTAGCTTGGATAACCTTTGCGTTGATCTCAACCTAAATTGCTAAGGGAGGAGAGTCTTTTAAAGACCGTTTTATGCACAAGCTGTAATGAAAACAGGGTATTCAGGTACCTGTTGCTATCATTTACTTGAGAAAAGGACAATTGTGATTGGTTCAGTTCTTTGGACACTCACATGGTCAAATGATCTCAACATCATAAGTAACGTATTAAACCAATGACTAGGATGTTGAGAGGTCTAAGAGGTCACAATTCCTATTAAATGTAGTTGCAGAGTCACTGAATAGTTTGGAGACTAATAAATTAGGTGACTACAGGTACACCTCATTTTCACAGCTATTCCCACTATTGGGGTCTGGTAGTTTGCCTCAGCTTGTCAAGGTGGAAGAAATATCACAAACTATTGATTCTGAGAACTTCACGGTTCAGAACTGCATCAAGTTTTCAGGACCTTTAGCAACAACTTCAGTGTCTACCAATGCCAAATTTGAAGTTCGAAGTCCCAAACGTGTACAGGTGTGATTTTCCTCTCTCAATCATGTATTTCATTTTCTCATGAAATCATTCTGTGATCCATTGATATGTGCAAAGGTGTTAGGTTTTTTATGGATATCTGGGAAAAGCGTGAGCATGAAATTTTACTTTAAAACAATTTGGATAGTATGAGATTTACACTTTTAAGTACAGCAGCCTTTATATCTCATAAAGGAGAAGATTTCAGGAAATTTTCGGTACTGAAGTTCTTTGTGGAGCATTTCCCATAAAGTTAATTGATTGTCATACAATCATTACATTTTGAAATATCCGTTGAAGATATGGAGAAAAGCACAGATTTGGATGAGTTCACAACTGCTAGGGCATGCACAAATCTGTCCATGTTGTGAACTGTGGGATATTATTTTTACTGCTATGGATATGGAAGTGAAACATGTATTAACTATTAACTATTTTAGATTGTTGCTATTGCTGTTCCCGGATCTACCTAATTAGTTACTCCCTCTGTCCCAAAATATAGCAAGTTTTGAACGGATTGGACATATCCTAGGACTACGAATCTGGACAGACCCCGTTCAAATTCGTAGTCCTAAGATATGTCCCATCCGTTCAAAACTTGTAATATTTTGGGACAAAGGAAGTATGTAATATGAAGAGGCTTGGTAACAAGGGGTGGGAAAGAAAACCCTTCCATTTATGTTTTTTCTACAGTATTTATTTGCATTTGTCAACTGAACTTTGTTATAGGTTTCTGCAAAACTCACATAGTTTGCAACCCTTTCAGATCAAATTTGATGAAGGCATTATCGGCACTCCACAATTGACTGATTCTATTGTACTACCTGAGAAGTTTGAGTTATTTGGGCAGAATATTGACCTGACCCCATTGAAGGGCATATTTTCATCAATTGAAAATGCAGCATCCTCAGTTGCTAGAACCATCTCTGGTCAACCTCCACTAAAGATACCAATTAGGACTGACAATGCTGAGTCTTGGTTGCTCACAACCTACCTGGATGATGAGCTTAGAATCTCCAGAGGTGATGGCAGCAGCATCTTTGTACTGTTTAAGGAAGGAAGCACCCTCCTATATTAAGCTTGGCATGCCTAATCTAGGGTAGAACTTGATGCTGAAGCAACTCCAAGCAGTACTTGTGGCTAAATTATTTTTCTTATTTAAGTTGGTGTGTTGTTATTTGTGTTTGTATAGTTCGTGCGTTTGGATTATGTGAAGTTTTGTGTATGTGTAATGTATTCTTTGATGTCCCTGAGCACCTGAGCTGCTATACTAGTATACGTGTTATATATTGCAAAAGTTACACTGAAATGTAAAAGGAATATGTGAAGCGCCCTTTCTGTATTTCTTTCATATAGCAGCTGAATATTTTCTTAAACTTTCATAAAAAATATTTATTCAATTACTTTTGTTAAAATTGATCAGTGTCAAGTGAAAAGAGTACACTAGATTGCTTTATATGTTTTGTACAAATATTTCTACAAAATATAAATATTGTTGTCAAACAATTCTTTTTTTACAAAATAGAAAAAAAGGTAGTATTCTGTGTTTCCAGATCACCTTGAAGTACCATCGTGGTGGCTTCTTTAAGAAACATCAATCAGGAAATTGCCTTGAAATAGTGAAGTCCATGGCGTAGTACCATAAGCAGAAAGAAATTATCTAAGCATAATCTTTTCTATTCGGTACTCGGTACGGCAGATTCGGATCGTCTTCCTTCACCCCTTGAAGTCATGAACGTGAAGTCACCGCTTATCCACCGTCCAAGAAATCCAACGGCTCATGTGGCGCATGTAAAATCGAGGAGTTAATTTAAGATTGCGTGTGATGAAAACATTCGTAGTTTGTGATTTGGAGTTCAATAGACGGTTGATTTTGCGAAGTGAGTGCGTCCAGTTAATCTAGGCAGTTAGACCGGCCGGGTGCTGGTGGTCAGATTGCAGGTCTTGCGGCGGTCAGACCAACTGGCCCGATGGACTGACCGATAGGATTTTGTTTGATGTCGGTTTTGGGTTGTCTTGTCCGTTTTGGATAGTTACTTCGCGGATTCGACTTATACATAGTTTCCATATGTATGCATACTGTTTGTTATACTAATGTAAGTCAAGTTAGGACGAATTTGTGTTTGGAATATGGTTTCTTGGTTGTTGCATGTGCAGGTATTGCTTGAGGCCTTGGGAGAGTGTTGCCGGTGATAGATCGGGATCGACTTTGGAGAAGTAGACGTCCAGGGATCAAGAGATCATGTGGGATACTAAAGGCTATAGAACAATACACGTGGTGATGAAGAATCCATATGGCATACAAGAGGGATTGTGTGCAATGAAAAGAAAAGTCGAATTTGGAAGGGAGTCAGAATTCTGGAAGATTGATAGAGACAACGAAAAAGATGAGTTGGATACTTGCAAGATAGGGTTTCACACGTGGTTGGGAGTTTCAATTTGTGTTAGATTCGTGGGCTTTTGCACACTGCCGATGAAATGGGAACCAGGGTACCCATTTATCCGGCAAAAGGATCATAATCAAATAAATAGCATCCTTAGAATATCTTTAAAAATAAAAAGGTAACCCTAGGGTAACGTAGCTAGGGGCCAACTCTTGTGGGTCCTGAGCGCACCTAAGATTTTATATATGGGATTCTCCCTAGCTAAGGAGGAATATTGTGTATATGACTCAAAACTCTGAGCATAAAAGTAGCTTGGGACTTGGCTTGGGTCCCAAGCATACCCCAAATATGTTTTAAGAATATAGCCTAAGGTCTGCCTCGGACCCGGCCATGTCTTGGGTCCCGGGCTCACCTTAGTCCTTGTAGGTTATACGGTCCTCGGTAAGAGGGGCGTAGAAATCTGTAAGATCTATATCTTAAGAGAATGAGCTAAGGCTTGCTTCGGGCCTGATATACTCCTGGGCCCCAGGCTCACCTTAGCCCACACAAGTCACACACTTCTCTAGAAAGAGGAGTGTCGAGACATGCAGAACATAAAGGTGTAAACTGAGGTTTGCTCACGTCCCTCTGCCTAGAGGGGCATCGAAACGTACAAGACACATAATCTTAGGAATGTCCCTTCATCAACGATATTTTCAATAAACTCATCCGAGAATAATCAAACTACTTCTTTAAACGTAGGAGGGCGCGACCTCAGAACATGCTGAAGTTGGGTGTGCTCCACAGCTAGCTGTGAGGCAGCATGCTCCGCCATAAATGAAACAGGTTTATGGGAGATCCCCAGCCAGTCTGGAGTTGAAAGGACGTGGACAAGACGCCACGCTAAGTCACTTAGGACCGGTGGCGCCTAGGACACGCGTCCACATGTCCGCGCCACCTGATTTAGCCAAACGGGTAGAGAAGCAACCTGGCACTGTTTTGGGCAGGTTGGGCCTTGTCAGGCCCACCACGCACCACTTGGTGACACATTGGGGAGACCAATTGTCTCAGACGGAGCTCGAGAGCCTGGGGTAATATGAAGACTGTGTTAGGGAACCAGCCGGCAACAACAAGAGGCTAATAAGACAAGACTAATATAGATTTGTAATAATGAGATCCTCTCCTTGGACTATAAAAGGAAGAGGACCAGATACATATTGGAATCTTTTATATCATTACTTTCGCTTTGCAGCCTGAAAAGGCCTCCTTTGTACATAGCTGATCTAGGGAAAACAACAACCTCAACATAGTAGGGTATTACACCTTTGGGTGGCCTGAACCTATATAAACTCCTGTCTCCCTCTCTGCATGGGGTGGTCGGCCCCACGAAACCTTTCTGATTGCAGCTTGTTTGCACTCTCACCGCAAACCCTTGGTCGGATCTTCACACTTGGGAGGGGCCTCCACTCCCCGCTGTCCGAGGAATCACCCTCTCGACACACACTCTACCTCGTGTATAAATAGAGAGGGAGGGTGTGGCCTCTCCGCTATCGATTTTGAGAGAGTTGAATTGAGAGAAAAGTTAGGGTTTCAAGTTTAGTCGAAATTTTGGAGAGAAGTGTTGTTGGTGCACTTTGTAAATACTAGTTGATGCAATATAGTCGAGATAGTTCAATCTGCATCTTCGAGTTTTCATCTACCGGTGTTCCCTAGGTTGTCTGACCGACAGCCAGGAGGCAGTCTTACCGGCGGGAATACGGGAGTCTAACCACAGGTGGTGGGCGGTTTGACCAGTCAGACAACGGCGGTCTGACCGGCGGCTGGAGGGCAGTGTGACTGAGGGCCCAAAATCCTAACCCTAGATCTGGCCAGAGGGGAGGGTGGTGGCGGGTAGGGCTAGGGCGGCGAATTTTGTTTACGCTGAATATATTTTCGCAGGCGGGTGGATTTAGCCGCATGTAAAAATCATTAATTTTCACAGGCCTTTGAATGCGGGCAGAGGTTATGGCCACCAGCAAAAATATGTTTTCGCCGCCTGAAAATGTTTTTTCTAGTAGTGCCAGCCACTTCACATAGGTCCATGAATTTTTAATATACGCTTGTATAAACCGTTCCAAAGAGATTCCCGTTACAAAGAGATTCATGGCCTGTCTTTTCGCTTATGCTTATGCTTATCAGTCAAAATTTGAATTTTGAACCTTGAATTTGGAGTTGATTTTAGGGTTTTTTTTCATCGAAGTTTATTTTCCAGCCTTTGTTTTTAGATTGCTAAGAACACACATATAAAAGTTTTATTCACAAATTATTTTTCATATGCAAATATGTCGTTTCGCTTATTAAAATGATGGGGCCGTTAATCTCATATCCACATTGTCACTTCCCGTGCCCCTCTTCCCCCTCTAGTGTCCTGGTAGTAAAGCTCAAGCTTCTCTAGATATGCCTCCCGCGATCCTGCCACATGTGGATTGGCACTCGCGGATCAGACAGTTGTGGTGTCTCGAGGTACACCATGAGGAGGAACGGGGAGTTGATGCCCACGTTGCCCCTATTTTCCTCCGCCATGCTAACTAGCTCTGCCCTTGTTGTTGTTGCCATCCTTGAGGCCTTCTCCTATTCCGTTGCCACACTGTCGAAACAAGATTTCGGCAATACAAAAAGGGGTGGCTATCAAGCTGGAAAAGTGGATGTGTTCAGAGACACAGAGTTTTATATAGGTTCAGGCCTTCTCAATGAGAAGTAATACCCTACTCCTGTCCGGGGATTGATCCGTCGAGTGTATTATTGATCGTATGATCTGGGAGAAAAGTTATGCCCCAAGAGGCACCCGGACCCCTCCTTATATAGGGGAAGGAGTCCGTATTACAAGGTACAACCCATATTCCTAACGGAATAGGCAAATAAAGATAAAATACAGTCGTAACCGACTAGGACCCCGAGTATTTCCTTGATACACAAGTTAAGGAATCTAACCCGAGTCCCTTAAAGATATTCTACCTACATATGGTACTCCCATATCCAGTCGGATATACATGCCGTGTAGATATGGGGTATCCATAATCTCCATAGTAGCCCCTGAGACCTTTACAGTCGACAGAATAGCCTTCTCTTGTAATCTTCAAACAACAATCCAAGTGCTTCAATTATTCCTGCCTTGGTCTCTCGAGTACTTAAATCAAAGACTGTGAAGGGCTTAACATAAAAAATCAGGTGCATCGACTAGATGCACCTAATTAGGTGTAGCCCCTGACTATGTGATTAGTTGAATAAAAACTAAACATATAGTCAAGGTGCATTAAACATCCATTCGAATGGTCTTACAACCGAATCACCAAAGTGATTATATAGTTAAACATATGCGGCACTTGATAAAATATCCAGCCGTCTGCTTTAGCCATAATGTGCCTAAAAAAAAGCATAGAAAGACCCGAGTGAAGAACACTCTAAAGATCTATAGAACAACATGTGTGATAAAAATCCGAGTAAAAAAACTCTGAAATGATTCATCAACAGTTGTATAGAGAATGACAAATGACAAGTCAAAATAGCCTAAGCTATGACTTATGTCATTATCGAAATAAGCATATAACATGCTGACAGAATAACCATCAGAAATTAGCCATCTCAATAAAACCCAAACAGCTTTGTAGCCTAAAAAGGCCAACAAAATTAGTATTACACTTTTCTGTCGGGCACCTTTTTATTTTGCATTGTAGAAATTCCAAAGAATTATCTAGCTGCATCAAAAAGGATTTTAACGGCATTGGGCTATCCTGTTGAGAGCAATTTTTACCAAGGCAAAAATATATGCTTAAATCCCTAAGGAGCACAACAGCCACGCTAATAGTGAAGTTGGGCTGAAAGTACTGTGCAGGCTTAGGCCCATTAGTACCTCCCGATAACCTAACAAAAAACACTGAATGAGCGTCGCTTCGTCTTCCCCGCCTAGACCTCCGCCACTTTCCCCATTCTCCGCTACAGTACAAAAACTGTGACGGCGAAAACTAGGGTTTGCAAATCCGCACCAATCCACCTTCCCAAAGCTTCGTGTGTTTGCGAAGATCTCCCGCACAACCACCGCATCGATTCCCTCTCCAAACATCACCATCCTCACGCTAGATTTCATCATCCATCTCGCATCCATGCGGAGGAGAGAGAAAACTTTGAGAGTCAATGGGCTCCCTCCGATGTCACGGAAGAAAACTTGAAGGAAATGGTGGCGCACTGCGTTCTTCCGGCGAAAGAGATCATCGGCTGGCGTCCAGCATTCGGCGAAGCATTCCTGACCCCCGATACACACGAGGTCGTTGTATTCTCCCACTTCTTCTATGGTGGTTTTTCTCTTCCAACTTCGAAGTTCTTTAGGGGGATTCTGGAATTTTATGGAATCAGCTTGCATCATCTGAACCCCAATTCCATAGTTCATATTGCCAACTTTATCCATGCCTGCGAAGCTTTTCTGGGAATTAGGCCGCATTTTGCCCTATTCCGCCGGATTTTCTTTCTGAAACCTCAGCCAAACAAAAGTAAGCCATGAGTTGTTGGGGGAGCCGGTTTTCAGCTAAGAGGCACCCTGAGTCAGAAATATTTCTCCATGCCTTTCAAAACATCAAACAAGGGCTGGCATGCAAACTGGTTCTACGTGCAAAATCCTGAACTGGCGCTTCCCGAGTACTCCTGTCTTCCTCCAATATATCAAGAGACTTGGAACTCGCTTCCAATGGGAGATGAAGCTGCTCAAGCGCTTACTCTGATGGAGCGCATGTTGAAACTTAAGGAGCAAGGTCTACAAGGGGTGCAAATCACTCGGCACTTCATCAAGAGCCGACTGGCGCCTATCAAAGAAAGATCCCGCACCGCTTTTGAGTTTGATGGCAAAAATGACCCCAACCGTGAAGATCCGGAGTCCCTCGAATTCAAGATCATGAAGGAGAGGATGTACAAGATTTTCTCAACCGGCATCGTGGTCAGCTATTCGCACCTACTACCAGTAGTGTCATATAACTGCCTTCAACCCTCCTCCACCGGTATGTATCAAATAATTTGGCCTTTTTCACGACATCCTTTTATCTTTTGTAATGTTGGCTGAGAACTTGAAATATCATGCATAGGAATTTTCTTTGATGAAATCTGACCCTCCAACCGCTCAACGCCGCTCTCCTCGCCGACAAATTGGTCAGGCCAATGGGGGACCAAAGATCCAGCCGAATGCTCAGCTGTGCAACCCAAAGCCAGCTAACCAGTTGGGCTCTCGGAAGAGGAAACTAGTCCTGAGCGATGACGAGGATGACAACGTTGGGAAAGCTGGCTACAAAGAGGTAACGGGAAAACAACCAAGACAGGCTAACCCGAAGAAGAAAACATCCAGTCGTCCAATACCCAAAATCAGGAAGTCTTCCAGGTATGAGTCATCTTGCAATTTCCTCCTGTATTGTCAAACATTCCATCAAGGTAGCGTTGATAACATATCTCAAATCTGCAGGAAGCCATCTGACATCGATCCTTCTGAAAAAGACCCCGAACCGACCAACAAGGAGACTGGTTTTGCGACCACCAAAGAAATCGGGCCGACTGACGAAAATCGCCCGACTGGTGGTCAGCCGGCGACCGACAATGTAAAGACCGGGGACGAGCCCCCGACTGGAAACCAGTCGGCCGAAGCTGAAACCGGTACTAATCAGGAGCCCCCGACAGGAGACCAGTCGGGTATAGAAAAAAACAAAGATATCCTGGAAACAGAGGCACAAGCAAGCAGCCCTCCCCCAAAGAATAATGACACCGACCCGAAATCCAGTTCATCTGATAAGGTGCAAGGGCCTGCTCGTCCTCCACCGAAGATCATAACAGGTAATCAACTCTCTGAATTCATTTACGTTCGAAAAATTCCCTTCAATTGCCTTACCACTATTTGTGTATACGTAAAGGCCCAATGATCGGCGACGAAGAAGTTCTTCGGATTCAATCAGCTGAAGATTCTCGCCCACCCATCTTAGTTAAATGGTGGGATGATGAGATGCAGCCACAAGGAATCGTAATAAACAAGCAGAAAGAAGACGAAGAAGTGTCTCTGCTTGCGAAGACGCTCAATCAAGCCACTCGTCTTGTAAATGTACGTTTCCTGCGTATAGCTTTACCCATCCTGTCGGCCACTCCGCTGAACTGAATAAATTTGTGATGCAGAGAATTCATCTTCGAAACGAAGCTAAAACCGCAATCCTTGAGAAACCGGTCCCTCATCTTGGAACCCTGGAGGCAACCCGAGCCCAGCTCCATGAAACCAGAGAGCTAGCCAGGAAGACTGAGCATGATCTCAGGGACCGAATTGTTGAGCTTTAAGATTCCAATTTCGAGCTGAGTGGTTCATCCAAAGGTAACCCCTAATCTTGATTTACTTATTCCAAGTTGCTATCCGCATTCAATTAACCGGTGGGATATATTACAGTACAAGCTGCCAAGATCACCGAGCTAGAAAAGCGAATCAAAGCTCTGGAAAAAGACAAGGGTGAACTAACCATGCAAAGGGACTCGGCTCTGAAAGATGTCGAAGGTAATTGTAGTTCAAGTCTCAAAATTAATCCTGTCTTCTCACCCAGGTGTTGATATAGTCCTTCTATGCAGATCGCAATATTAAATCGCAAGCTCAATTCAAAGTTCTAGTCAACAAGATCAAGAAACTTGAAGGAGCTAGGGATGAAGTCGCCAATGCCGCTGCACCACTCATCCAAGCTATGTTTTTTTAACAACAACGGTCCGAATTCGTTCAACGCTGTTGAAATCTTTGACAAGCTGAGAACTGCTCCAAATGTGTATTTCAAGAATATTAAAGAGGCTGGGAGTATGGGAGCAAGCATGGCCTTGGCGATGACTAAATCCTTGTATCCGAAGATCAATATTGACGATATTGATGGCTTTGCAGATGGAACAAGTGAAGAAGATGCCCTTGATCTTATTAATGATGCCCAGAAAGCTGCGGACGAGATTGCTGTAGATGTCGTAGAGAGATTCCAAGATACCAATCTTGGTTCGACTGGGGGTTGATGTATCTGATGATGAAAAAACTGAGTCTGATTGACATTGTGTAATGTAACTTGTGATGGTGGAGGCACAATTTGTACAATACTGATGTATTTATGCTGTGCTTGATAATTTAAACTTAGCTCCTGATTTCTTAAATTTTTTTGTCAAACCTTATTGAGGCTAAAACCCGCAAAAGTTGTCAGAAAACTCTCAGTCCTCATTAACTAAGCCAAAAAATCAGACAAGGCAATGATAAATCAAGTAAGCAAATTGAATTGATAAGAATTACACTCCATTATTATTATGGTAGCCCCCAACTGGTAACTCAAGAAACGACTTGATGTTGGCAGTCAAAGAGGGAAAGAAGATACAAAAGTAATGCCTAAGCATAAAAACGACGAAGATGCTCAATATTCCAAGAGTTGTCGACGTGAGTACCGTCTTCGCGCTTGAGTCGATAAGAACCTGCCCGAGTAACTTCAGAGATTATGAATGGTCCCTCCCATAACGGAGATAACTTGTGCCGATCTCATGTAGATTGAATCTTCCTCAAGACCATGTCTCCGACTAAGAAAGACCGCTATCGAACATTGCGGTTGTGATAGCATCGCAACCCTTGTAAATACCGGGCCGACTGGATCAAGGCTGCCTCACGGGCTTCCACCAATCGGTTGAGATCATCAACTCGGTCTTCTCCGTAGCGCTCCTTCTTGAAGTTGCGAAATCACAAGGATTCAAATTCTACCTCACTCGGCAACATTGCTTCCGCACCATAAACCAGGAAAAACGGTGATTGCCCCGTGGCCCGACTGGGCATTGTGCGTAGAGACCAAAGTACAGATGGCAGCTGATCAACCCACTTGCCGGCGTAGGGACGCAGTCAGTCAAAGACTCGTGTTTTGAAACCTTGAAGTACCATACCATTGGCGCGTTCAACTTGTCCATTGCTCATAGGATGCGCTACGGAGGCATAGCAAATTTTGATGCCAAAGTCTTGACAAAAATCTTTAAACACGCCACCAGTGAATTGAGTACCATTATCGGTGATAATTCGATTGGGTACCCCGAACCGGTGCACGATGTTGATGAAGAAATCTCTAGCCTTGTCCACTGTGATTGTGATGACTGGCTTAGCTTCAATCCACTCGGAGAACTTGCCAACAGCTACAAAGAGACGAGTGAAACCACCGGTAGCCTTTTTGAAAGGACCCACCATATCGAGTCCCCAAACCGCGAATGGCCAGGATAATGGGATAGTTTGCAATTCCTGAGCTGGTAAATAAGTTTGTCTGGCAAAAAATTGACAACCTTCGCATGTTCACACAATTTTGTCGGCGTTGGATACTGCGGTGGGCTAGAAAAAACCCTGCCGATAAGCCTTGCCAATGATGGTTCGTGCGGCAGCGTGATTCCCACAAATGCCCGAGTGGATATCTTTTAGCAATTGCCTTCCCTCCTCCAAAGAAACACAGCGTTGCAGAATTCCTGATGGGCTCTTCTTATACAGCTCGGTCTCATGTATGACATAAAGTTTGCTGCGCCTGGAAATCCGCTCGGCTTCGTCCTTATCTTGAGGGAGTTCTTGCTTGGTCAAAAACTTGATGAAGGGCTCTCTCCAGTCGGCGTCGACCATGCTTACTTCTTGAGTGTCTACTGCCTCGGTCATTTCTTTTCTTGGTACGGTTGGTTCATAAAGATGCTCAACAAACACATCAGAAGGGGTTGTTTCTCGTTTCGAACCGAAATTGGCCAGTCTGTCGGCTGCTTCATTATCATGCTGGAGAACGTGGGTTAACTCCAGGCCGTCGAACTTGTCTTCCAACTTGTGTACCTCTTGTCGATAAGTAGCCATATTATCATCGAGGCATGACCATTCTTTCAAGACTTGATTAACAACCAACTGAGAATCTCCACGAACTGTCAGACGCCGAATCCCTAAAGATACCGCGATCCTTAATCCATGAAGAAGCGCCTCATATTCCGCCACATTATGGGATGCAGAAAAATGTATCCACAGTACGTAGCTTAACCTTTTTCCAGTCGTGGAGATCAGGACAACCCCTGCTCTAGTGCCCGAAAGCCTCTTTGACCCATCAAAGTGCATAGTCCAATACTCCATCTTCTCCGTAGGCGTGTCTTCTTGGCACTCTGTCCACTCGGCGACAAAATCTGCCAAGGCCTGGGACTTGATTGAGGTTCGTGGCTTGAAGGATAGATCCAAAGACATCAACTCTAGGGCCCACTGTGCAATCCATCCATTTGCCTCGTGATTATGAAATATGTCTCCGAGTGGAAACGATGTGACCACCATGACCGAGTGACCTTGGAAATAGTGGGATAATTTCCTGACGGTAATTAAAACACCATATAACAACTTTTGTACCTGAGGATATCTTGTCTTGGAGTCGGCCAAAACCTCGCTAACGAAGTAAATTGGTCGTTGGACTTTTTGAATATGGTCGTCTTCTTCCCACTCGACAACCAGAACCGTGCTCACAACTTGAGATGTTGCCGACACATATAACAACAGCGGCTCATGCGGATGTGGTGAAGCTAGAACCGGTGGAGTTGTGAGAAGTTTCTTGAAGTCTTCAAAGGCTTTCTGGGCTTCGGGTCCCCACTGGAAATTGTCGGTTTTCTTTAGCAACTTGAAAAAGGGCATCCCCCGCTCGCCGAGTGGTGAGACAAACCGGCTGAGTGCCGCCATGCATCCAGTTAGCTTTTGGACATCTTTCTGGGAACTTGACAGTTTCATGTTGAGGATGGCATTGATCTTCTCCGGGTTGGCCTGTATCCCCTACGGGACACCATAAAGCCAAGTAGCTTCCTTGACGGTACTCCGAAGGTGCACATTTCAGGATTCAACTTCATCCTGAAGGCGCGGATGCTAGCAAAGGTCTCTTCTAGATCTACAATTAAATCATCCTTCTGCTTGATCTTGACAACTACATCATCAACGTAAGCTTCAACGTTGCGACCAATCTGAGTTGAAAAACACCTCTAGATCATGCGTTGATAAGTTGCTCCGGCGTTCCTCAATCCAAAAGACGTGGTGATATAGCAGTAAGCCCCAAAAGGCGTAATGAATGAGGTCTTCAAGCAGTCGGACTCTTTTAAGCTAATCTGATGATAACCTGAATAGCAATCCAAAAAGCTAAGTAACTCGCAGCAGGCCGTTGAGTCAACTACCTGGTCAATGCGAGGTAACCCAAAGGGATCCTTAGGACAAGATTTGTTGAGGTCGGTGTAATCGACACACATGCGCCATTGTCCTGTCTTCTTCTGAACCAGGACTGGGTTTGCCAGCCAGTCGGGATGTAGGACTTCCTTGATAAAGCCGGCTGCTAACAGCTTGGTCAATTCTTCCTTGATCGCATCTTTCCTATCCTGTGCAAAACGGCGGAGTCGTTGCTTAATGGGTTTAGCGTCTTCCTTAACATATAAAGAGTGCTCAATCTCCTCCCTAGGAATACCAGGCATATCAGATGGTTTCCACGCAAAAATATCTTTATTAGCTTGAAGAAAGGTAATGAGCGTGCTTTCCTATTTACAATCTAACTCGGCGCCTATTACAACAGTCTTGGTGGGATCAGAGGGATCAAGGGGAATTTTCTTGGTCTTGGCGTCACTTTATCCGCTCTTTGATATCTTGGATGCAGGCACTTCTCCTTCGGTTGCTGTTGATGCAGCCAGTCGGATCTCCTATCGAGCAAGTGTGATCTCACGTGTCTGGGCCATCTCGCAGCTTTCCTTGTCGCAGTCATGTCATCATTATCATGGCAATGTGGCGCTCATGTCTCCACATGCCGCATCTCAATTACCTTCCCAAAGGTAATTGCCCAAGCATATAATATTTGATAAATATGAGTATGCAAGATTCTAAAGTAGCATTTCTAAGCAAGTGTCATAATTGACTAGGGACTCATACGTAATTATGGTTACAAGGATTTAAAGGTGAACAATAAACAAGGCATGGCATAATCACAAATAGGATGTTCATCATTGCATGCAATCTTATTTGTAAACAAAAATTATTAATTTCGCAATTGGGATCAACGTGTTCAAAGAATAGTGATGACTTGCCTTGCTCAAGGTCTTGCGGGTCTTAGCCTTCACCCGGATCCGCGGCTCCCTCGGTCTCTATAGTTACGTGCGAAAGAACAATTTGAATTCGATTAGGATTCAAACAAAATCCAAATAATGACCGAATTGAAAAATGAGCGCGAGAGGTGAATTCTATATCGGCTATATTATTCGCGAAGTGGAATTATTCCTCCTCCTAAGATGTTTGTGTTTCTTAAGAAATTTTGTGATTTAAAGTCATGTCCTAAGACTTCATTTAATTATTTCGTCCCTAATTACATCTAGATTACTACCGCGAACTAATCTCTTATAGAGTTTAAAAATAATCTATAATAATCTATGAGAATTCACCTAATCGTGTAGTTCTTGAATACATCTACGATTATAGTATTACTTTGCAAATACTATATTTTCATTAATCCTATAATTAAATTTCGCAATTTTCCGACTATAATTAACCTACGATTAAATTCTAATTATTTTAAATTTTCTAAACTTCTAAATTTTACTCAAACGCCTATTTATTTTCTTTCTCTTTCTTTCTTTTTCTTTTCCCCTCTTTTTTTTTCTTTCTTTTCTCTTTTCTTTTCTTTCTTTTTCCTCTTCTCTCTTTCTTTTTTTCTCTCTTCTCTCCCTCCCGGCTTCTTTCTCCCTCTCTCTCTCTCTCTCTCGGCTCCTTGCCCACCCGGGCGGCGGCGGCGGTGGACGCGAGGGGGCGGGGCGGCCTTACGCGGCAGCAACCGGCGAACGGCTTGGCGACTCGGCGGCAAGGCGCGCGCGGCGCGGCGCGGGCGCGCGCGGCGGCTCTAGCGGGCGGGCGGCGGCAGTGGAGCGGCGGCGCCGGCGTGGAGTGGGTAGGAGGAGAGGAGGTGAGGATGGAGGGGAAGAGTGGAATAGTGGGGCTTATATAGGGGGGGGAAGAAGATAAGGGGGGAGGGGAGAGGGGCGGCGGCCCAATATGGCGTCGGCGGGTGGCGCGGCGCGGGGCTCGACGCGGGATGTGACGATCGAACGCAGCGCCGGCAGGGCGGGCGGAGGGCGCGAGCGGCGACGCGACGGCGTGCGGTCGGGCGGGGGACGGGCGGCGGGGCGCGGGGCGCGAGGTGGCGACGCGACCGGCGACGGGTGGCGGGCGCGGGCGCGAGGGCGACGGACGGCGAGCGGCGACGGCGCGGCACGGCGACGGGGCCGGCGCGGCGCGGGGCGAGCGCGGCGCGGCGGCGCAGGCGAGGCGGCGCGCGGCGCGAGGCGCTGGGCGCGCGGCGCGAGGCGGCGACGGCGATCGCGCGGCGCGAGGCGGCGCGCGACGGCCGGCGCGACGGCGATGGCCGGCTGCGCCGGCGGCAGCGGATGGCGACAGGCGGCTGGCGGCACAGGGCTCGGGCCGAGCAGGCCAGCGCGGAGGCCAGGGGAAATAGTTGGGCTTAAGGGATCGCGTACGACACCTATCGCGCATGAATAGGTGCCGTTTTCTATTAAACGCCATTAAGCCTATTCGCTGTTTATTAAATTTGATCCCTATAAACCTAAAATTTTTGTACAAATGAAGTTCACTCAATATTTTGTGTTTATTCCAAACCAATGGATCCTACCATCCTTGATTTAATTTTTTACCCATATTTTATTTTATTATTTTTAATTTATTCGTATTTAATTAGGGTTAATTCTTATTTCATCACTTTTAAATTTAATTGATACAAATATGGTTGTAATAATATTTTACTCATTTCTATCCTCACCGAATCTTATTTTAAATTGCACTTTAATTATTTACTTTGTCAATTTACTTTTAGGGTTTATTCCTAACTAATTATCCATTATTCGCGATTTATAAACTCCGAAATCAAAATCCAATAAAATAATCGAACAAAATCGGCATGATGCAATTTATTCAAAAAGTTTTTGAAGGCCCATATTTTTGGAGTTTAGATTTTTGTCGGTCTAATTTTTAGGGTGTTACAGTGGCCGAATCGAATCCCCGTACTTGGAGGACTTGATCTTGATGTCTTCTTGTTGATCCATGATGTGAGCAACGGTTGTATCCATAGTAGCTCTGATCACATCATCGCAGCTCTGGTCACATCACTCCCAGGGCAGGCTCAACAGCATATGAAACTAACAATTAACATATACAAATACATCATTTCTCAAGTCTGCATTACGATTATGAGTTGTGCATAATCTCCCGCACTGGTTTAGGCCTCAGATCAAGATTGTTTTCAGTTGCAGAGATTGATCCAAACAGCAAGTAGTACACCAAGATAGGGAAACTGATGCTAGTTGGGGTCAACCACTTTCTCTCACCTTGGCTTAACGGTGTAGGAGGATAGGATTAGTGGGGCAACCGTACTGCATGAACAACGTCTCACGGCGATGGGTAGGGATGAGCTCGCACCCCAGGGCAGGGTTTGAAATTTCGATTCGAAATTTCCGAAATTTCGGTTTTACCGGTGGGGTTCGGCAAA
Source organism: Oryza longistaminata (assembly GCA_009805545.1). NCBI lineage: Eukaryota > Viridiplantae > Streptophyta > Magnoliopsida > Poales > Poaceae > Oryza > Oryza longistaminata. The sequence continues at coordinate 24,791,560 of CM020181.1, forward strand.
AGTAATTGCCGGATAAAAATTTCGGTTAAATTTTTTTTAAAAAATTCGACAGTAAAGCCCGCACTCTTTCCCCAACCCTTGTTCTCATCGGTTGGTGTAGTCTTATTATAAGCTATAATGGCTTATTAGCGATTAAAAAATAATATGTGAGTAAAATTTTTGTTTATATATTAATAGTGATTGAAAAGTCAAAGTTGAAAAATATACTATGTTAAAAAAGAATCAAAATCAAATTCAAAATCAAGTTTTAAAATTTAAATTTTGGATTTGACTTTATAAGCCATGGGGCAAACGATGAGGCTAACTCTAACCCATTTTTTCCCCCACCGCGCCGCTGAGAAGAGGCGATTTTTTCGTCCTTCGGCACCAAATCCTCCTGCGCCGCTACCTCCACCATCAATCGCGAGTTTGCGACGGCGCTCGTCCTACAGGCGGTGGTGGTGGCTCCGGCGGCCGGCGCCCCTCCTTTCTGCGACGCGCCCGACGCCCCTCCTGCCCCGACGCCGCCCCCTCCAGTCCTGGCGGCGACCTGCAACTCCCCTCTTCGATCCGGCGACTCGGCATCTCAGCGACAGGGTTTTGGACGGCGTCACGCCGAGGAGGCACTGAGGCAGCGGTATGTATGGATGTACATCGGATGCACTGATTCGTTGTCTCGTTTTTCCACTTCGCCTCTCTCGGATTTGACATTATGCCTTGTCCTGTTCTTGCAGTGGTGTGCACACTGATTTGTGGGCATGGAACAAGAAGGTCCTGCATATGCAGGCAGTGGGAGAGGCAGGGGTCATAGTGGTTCTGTTCAATCAGCCGCCGCCACAGCTATTGGAGATGATTTCCATGGGGGAAGGGGAAGAGCAAGGGGAGCAGCAGCAGCTGTTGGAAGAGGAGCAGGGAATGGCAATCCTGACGCTGGCATCGGGCGAGCGAGAAACATAACCCCACCCGGAGGTAAACACCTTAGGCTTTCATGAGTATTTGGCATTGATTCATCGAATGTTCAGTGAGATTTTTGCTAATATATAGATGATTGTGATATGTGTGCAATTTCTCAAATTACCGAGAATAGTCGGCACTGTTCGATGCCTGGTGATATCATGTTGTTTTCCAATTCAGCAATCAGCACCCAGAATTTTAGTTTAATATTGTTCTGGATTTGTCAAGAAATACAATGCTTACTCCAGATTTTCTTTGAAAGATATGAATGGAAATTTTGTGTATATATATGTTCAGACTTACTCAATTTTGTGTATATATATGTTCAGACTTACTCTGACTAATGCCCTTACAATATATCGTTTGTACCCACAGTCCCACACCACACATTCAAATTTTTTTTACCGTATATTGTCTTGCTTACCCATGCAGTAATCTTATAGTTGCTTTTTTTTTTTCATTTTTTTTGAAAAAACAGCAAATGCTAGTCAGGCTGATATTGAATATGTATGGAACCATGGAGAACCTAAAGGAAGAAATGTTCTAGGTGTGGGTAATGTGGTTTTTATTCACAAGGTGGAGGTGCTACCCGCTTTAGATATCATTTGTCAGGTCTTAAAAAGGATATGAGACCTTGTTTGGTTGTGCCTCCATTTGTTCAGGCAGCAAGCCATTGTTTTGTTTACTTCGGTATGCTGACCAACAAAAAGGAAGCAACAATTTCTGGGTTTGTGCTAAGGATGTTGCAGGCCAGGCAAGAAATGGAAAGTTATTTTGGCAATGGAACAAATGAAGAGAAGCTTCTACTTAAGAAGATAGATAAGAGGATCTCAGATCTGTACAACCATGGATTTATGCTTGCAGGTTTGACTCTTTTCCTTTTTGTTACAAAGCATTGTATTAGAATTGGCGTATCTTTTCAAGTGCATTCTATTAGAATTTAATTAGCATATTTTTTTCCTTTTGGAAGCTACTGCACTTGATCCTAAAGTCCATTACAAATATGGTGGTATAGCTACAAATGCTGAATATAGGAAGGCAGTAACACTAGCATTAAGAAAGATTGCAGCAAACTCTGAGGAGGCAACATCAGCAATTCGTCAATTTATGCAGTTCCGCAATAAGAGGGGATTATTTGATTCCCAGCAAGCTCGAATTGGGTCACAAACTTTTAGTGCAGGTATGTAGTAGCCATATTCTTTCTTACATTTAGATTGTAGCAGCCCCATACCTACTAACTGAACACACTCATTTGTACTATGTAGGGGACTGTGGGAAGGTTTTGGAGCTGACTGCCCTGAACTACAAAGGCTTGCCAAGCGAATTGTATCGCAGTGTGTTTCCTCTAGTGGATGTGAGCGAAACTGGAGTAGTTTTGCTTTGGTGCGCACAAAAGTGAGAACCCGGCTAGGGTACGAGAAGCTTCACAAGTTAGTGTTTGTCCATTACAACTTAAAGCTGAGACTCCAACAATTTGAGTCTGATATTGCGGAAGTACAGGAGGAGGATGACCCTTTTGCATTGTTAATGGATGTGACCCTCCATGATGAAGGAAATCCAACCTTGGAGTGGCTATCAAATGCTAGAAGTGAGGCTGCTCCAGAAATTGATGTTGATGAGATTGCTGAAGAGATTGAAAGATTTGAGCCCGGTCATCCTTTCCCAACCAATGTGGTCATTGATGTTGTCCGCATCGACATGTCTGGTGAGAGGTTACTTGATGAGCCCATTAATACATGGGCAACAAAGAGAAAGCATCCTGGAGATGGGCCTAAGAGCAGGAAGAGGAAGGGGAAATCAATGGCTGTGGAAGAGGACGAGTTTGCAAGTGGTGATGACACGGACAACGAAATTGATGGTAGCCCTGTATATGCAGAGTTAGGGGACAGTAGTTCTAGTGATAATGACCATGACCATGACCACGATGGAGATGTGGATGGAGATGTGAATCCTGACCAAAAAGATTTACAACCAATGAAATCTACAGGTGCATTTTAAATATTTGATGTTTGTCATATTGGCTGAAAGGTATGTGTGCTCACTAATGTATTTCTCTATTTGTAGGTGTTGAGATGCAGCATGCTCGGCGTACAACAAGGAGGCTGAAGAATGTCAATGCATTGGTTTATAAGAGTAAGTATTCAGATCACTTGTGAATTTTGTGAATGCCCTGCCTGCACTCTGAATTTCTAAAGCATGCTTGCTGCTTGCTGCTGAATTTCTGAATTTGTGCTGGGCTGCTTGCTGCTTGTAGGAACAAATTGAATAATTGGCTATGTACATGTTAAAATTGCTGCTTGCTGCCCTGTATACATGTTAAACTTGCTGCTTGCTGCTTGTATACTCTGAATTGCTGCCCTGAACGCATGTTAAAATTGGTTTTTTACACTAGCTCTATCATGGCCAATTTAGAAATATTCGTCATAGTAAGCCACCAATGGCTTCTCTTTTAGGCTTGCATAACATGGACTGTCTCATATTCATGCTCAACATCATATTATTTATGCAATTCTTAGACTCCATGTTTATGCAATGTGCTTTTGAAATTCACATTTGCAAGCCTATGAGTTTCTGTTCTGAAATCTGGAGTTCCTTTCATGGTTGTCTGTTTGTTATTTATCTGAAACTATCATGTGCACCGTATATAACTTCTGTTTAAAGTATAGCTGCATATAACCATGATGATCCCATGACTCCATAAAACTTGGTTGAGAGGTTGCTTAGATGGCTCTCAACATAGAATTGTTGATCTATAGTTGTTTTGGAGTATTTGTTCAAACTTTGGAATTCAGACTGCTAGCTATCTTGCTGTCATTTACACTAGCTCTGTCATGGCCAAATTAGAAACCTACACATCCTTCTGCATATGATGTTGCCTGTAATAGATCATATGGAATGTGCACTGACTAGTATATATATACTTTACTTTTTTCAGATCAGACAAAGAAGTAACTCCAACAAGAATTTACTGAGAATGAGATGGATGTCCATGAATGACTACTTTTGGAAGATGTTGAAACTCTGTTGGATTATGTTATTTTACTATGTAATGGACTGTATAAACTACCTATTGGAATGCTATTTTGCTACGTTGAGACAATTTATGCTGGTGTTGTATTATTAAGCCTACTAGGTGAAACCCCGCGCGTTGCGGCGGGCACATTAGAAAAGAATAAATATGGATGTAAGTATGAAATGTTTAGCAGATGCTGCAGGAATGTATATTATACTATAACTATTTTTATTTGCAGATGATTGTTCAGTAGTAGGTACTGGTTCAGAGGAAATAGATGGTTCAACAGATTGCCATTCTGAAACTGAAATCCAGTGTTTCCAGGTCAAAAAAAAAATGCAAATATAAAAGTAAGTTTTCTTTATATGATTACAGAAAACTGTAGATAGGCAGTAATACTATAAGCTGGAAACATTAGGTATGTAGTAATACTATATAAGAACTAATTCTCATTGTTTTTGATATTTTCTTCATCGAGAATGATATGCATGTGAGGAAGCTTATTTTTCATGTAATTCACAATGTGAGCTTGAGTTGGCTGTAGCTTGGAGAGGTTGTCAGTGGATGCTTTCCCTTGGACAGTGATAGAAATAGCTGTTGATTTGGATGCAGCAATCTTGGAAACTGCTTGCGGGTAGTTGGTGTGAATGAGTTGTGACTCATGGTTCCTGAAGAAGAGTAATATGTTTGATGATGTATAGATAGACATATATAATGTACAGAGCACTGAAATGTATGAAGCATGTTACATATAAAATATAGGTCTGAAAATCAATGTAATTAGGAAGCTATAGCTGAACCTGGATAGCGAGAACTAACCCATTTTTTTTCTGGCTGTTGGTCCATCTGCGTTGGCAATGAACGTAGTGTTTGTAGAAGAAATTTTGTGAAGGAAGGACTGTGGTATGAGCAGTGCACATGTTGTGGTGTTGTGGGTGGTTCTTATAGTATTTCAGTGGTGATGGTGATATGCTTGTGGTGATAACATGGATACTGTTTTTGGTTTCTCATTTATTGCAGAATCATATATGGTTAAGAATCATATCTTGAGTCTTTTATTATTGAGGATAACATATGGAACAAATATAAATGGTATATTTGAAATTTGGTTGGTTTTGATAGTAAAATTGCAAGTAATGGTTGTCAAGATAAGTTAGCAGTGATGGTGACATATTTGGTGCAGGTTTAAATTTCTTAAGAAAATCGGTAGTATTGATGGTGACAGATTTGGTGCAGGTATAATTTTTTTAAGAAAATCTATATATGTTACTGATAAAAGGTCATGTTGTTGTAGGAGTTTTGCAATTTTGAGTAAAGCATAGATAGGAGGAGCATTGTGAAGGATTTGAAGAGTTGAACCTGGTCTTTCTGATCTGGAGGCTGTTGGTCACCCTTTTCTGGCTGCTGTAGTTGGTTTTCCTCTGCATTGGTGGAGGTTTCCGTTCTGAATTTAGCAGTCAAATTAGTAGTAATGTACATACACACAGAGACAGATATATTTATAGATTGAAACTTAAGGTGTGCATGTACATTTTTTTATGGCGCTTGCAATTTGGCCCAGAAGAAAATTCTTTTGACAGTTGTTTTTCCTTGCTGAGATCTACTTGTTGGGAATGAGAAAGTTGATCTGTTGCAACCTCAATAGTGTTTGCAATTGCTGGGCTGATGCATATATAATAGGAATTTAGTTGAAGAACAATTAGTATTCTAGAAAAAGAACCTCTTGTATCAGTGCAGTACCTTTGCTTATCAATGTGTACCTCCTTTTCAAATTGAAGAGCTCTCTTTGCTGAAGGTATAATTTGGTTTGCTGTCTTGTCTAGAGTTGCTGTTGGAGGCTGTGAGGATGGTGGTGTAGTGGGATGTTGGTCTTCTTTGCTGTTGGAGACTTGAAGAATAACCTGAGGATCTTCAAGTCTTATCAATTCAATTGCCTGTGCAATTCCCAGCAGTCCTATGAGTGTTTTGAAGGGATTACCAAGGAATTGAATGGGGTGCTGCTGACATAGAATCAACTCAAAGTCAGTGTCTTTCAAAACAGTTTGTACAGCAGTAGCTAACCCTTCCATCTTGGTTTCCACCAAAAAAGCTTGTATCAAAAAGGCACAAAAAATATTAATAGCATGGGATGAGATCAACAGAAGACATACCGAGCAGGTTAGCAGCTTCTCGCTATGTCAGGACATCTATGTAGCAATCCTTTGGCTCCTCCCCAACTGCTCAAATAAATTAAAGTGATATAACATATAAGTATAACTGGAACAACAATCAGTGCATACGATAGGGATTATTTCTGTAGGTTTAGAGAAACCAATTTACAAAACCTTCATACTGATCTTGCTTGGTTCAAATCACAATGTATGCTCAAATAGAATATGGACAAAATTCATGTGAAATACAGGCTTATTAAATATAATAAATTCACACACTATTTTTTCAAAAACTAAAATTAGTACTGAGGGCAAAGAACCAATTCAATTCAGACATACAAATTCAGTAAAGAAGCTTACATAAAAATCTGGCAGGGCAGTATAGATGCTTGCAGAATGAAAGGATGATGTCGAGGGAGGTATGGACCTGATGCTTCCGGATGAATGGGTGATGTCTGACGGAGACACAGGTTTGAGGAGAGGCCTGGTTGCGCTGGGGATTGCAATAGGATTATCAATAGGTTTCGAAGAGATTTATCAAGAGAAATTGCGAGAGGCACATAAATTTTATTAACCATCGCCTCCTGTCCCATAATGATTTTGGCGTTTTTGCGTGGAATGGGCGCACGCGTCAGCGTCGCAGCGCAAATGATGAGCAGCTTCTCTTGTTCGGGGGGAGCGGGGGCACTCATTGACTTGTCCCCCGGGGTTGGGGCCGTGTGGGCCCCACCGGACATGACTTGTTGCTCCTTTGACCCTGGTTCCTTGCCATGCCTTCAGTTGATCCCGCCCACTTAACTATGGTTAGCTCACAACCTGAGGTTTTACGGCTTTACGAGACGTCCCTTCGAATATTTCGTAAGAAGAAATTATAATCGTGTTGAGGATTCTTAAGGTTGAAACCACACGTCTTTTTATCACTGCACTGTCAAGTATATCTCCTGAGGCTTATCCTCTTTGTCTACTAATATAGTGAAACATTTTTCCTAGTGTGTGTTATGTTTATTCACAAATGTTAAGATTTTTTTATACTCCCCTAACCCTATTTTTCTATGTACTATTATATATTAAATAGAGAGTAGTATTATTTGTCTAATTGATTATCTTTCTTTTTATCTTATCCATTCACCCTCGATTCCTCCGTAAATGAGAGATACCAGCAGAGTATTTCCCAAACATTAATCTCTAATCTCCTTGTCCAAAAGAAAATCTAATTATAGTTTAAAATTTTAGCTCACAAAAAATATTTTTCTCCCTCAATACTATTTACTATTTCATCTTTATATTTATTTTTTTAACCATCGAACTAATAATACTCTCTCATTCCCCTAGTTTTCTCCTCTCCTTGTTCTCTCCAAGTATTAGTGAATAGTATATTATTTGTTTAACCTCATGTATAATCTCACTTTTGACCACTGAAAACTATGGACCAGTTTGGAGGAGTTTCTAGCTGTTGCAACTTCTTTCAGAAATCAGAAGTTCCCCAAATAGTCTAATTTTTTTCTAGATTCTAAAGCTGTAGTTGTAAACTAGAAGCTAAAAATCGAAAAACATATCTTTTCCAGATTCTCAGAAGCTGGCTTCTCAGAATCTTAGCTCCCTAAGCAGGACCTATACCTCTTTAGGGACGGACGAAGCAACTAGACAGCTTAAAATGGTAGATGCAGTAGTACATTGCTCCATTTTGAGCTGTTGACTTTTGGGGTGCCTATTTTCTTTTATGAAGATATAGCCCAAGATGCGACAGAGATGCCACAAAGAAAAAGAGAAAGATAACAGATGTACACCTATCAGTGGAATAGTCTCCGTAGTCCGTACCGAAAGTATGGACAATTGGTTGCAACCTCAAAAAAAAAAAAAAGGCTTACAAATCTTTCGCATATTCCTAAGAAAAGATGAGAGTGAAATAAGTAAGCCACATTGAAGCAATCCATCACTAACAACACAACATGCACATCCTCGAATGCGATAACAAACCTGGTAATTAATAGTCGAGAGTGTCGGCAACAACCGTGTATTGCAGCAGCTAGCCATATATACGACAATAGAGCTAATTGTATCGATCAAGTCCATTATCGATTAAACCGATTCCTATCACTTACTACTATGTCCCAAAAACTGGCTGTATCCAGGTTCGTAGCTAGGATTGAAATTTTTTTTGACAGAGGGGTACGTACAAAAACATGTGTTCCAACGAAATCATGAGATCAGTTACATGGATGCTCATATTTATGGCTAATTATCCTTTTAACAATGTCGGTATAAATCTGTTGTGACTTCATAAATCTCAAAACATGCATATTCTATCTTGAGAGCAAGTATAGTAGTAGGCTATAAGCCGGCTAAATGCTGAGATGGAGGAGAGAAGAGAGGAGAGAGAGGAGAAGCGGGCTGTAAACTTACAGCTGGCTTGGACACAAGAACCAAGAAACTTTGTGAGAGAGACAAGTGGGCCATATATTAATTATAAAGAGCTAACTATTATATGGGTAGGCTGAGAGAAGGCTACAAAGAACCTTATAGCCAACAGGTCGGCTGTATTATTAGCCTTGCTCTGAGAGGTACTCATAGAGATAGATGTACACGCATGCATTTGTTTACAGGAGTGAGTATACGTGTGTTTATACAAGCGTTTGCGTCCATACAGATTTTAAAGAGATAAAGGAAGAGAGAGAAGAGCAGCAGGCTACAGATTTGTAGCCAGCTGCAGCACGGACTCCAAGACATAATGTGTGTATGACAGGTAGGACTAGGTATTAATAGTATAGCAAGCAACTATTGTATGAATTGGCTATTACATTGGCTATAGATGATTTGGAGCTACTAATTGGCTATACTATTAAACTTGCTCTTAGGCTGAGTTTGGAAGGTGGAGTTCCCCGTGGTTTCCGGTGTTACCCATTAATATGTGATTAATTAAGTATTAGCTTAAAGACTTGATAAATGGATTAATATAATTTTTCAAATTAACATTTGTATATATTTTTTTTTTGCAAAAGTTATACTCCACTGTTTAGCCGTTTGAAAAATACGAACGGAAAAAAAAAGGGGAAATAACACGACCTTCGTAACAATAGTATGTGGTATGCCTAGATTCTACGAGCAAGGCGTGGCATAAATCTGCCACGGCAGTTACGGTGGGCACCCAAATTGAACGTGGTCTCCATTAAAAACAAAAACCCGGATCAGAAACCATTCCCAGCAGCCACTTTTTATATTTCTTATAGTGAAATTTACGCATTTTTCAACAAAAGACATGAACTTAGTTGCTGATGACCGAGAGCAAGATCGACGACGTGGCACAATCCGGCGCGGCGGCGGTGCACTACAGTTGGGTCGTACGTGGCCCATGGACCATGGGTGCGTGCTGCCGGTCGCCGACGCGAGGCGTGCGGCCACGTTGTCCCCTTCCACCCAACCATCATCTCCTCTCCTCTCCTCTCCCTGCCGCCGCCGCCATCATCGTCCCAATCATGCCCATCACTGCATTGCCCCCACGCCAACCCGATTACTTCTCCGTCCCAAAAAGAATTAATAGAATCAATGGTGTATTTAATTCACACTAAAATTAAAAGTTTGGTTGAAATTGAAACGATGTGATAGAAAAGTTGAAAGTTTGTGTGTAGAAAATTTTTGATGTGATGAAAAAGTTAGAAGTTTAAAGAAAAACTTTGGATCTAAACTCGGCCTAGGAGGGGATGATGTGACCCCTCCTAGAATAATGTACGTGGACACCTCATATATCCACATATATGAACTTAGGAGAGGTCGCATTCTCTTCTAGATTGATTTTTTTTTTTGATGGAGGGAGTACTCGACAAGCCAAGCTCGACTTTAAGCCGAGCCGAGCCGAGCCGGGAGCAGCAGCCGGTAGTAGTGGGCTAGTGGGCCCAGGGGGTCACGTGGGCCGAGGCGGGAAAGCAGGAGGAGAACCCGGGGTGGGAGGGCCCACCTACTCACGTGGGCGGGAGGCGCCACGTCGGACGCGGCAGGCTTCCACGTGGGCCTCCCCTGCCTCGCCTTCCCCCGACAACGCACACCAGCTTTGCTTCCAATCATTGGAGCCACTCATCACCCATTTCTTTCTTTTCCTCTCTTTGTTTCTTTTTCTTTATTCACTTTTTTTTTTCATCTCTCTCTTTCTGGTAGCATCGTCGTCGACACTCGCGGCTTATTCATAGCTTTTTTTCAGTTTGACATTCTCTCTCGATCCATAAAGTAAATTCCAGTATAAATTTGGTTTGTCTCCACATAAAAAGAAAGAAAAAAAGAAAGAAAGTTGGAAAAAGGAAAAAGTATACTTGTCTGAATTTTCTAAACATACATATTCATAACTTGGTATTTCCTCCATATCAAAATATAAGAATATAGTACTAGATGAAACATGTCATACTACTATAAATCTGTATGGAGAGTCCATCCACAATGGCAGGAGTAGTATATAAATCTGTATTCTTAGAAATCTTTTATTTGGACTTTTTGAGTCAACAGTCGATTATTCAGAGAGAAGAAAAAAAATACTGACCAACTTGTAAGCAGCAGCCAGCTGAGGACCAATCGACCGTATGTACGAACGTGTAGCATGAATGCATTCTTCGGTTTTTCTCCTGGTGATGTGATGATATCTGTACTCTTATCAATCACGTACCCAAACTAATCAGGGGCATATTTAGATTGTAGTCAAAATAAATCTTACCAAGTTTTGGCAATGCTAAAATTTTAGCAAGATAGCAATATTGTCAAAATTTCGGCATAATTTCTTATGTATTAACCAAATTTAGTAATAAACTAAATATAGATATTTTTTTTTGGCAACTTTATCAAAAAAAATAGTATGGTTGAAAATAGCGTTAAAGTGAACCGGCCCCAATTGTGGATTAATTAATTATTTTACATATATTTCAAGCTTTGACTAGTAGTTTAATTAGTCTGTCCCGTCGATCGTACGTGTACCGGTATATACATACGACCGAGATGTTCTATCTATATATCACACTCACGCGTAGTACTACGTATACTCTCCAGTAACATGTACACGTGTGTAACCATGGATGGGTCACTGGATTAGCAAGTCGTTGTGCATCTAGACGTGTACTTTACTATATACACTTGTACCTGCATGCATTCTCCCTGGTGGCCAAGCTCGCCACGTCCGCGCGTACGTGGCCCGCTGCAGGAACGGATGCACGTAGTGTACGTACGTGCAATTTCATCTCATCATTGGCGCGTTAATTATTTACTCGTAATTAATTAGAAATTAATTCCACCATCTCCTCCCACACTTCCTCCACAAGATTTAGATCTATTTTCATATTTTAACTTTTCCAAATAAGTTATTCATATTTACAGTCTCTATGCATCTAAGATTTAAATGGAAGGGCAAATTAAATGTTTAGCCAGAACTCGAGGAGTTATCTTGATATTCATTGGTTGTGTGTACTCTTTAATTTTTGTCACATATAAAATAAGTTAATTTCTCTCCCTGCAAAAAAAAAATAATTTCTCTTTAATCTTGGTGATAAAAGTAATAGGTTTAGTTTTTTTTGAAACTAATATGATCCATGGAGGCATCGACCAATCAATCAATCAATGATTCATCATGTTTTGGAAGACTAATACTAGAAATAGATATAGATAGCTTGGCCCATGAGATCGATCGATCGATCGATCGAGTTGACAAGAAATCAATCGATTGGATCGTGCGTGATACTAGTAATGACGAATTGGAGTAACTTGGACGCGAGGGCACTTGTGCTGGATGGTTCCATCCATTGACCATCCGTCGACCAATTAAGCTGCCTGTCTGTATGCGTTGCATGCATGCCGTGTTGCCGTCATGCTCATGCATGCATGTGGACACACTGCACGCACCACTCTCTATATCCATCTATAAATATAAACGCTTTAAGTTTTAAAATTTTATGAATAATAAGCATTTCTAGGATGTTGTTTGTTAATTTTAATAGTCACAAGTGACAGAGATTCACAAAGAAATAGCAGCTGGGATGGATGAGTAGAGACTTCTATGGTTCTCGCGTCAATAATGGAAGCTCGAGCCTCCATCGGGCCCCTAATCCACATGGACCACGGTAGAGCCGCCCCGGACAGTCACCTCCCGTTTTATTTTTCCTCCAACCATAATTTAATCACAAACCATTTCTTACTAGGACAACAAATTATTTTTTTCTTAAACATAACCTCTTATAAATAACTTAGAAATTATTATATATATTTGTGGTCGAAAGATGACCATAGATTACGAGTGACGACCTGATGCATGCATGATCATTCATCTATCGCCAAGCATGCATGCATGGTTTGTACACGTGTTAATCGATCAATCATCAGTTGATCTCGTATGTGTGAACTGGACTGCCAGCTACGCCTACTACTAGGTCTTTCTGCTACTAGTAGTAGGTCAGAGTCATAGACGCTGACGCCAGATCGATCGATAGCTAGCTGGCCCATCCAAGTATCCATGTATTCCTACGTCCTTGTTGAATGTTGATTATAGAAATGGTGCATGCATATGCGAGTGACCTACTCGCTCCGTCCCAAAAAAAGACAAACCCTGATTTCTGTGCCCAACATTTGACCATCCGTCTTATTTGAAAAAATTATGAAAAAAATAAAAAGACAAGTCACGCATAAAATATTAATCATGTTTTATCATCTAACAACAATGAAAATACGAATTATAAAAAAATTTCATATAAGACGGACAATTAAAGTTGGACACGAAAACCCAGTGTTTGCCTTTTTTTGGGGACGAAGGGAGTACTTCCTCCGTCCCCCGTAAAACAAATATACGATTAGAAGTGACATATTTTAGTACATAAATCTGGAAAAAAAAATCAAAAATATATTCAGATTCGTAGTATAAGAATATATCATATACAGTAGTAGATTAGTTTTTTAGGGTTAGTAGGAGTAGCTTGCTTCCGTGAGGCGTCAGATTAAACGATGGATCGATCATTAGCGATCGATAGATCAATGCCAATTATTCCTTCCGACTTTTAATATGCATGCATATTAGCGTTGCTACGAACGACTTGCTTCAGATTTATAGTGCTAAGAGGCCGTTTGAACCTTCAATTTGGAGAAGCATATTACTCCTAATTAGCAGCATGTAAAACGGGATAGCTTATTAACACATAATTAGTTAAGTATTAATTATTATAATTTAAAATAAATATATTTGATTTCTTAAAAAAACTTTTAGATCCCGTACTAGCGGAGATTATTTAAAAAACCAAAAATCTCCGGAAACGAACGAGGGAGAGACTTGCAATTCAAGTTCCAATAATAGGTGCGTGTTGATTATAGTTATTTAGCTCTTGTCAACAGCATTAATTACATCTTTGAACATTAAGAGCAAGTTCAATAGTATAGCCCTCTACTAGCTCCAATTTATCTATAGCCGATCTAATAGCCAATTCATATAATAGTTGCTTACTATACTATTAATATATAGTCCCACCTGTCATACACACATTGCGTCTCTTGGAGTCCGCGCTGCAGCTGGCTACAGATCTGTAGCCCGCTGCTCTTCTCTCTTATCTTTTATCTCATTAAAATATGTTTATAGCTGGCTAATAGCCCGCTATTGTACCTGCTCTAATTATACTACTCTACTTTGTTGTTTAGTCGTGCGTGGTTAAATCCCAGCTTCCATGGCGTCCGAGCATGCCACGTCGTGCGCACGTGGCGCGAACCCGGCTTCCATGCATGCAGGTAGGTGTGTCGATCATGCCGGAGGTAGCCGCTAATTCATGGTTGATCCAATAAATAATAATAATGTAATCATGCACCTAATGGAAATGGATAACCAACTGATTGTTTGTTAAGTTAACTACATGCACGTTGACGTGACGACGTAGCAGCTATGAGTAACATGATCAAATGCGTATATGCTACGTACTCAGTCAATGGTCAGCCATTAGTATTAGTTAAAGTGTGTTACTATATATACTATGTCAGGAGATACCAAGAAAGAACAATTAATTAAGAGGCCAAGAACATAGCAATGTTTGATTTTCATACTACGCCATATGATGATCACTAGATTTGGAATCAATCAAATCTTGATACAAGAGGGAAAAAATATGTGATCAGTCATGCGTGCGTGCATGCATTAGTACTACTCATGGACTAATTTTGTCATACAGTACTAAATTTATCTGTTAGTGCAACAGAATGTGAGCAATCATGCGTGCGTGCAATGCATTGGCCCTAATAAATGTCACTCATGGACTCGTGGCGGTGGTGACACCAAACCGGCATGCTGTCGGGGGACTCTACCTTGCCTGATGATGACACCATGATGATTAATTAGTACTACTACTCCTACTCTTAACCTTCACACTATCACAAGGGTGCCACTTCTATCTAGTGCTAATCTAGCTAGCTGCACATACACGTGAAAGTGTCCACGTCATCTGTGCTTGGGGCCCACATGTCACCAGCACGTACTCCCAAAGCCCCGACAATCCCCGGCCTCCTAGCTCGTCATGCCACTGCTGCTAACTCATCTCTCCTTAATCATTTTTCTTTTTTTACTGGAGTAGTACTTGGAGTAGTTTGAAGTTTGAACAGCTGCTGGCATCATCCACTTACACGCAGCTCAAGCTATGTTTTTTTTTTCCTAAGTGGTTTAGTTAAACCTGATGTGTCCAAATTATTGGTCAGATATGATCATCTCATCACCTGGAGCTGATCGAGTTGAACAAGGCTACATGGATGTACAGCTGAAGACCACATGTCCAAGTTTGCTAATACTAACAGAATATGCATGCTAAGTACTACAGCAAATACCTTACTCCACAAATATGGTTTATAACAATAATACATAGTACTAGCAAAACACTACTCCTTACTCTGAAAGGTAGTTTAGATATTACCACCTCCATATCCCAAAATTTACATCAACAACTTTTAGTTATAAATCTGAATAAATGTTTATCTAAATTCAGAATTAAAACTTACTATATTTTAAGCCGGAGGAAATACTATGTTTATAGCCATCATAGTCACAACAGTAACATGGAGTCTATGCCGGAAATTTGTCTCAACTCTTAGATTTATAGTCATCACAATACTAAGATAAGAAAGTAAGAGGAATTTCCTATCCTTTCGATGTATATGTATAAACTATCACAGAGCAAAACTGTAGAAGTGTACTACTGTACTTTCTGCTGGTCTAACCTACAAAATGACCTTCTTGATACTCCGAGTACTCTAAACTCTTCAAAATTTATCTCAGAGATGGTCTATGAAAATGCTGCAAAACTGCTGCTTTACAAGAACATTACCGCAGTATCTACAGTATTAGAGATTAGGGAGGCCATCACCAAGGCAAAAACATGTACATCATCAGCCTTCGAGTGCCGTATCCATGTGAAGTTAGAGAAGTTACCTAGCACAATCACTCAATCAGTCCCTTGCTTCTGCCTTCCAACTTGTAATTGCACATAACAGAGCATGGTTGGGAACCAAATCCTTGTTAGGAAGCCGCGATTTTGTAATCGGTGACATGTCATTCTCGCACAACCACATCTCGATAGCGACCCGGTCGTACGAGTACCCGTCAGATGCAATGCATGGGTCCTGCATTATCCTCTACAGGGAGGAAAAAAAGCAAAATGAAGTTTCACCTCAGACCCTTCGAAAAAAATGGATACAACAAGGTAAGAGTAAAAAGTTGAATTACAGACCACCTTGAAGTGTAATATAGTTCAAATTCTGAAACAGAAACATTCTTACAAGACAATGAGCTACAGGTAGTTGTGATGTAATTCACTTAAAGCTGATGTATTGCAATAAGCCAAAAAATACCTTGAGTATTGGGCAGATAAAATGGCTTGGTGGTCCAGATATCACTGGCCGTACAGGGTCAGAGACAGCACTGGCAATTTTTTTCAGCCGTTCCAGCTCCACAAGAACCTTACACTTCAGATCTGGTCTATGCTTGCTTCGCATTTCCAAACAGCTTAGGCCAAGCTGCGCTAGCTCATGCGCTTCTTGTGCAGGCCACTTCCCAGCACTCTTGTCCAAGATGTCAACAAGGTGACCATTTTCTACTGCTTGCTCCACAAGGTCTGCTAGCCCCACAGGTGGCTTTCCAGTGAGCAGCTGCAATAAAACCATGCCCAAGGCGTATGTGTCAGATTTTGTTGACACTTGGCCTGTCCTTTGGTACTCTGGGTCCATGTAAAACAGTGTGCCAACTAGATCTGTGTCCTTGAAAATTGTGCGCGTTGTTGACAAGGCATCCCCCAGCGGAAGCAATGTTGAAAGGCCCACATCGCCAATCTTGCTGGTGAAATTGCTGTCAAGGAGTATGTTTGCAGGCTTGAGGTCACGATGGATGATTGGCTTCGGCTTAGAGCTGTGGAGGTAGACAAGGGCCAGGGCTATTTCCCAAGCAATGCGAAGACGTTGGTACCATGGGAGTGGGGCTGTGCCTCCTTTGAGTTGCAAGCGATCCTCAAGGCTGCCATTCTCCATGTACTCGTACACCAAGCATGGTCTGTCCAGACAGGCACCTATGAGCAGCAGCAGATGTGGGTGACGGATCTTACCCAAAACCTCAAGCTGCAGAACAGGGGCATCTTATAAGAATTTCCTAGAGATAACAATGATGGCATCTTGCATTATATATGCAAGAAGAGTAGCACTGCATATTTGAACATAGCAAAGTTATCGCAATTTACTTCTTAGCCTATGAATATATCTGAAGATCCGGAGATCATGATGATATTAGGACTTAACTGCTCAAACTTTAATGGTTCAAGGAATACCTCTTGTTTGAAATGTTTGATCCTGTGGCTGTCGTCAGAAGTGAGGACTTTTATGGCAACAGATGTCTGACGTAGATTGCCCTTGTACACTGTTCCGTTAGATCCTGATCCAATTTTAAGTGCCTCTGAAAACGATGATGTAGCAGATTCAATGTCTTCCCATGTAAATGTTGAGTATGACATCCCATCTAATTCAAGAAGTTTTTCCAGCCTTTGCATCTTATCAGCCTCCTTCGAAGTCCTCAGCTGCAAAATCTGCTTCTGCAAAGCTTCTTTTCTTGCAAGATCCCTCACATGCCTGCACTGAGCCTCCAAAGCGTTCCGCTGTTCTTTCTCTTGATGTGCTTGCTCATTGACTCTGTTGATCCTGGAGTAGACCTCGCTGAGCCGGGCTTCCTCTTCAGCACGTTTTGCAGCTAAGTCAGTAGCCTAACATATGATTGTCAAGATGACAATTAAGTTGCTGACTATTGGAGATAAAGTAACCAACTAATTACGTTGAAACACAGTACTCCCAAACTTACATGCTGAGAAGCATTGATGGACTCATCCTGAACAAGTTTGCACACTCCTTTAATATGTCTAAGTTCAAGCCTCAGCTTTTCAAGCTCACTATTTACATCATCCTGCATTGAGAAAATTAAGTTACTGTATATTCAGAAAAAAAAAGGAACTATTCTTATCTAAGAAGTTTAAACAGTGAAGGCTCATCCTCAATTCATTAAAGATGTATCATTTGCAAAGTTATAAAGTTTTACTGTGAAAAAATCGAATGACTCACCATGTCCTCTGAAAGCATCAATTCCTGCAGGGGACTGCTTGTCATTGGAGCTTTATCTGAGATAAGCACGTTACTTGGTCGAGGGGTTTGACCGCTAGCACATGGAGAACTACTGTTATTATCACCAACAGATGCTGAAGTGCTTTCAGTAAGATACTCATGTAAGGAGCGCGGTCTATCATGGTCTGCGGATGATAAACTTTCCAGATTCTCCCATGTCAAGTTTGATCTAAAGCTTCTCGAAGGTGTGGCATCTGCATTGGACAAAAGGGATAAATTTCTTGCACTGTTTTTTTTTTCTTTTCTTTTTTGCTGAATTTCAAAACCAAACGACCTCGATTCCAAATTCTTATTGAATCCAAAGAGCCAAGCAAACATTTGAAAAGGAAGCTAGGTGCTACAAACTTCTCAAAGACTAGCAAAGATCCATTCTATATCAGCTTCAAAGAGTACCAAGGACGAAAAGGTTCAAAGTTGGAAGCAGTCATTATGTTATCTTGTCTATACAGTACACAGTGAAAATTTCCAGTGCCAGTTTTACGGACAGATAACTTCACCTGATAATGAGGGCTTATCATCTGAATGGATTTCAGTTTTGGAGCTATCACTGGACAGGAATAGCTCAGAACTCTTGTGACCTTCAAATCCAGGAGAATAAACTGCGGATAAACCACCTTTTGAGACAACATAAACTGCACAAAAGCTTGGAACACTTCTGCAAATTTGAGAAGATGTCCTAGTACCCTTGGATTTCCTAAGACATTTTCACCAAATTAATCAGCATTTTGATGCATGCAGTTCACCATTTTTTATTACAGAACATGTTATTAAGTACCTAATAAAGTTGCCCTGAGAAGAGTCACCGACAACAAGCTTGTGGATTTCGTACATTGAAACAACATTGGAAATGGTTTCTGCAACATCTTCACCTTTGACAACCAGTACTTCAGCTTTAGCCTGAACAAGATCAGAAAATGTATACACATGTACAGCAGGATGTTTAAAACTATGAGTATCATTGCTGAGTTCTAACCTGTTCTCATAATTTCTGACTCTATACGAAAGTACACTTCTGAACAAAATTAACATTATGAAATGTCCTGAATAAATACTGTTGTGAATTGTGCTTATTCAGTTGCATTTCATTATATTTGGCTCCAGTGTGCCCTTAGGAATGTTCATTTTGGAACGGAAAAGAAAAAAAGGATGGCCTGAAGTGGCAACGTCATACCTTCTCATCACACATGTTCTTGTAGAAAAGGAGCATCGTTCGGGCCTTACATTCGACTTCTTTCTCATATGCGCTGGCAATGTCAGCCCGTACTTTATCAATCGGGATATAGTTGCCCACTACAAAAGAAGCAAGAAAAAGAGATATATTAAAGTGACAACATGATTTACGAACGAAAGTAATACATCTACACAGTAGGAAACACATCAAATATGCACTCACTCGGTGTCGGAACCGTGGTGACCCTCTGCAGTACATGGATAAGCACGAACCTAACCATCCCATTGGTGCAGAAGTTTTTCACAGCCCACTGCACGGCGTACTTACTGGATTTGGAACTACTCACGGCCAACCCAACAGTCACAGTTGGGTCGTTGTTCTCAACTTCATCTTGGATGGCCATGGCTTTGCAGCTTGCAGTTTTGCATTGCCTATATCCCTTCCAGACTAGCAGCTCGGCAAAATCTTCTTACTAATGTTTCAGATTAATTATATTGCTGCCATATACTGGGTGCGTATGATTGAGAAAATTAAATCTATTAGGTAACATAAATATAAGGCGTGTAGGCTTCTGGACTCTGGAGTACCGTTGTTTTGTGCAATGTTCAACTGAGTTGTTTTTAAACTAGAGAATGAGATATAAACAGAAAACAAATCATGAATCTTCTTATTCTTTTTAATGAACTGACTGTGTTTCTTTATCATTGTTGATCCAGCCGAGCAACTTTTTTAAGTTTATCTTTTATTTCCATACATCTTATCTCTTTGTTTTATTGAAATGGATTTGTTTATCAATTCAATACCAGTGAAGCATATGAATCTGATGATGGAAACTGTTGCAACGGCACATTCGGAATATGCCAATATGGAATGGCTACCCTTGCCTGCAGGTATGCTATCTTTTTCACAACTTTTAATTCATCAAGTTCTGTTCTTTCTTTAGATTATCACTCACGTAAACAATATATATCCACCTGTTGATATGGTCCTGTACTCCAGTGTCAGTTTTTTTATATATAAAAAAAGATATGGTCCAGTCACTGCTGATGGATCCTAACTTATATTTTATTCGATAATTTGAAGATATATGCTAGTATCTTGCAAGGGATATTTTGTCCAACTGCATCAACAAAATTAGGCATCAAGATTTGGATGTTGGTAAGCACATCCTCAGATCCTCTCTCTAGATCGGTGCAAGTGCAACCTCCGTCTTGAATCTTGATGACATTAGATGAGAATATCTCCACACGAAAATAATATAGGCCATTGCTCACTCAGTTGCTTACATACTCTGTTTTACTTTAGATTATGATGCCTTTCTACTTCAAATAGGTAAATACTCTTTAGTACAGAATATAAAAAGAAGGTAAAATCTCTGTAACAAGCAAGTCACTGTCAAACTTATGCTAGCACCTTCAAGTTTTTGCTATTTTTATTAACTGCACCCTTGATTGATCCGTGATTGTCATTTTTCTTTGACGCGTTCCGTGATAGTCATGGCTTAGGATTACCGTGCATAAGGGATAAAGGTGCATGCTGATCGATTGCCAACTTTTTGAGTGTTTAGCCACGCTTTTTCTTAACTTATCCTCTTTGGTCGGTTCAACCCCATGGATGCAATTTTAATTAGTTGCGAGCAGAAAGCATATTGTTGGCTTAGATAAGCTGTCACTGTTTCCTGCTTGTAGCAATATGATAATACAGAACGCAGTAGTAGACCGACAACATTGTCCCCCGGTTTTACGAGTGATAGACCGACAATAATCCACCTCTCGCGGTGGATCCCTTTTGACTTGCAGGTTAATTACTTCAGGTTCAGATCCGTTGATTGCTCGTGTTCCTGAAAAATATAATTAATACTCCTGTTTTACATCCTTGCTATAGTTATCATGATCACCTTGCCGTATGTTCATGGGCTTTGATTAATCTGGTGATTTGGTTCAAGATGATGTGGTGTATACATTTTCCATGCATTTTTCTTTGGCTTCTTTCGGCATGGACTGACTTGTGTTTGTGTTGGTTGTTGCAGTCCGTAGGATAGGATGAGGTGATGATGAGCAGCTGCAGCTCGCAGGATTATTTATTTGCCGTGGAAGCTGGTGTGCAACGTCTACGTATTCGTGTACCAGACTACACTTATATATACACTGGCCTACGGTGAAGTACTCCGTATACATACAGGTACGAAAAAAATATAAATATTAGAGAAGAATCCAATATCAAATAAATAAAAGAGACGAGACTTCGAATTCAAATCAACTAGCTAACCATGTGTGGAGCTGGCCAGAAGAACCCTGTACGATTTCTCTACTACAGGTACGCGCACGGTCGGCCACACCTTGAGCTGCACGAATGTTATTCGCGTTGGATGAGGCAGGTGCGTTACATGCTTGTGTGTGCAAGTTGCGGCCTCATCGCGTTTGTGTGGCTGTCTCGTTGTCGTCCGGATTTTTGGATTTTTGGTCCGCACGCGCGCGCCACGGGTCCGATCGATGATATCGTCATCCCTGCCGTGCTCGTACGGGTCACGCTCAAGTGATACCATGCCTGCCCTGGTTCCCAACCCTCCAAAATGTCACCATGTGTTTCACCGGTTGTGGCCTGCAGCCCACATGGATAATATATACGGAGTATGAATTTATGCTTGCAGAAAGAGTGAGAGTGCACTTTTTAGGTTACATGAAATACGTACACGTACATAGCTATCAGCGTGTCCTCGTAATACACATTCAAATAACATCGATAATTCCTTTCCCTTACTAAATTTCTATAGGAAGCATAATTCATTTTATAGAGTATAGGTTGATGCATATAGCATACCACATGACACCAACTTGATAAAGGTAGTAATATAATTTTCAGACTCAACATCTACTGAATACGCATATTTATGAACCTCGTGGATGGACTCCACCATCATATTAATATTGTCTCTCCAATAGAATCGATAGGTGATAACTAGCATTTTTTTCTAAAAAAGCCATTAGCATTATTGTCTTCTAATGTGAAACAAAGTGAGCGCTCTAGAAAAATATTTGACATCCTCGTGTTGGAGTCTAAATTTACAATCTCAATACTTTAGCCTATACAAAATCACCTCGGTAGAATTGTAATCTCACTGACCTGCTTGAGATGCCATCGGTGTTGATTTTCTCCTTTTGTTTCTTCCTTCTCTTCTTCTTCGGTTTCACCTCACGAACCCTTTCTAGTGCAAGTTTTAGGGTTTAGGCAAAGAGTACGACGCCCCTTCTGCTTTGTCTTTTATCTCTTTATATAGGCGCCGGTGGGGCTCGAGGGTTATCTCCAATATGATTAGGAATTAGTTCTACTGATCATAAAACTCACTCTCCGTCTTTAGAAACCGGATAAGTGTGATTTATCTTCCTTATATAACTGGCATTTTATTTAGCCGATAAAATCAACCAAAACCTGGTAGTGGTAGTTATAGTAAGACAAACCTCTAATCCTCAACTATTCAGGATTTACGTTCACCTGTGACACGTTAGGGTTATACCGTGGTACACCAAGAATTAACACATCTGGAAGCCACAAACTTTTTGGCATAGAATAATCCGTGCATTTTTCATCTTTAGTTAACGTCTGTTTAGTTACTAGCAGAAGAGTTAACACAGACCATGACATCGCTCAAAAGAAAGAAAAAAAAAAGAGAGAGACCACGACAGTTTGACGAGTTAGCAGCGAGAGAGAGTTTGTTGGGGGCCGTATGCTGTGGATCGTTCACCAGTCACCACACGAAACGATCGAAGCAGAGGCTGAGGCTGAGGCTGAGGAGAGCAGCCAAAGGAAGGAAGCCCAACCGCGTGGACGGATAGAAAGAAGGCGTGACCCACAAGCCGCCGCTACTTGCCTCCCCCTCCCTCGTCTCACGTATATCCCCCTCCCCCGAATATCCGCCACGTGGACGGCCCTCGCCTCTCTCCGACCACCTTAACCAATCACCACACAGCAGTTAACCCCTCTCCTCCCCTTCCTCTTCCCCCTCCCTCTCCTCGTCGTCTCCACCACCACCACCATCTTCGTCTCCACTCGCTCGATCGATCGATCTCCATTAGTGGGGGGAAGGGAGGAAGCTAGGGAGGAAGGGGAGGGGGCGGTGGGAGGGATGACGAGGCGGTGCTCGCACTGCAGCCACAACGGGCACAACTCGCGGACGTGCCCCAACCGCGGGGTCAAGATCTTCGGGGTGCGACTCACCGATGGCTCCATCCGCAAGAGCGCCAGCATGGGGAACCTCTCCCTCCTCTCCTCCGCCGCCGGATCCACCAGCGGCGGCGCCTCCCCCGCCGACGGCCCCGACGCCGCCCCCACCGCCGCCGACGGCTACGCCTCCGACGACTTCGTCCAGGGCTCCTCCTCCGCCACCCGCGACCGCAAGAAAGGTCAGCCCCCCCTTCTTCTTCTTTCCCAACCCTTTAATTTCAATGATTTAATCATCCCAAAAACCATTCCGGCCTGATGCCACTTACTAGATCCTCTCCAACCTCAAGCTTTTCTTCTTCTTGTGCTTCTTTATTTTTTTTTCGATTCCTACTAGTATGTTCTTCTTCCTTTGCTGCTTCGGGGTGTAGATTTGGGAGATTTGATGGAGTACTGCTACTAGCAGTCACTGCTAGTTGTTTCTTCCAAGTAGGACAGACGCTAGAGAAAGCATTTAATGGGCAGATTGTACTGATGGTCATGGATGAATGATTTGGTACTACTTAGCTCATGCATACGCCACTCCACTTCAATTAATTACTCTCGGTACAAGGACGGCGAATGGATGCCTCCAACTGTTTGATGAGATCACAAGGACGTTTTGTCAAACTCATGCTCAGCTCCATATTTGTCTAGGATAAGAATTTGGAATCAGACCAGATCGTTCCAACGAGTAATGATGGCTGATCCTGTGGAACTTTTTAATTTGATCCTTTGCCTCTGCAAGGATGCATGGGGCCACGTGTTCTGAGAGGATAAGATTGTCGAATTAGGGATTTTGTGAGTGGCTGGTAACTAGGCTCAGTTTTTTCTTGTTTAGACACCCGATCATCTGAGATTGGAACCTACGATTGTTGTTAGCTCTGTTCTGATTCAGAATGATTTCTAGTTTACTGCGTAGTTATATTCGCCGTGTTGGTCCAAGAAAAGTCTTCCAAGCTGTCAGCTTTCAAAACCCAAGAACCTTCCTAATGGCATGCCTATGTTAATGTGTGAAAGCTTCAAAGCAACACGTGATTGTTTGATCTTTACTTTGCCAGCAGTTCCTACTGTGACGGCCTTACTAGCCATTGGTAGACTGCGTTGTCATTGCCTCATTAACTTGTACTTCCATCCAAATTTGATGCTTGGAGTGCAGTTTTAGACTTATATGCCTACTGACTTGAATGTATTGGAAAAGTCAAAAGTTATATGTTTGTCCTTTATTCAATTTGTAATGAAAGGCACTAAATTGGATAAAAGAAATCGCCTTGAAATGTACAATTTGCTATTCTTTTGACATTTATTCTGTTAAGAGGATTATGCCAGATTGACAATGTTTTAATCTTGTTAACCTTCTGCATAACTTGTTAAGGTGGCAAAAGACATAAAATTTGTCTCTTTCCCTTTTATGTTCTGGCATTTCTCTTGGAATCTCATAGAATCCTTTTGCTTTTTAAGATTTGAGTCCTCTCTCTGTGTGCCCTGTTTCTTAGGAACGGGCTCTTTTTTGGGCTGGATAATTTTCCTTTGATAATAGGCAGTACTGTTATTTTGTGTAGTAGTCCCAAGTTTGTTGGTGTTTTTGTCAATATATGATGGGAGCTTTACTATTACAGTTCTCCAGCTTCTTGTACTCCAGTCATTACTCGCTACCTGCATGCCTTCAGGCCACATTCTGTGTGCCATGTTTCTGATTAAGATGACTTTGACAGGTGTTCCTTGGACTGAAGAAGAACACCGGAGGTTTTTGCTTGGATTGCAAAAGCTTGGCAAAGGTGATTGGCGAGGAATCTCTCGTAATTTCGTGGTCTCAAGAACACCTACTCAAGTAGCCAGTCATGCTCAGAAATATTTTATACGCCAATCCAATATGACCAGAAGGAAAAGAAGGTCTAGCCTTTTTGACATGGTGCCAGATGAGGTAGCTTGCTTGATCTTATTTCGATTATTGTGCTGATATTGGCATGTAGCATAATAAGCCTGCCTGGGTCTATTCTTATATTGAGACGAGGAGATTGCTCATTTGTGTGGTGATAGATATCATATTGCTAAAACTTATCTTTTTGAACAAACTGTGTAGTTTATTTATGTATTGCATGAAGACTTGAGAACACTTTCATCCTTGTTCGAATTAGAAAGGTTGTACTGTTTTCTCTGTACTCTAATGGGGGAACTGAACTGTGTTTTGGTGGTTTTACAGTCTATGGACCTTCCACCACTTCCTGGAGGTCAAGAACCAGAGACCCAAGTATTAAATCAACCAGCACTACCTCCACCGAGGGAGGAGGAGGAGGTAGATTCTATGGAGTCAGATACTTCTGCCGTTGCAGAGAGCTCTTCCGCTTCTGCTATCATGCCAGATAATTTGCAGTCGACCTATCCAGTGATTGTTCCAGCTTATTTCTCGCCCTTTTTGCAATTCTCGGTTCCTTTCTGGCAAAATCAGAAAGATGAAGATGGTCCTGTGCAAGAAACACATGAGATTGTCAAGCCTGTTCCAGTTCATTCAAAGAGCCCAATCAACGTTGATGAGCTTGTTGGCATGTCGAAGCTCAGCATAGGAGAGTCCAATCAAGAGACAGTGTCTACTTCTCTTTCATTAAATCTGGTAGGAGGTCAAAATAGACAATCAGCTTTCCATGCAAATCCACCAACAAGGGCACAGGCATGATCTCCTTCTGCACACAACTGCATTTAGATGAATCCCAGGCAAAATAAGCTTTGCCTCCTTGTTTTTTTATTTTTATTTTAAGATTAACCGTTCTCCGTAGTCTGTATCATGTGCTGTAAGTTATGCTATGTATGAATGTATCTGTTGTTTGTCTGGCACACATGATAAATCACTCTATGTTAACAAAATCAGTAATGATAGTGCTGATCTTCGTGGTTGTACTGTTGTAAACTCTTTTATAAGAAAAAAAAAATATTAGTCAGTCATTTTGAAGGGATCTCAGTTCATTATGCATCTATGCTCTTACCTGATCTAGATTGCTGAATGGAGTGCTGATGAATCCAGCTTTTCAATTCTGTTAGGGTCTGAGCTAGCCATTCAGTTATATTCTGTACTATTTTGTTGGAGATGGATTGTTATTCCAGCAACCCGCGTCTAGCTTTATCGTTTGCAAATTGCATGCATTGCTTTAATTTCAGCATGATTATTTGTTCCTAATTGGTTCGTGTAGTTTCTTACCCAGCACAACACTGATATATTCTTATGCTGCACATGCTATATTCCGAGGATTTACTATGAGGTTGTACCTTTCAATCCTGATTCTGGAGGAGATGCTCCCTCTTGAATTATGCACCAAGTGTTACATATGTGGTTGGTGACATTAGTGGCTGTTGGCCAGTCTCTTTCAGATATTGGGCTCTTTTAATCCATTTGTCATGATTTTTTTGGTCATCCAGGACATCATGCCACTTTTACATCTTTAGCAAAAGTCTTCATTTTTGTTTCTGGTGCAGGCTACAAAAGTTGGCATATACCAAGAACCCAAAAAAAAAGGGTTATCTAAAGTCTGTGTAAAAGAAATGGTTTTGCTGTCTTTCCCTGAAGTGGAGTGACTTTACCTGTTGTGAACAGCAGAAACGTTTAATCCTGCAGAATATGGAATAGTTTTTCCTTTCCATCTGGAATCAGAAACAAAATGGCACCCTTTGTTGGTAGGATCACTTCTGAACTACACTCAATAGTCTAGCTGAAACTGAAACTGAAAATGAGCTGAAAAGCTTACTAACTCAAGAGGGGTACATGTCCTTTTATAGGACTTTAAGTCGGTGCTACAGTATGCTACAGTACCGACATACTATTCATCTTGCTGTTTACAGCTAAAATAAAGTCTAAATTTACTACTACTACCAGCTGTTAAGCAGCTGTACATTCTTACTAGCTAAGGAACCTACAGTAGCAAGGATTATGCTAACACCCTTGTTACAACATTAATGTTACATTTCTTTGTAATTACCATCTGAAAGAGCCAGTCACGGCAACTGACCACATAAACACACTACATTTAGACAGAAGAATTACAAACTTACAGTTGCTAATTAGAACCCTACACTTTGTATGGTTTTTGTATGGTCAAATACATTCCAATTCATAGGGGTTTACATGCTAGGGAGAGCTGTTTTCTCTGCTTGTTTTTCCTCCTCTTCCCCTACAATCTTCTTCCAGAACCAATGCTTCCTCCAGACCTGCTCCATCTGCTCCATGGGCAGCTTCTTTGTCTCTGGCAGGAAGAAATAAACAAACACTGTCATCAAGCAGATCCATCCTGAAAAGAAGAAGAATGTCCCTGACTTGATGCGGCATAGAACTGCAAGGAATGTCTGTCCAATCACAAATGTCATCAGGAAGACCACTGCAACAACAATACTCTGCCCTGCTGATCTGATCTCAAGTGGACATATCTCAGTTGGGACCAAGAATGTCAATGGCCCCCATGACCATGCAAAGCCAGCAACAAACACACACATGGTGATCAACACAAGGTAAGCATACTCTCTGTCCATGGATCCATAGTCCTTGAACTCTGCAGCCAGGATTGCACCCACAGCAAGCTGGGACAAGATCATCTGAACACCACCTACAAGGAAGAGCTTTCTGCGCCCAAACCTGTCGACGACGATCATCGCCACGATATTGGCGAAAGTTGCGCAGAGTCGATTGACCACTGACAATAGGAGAGATGCGCTCTCCTTCAGACCAATCGTCCTGAACATAACCGGTGCATAGAAGTTCATCACGTTGATTCCAGTAAGCTGGTTGAAGAAAGGGACCAGGAGTGCTATGACAAGCTGTGGCCTGTATTTCCTCTTGAATATGTTCCTGAACGGATACTGAACTGTCCTGGAGAGGTTGCTAGCAGCAACTAAGTCATCAAGCTCTTTCTGGACTGAAGTGGTGCCACGAAGTCTCTGGAGTAGGATCCTTGCCTTGTCAGTGTCGCCATCGCGTTCGATTATGAAGCTCGGTGTCTCTGGGAGGAAGACTGCACCGATGGTTAGGAATGCAGCTGGAACTGCAGCCATGGATAGGGATATCCTCCAGCCCCATCCAGCTGTGATTTTCACAACGCAATAGTTAAGAACATTTGCGAAGAGAATGCCGAGGCTGATGCAGAGCTCGAAGCCGTTGTTGATCGCCCCACGGTATCGTGGAGGCGCCATTTCTGACAGGTACAGTGGGATTGACTGCAAAAAATAGTTTTCATATCAAAGGCGTCAGTACAGTTACCACTGTCCTTTGGGAAGGAGGAAACTATTGTCTATTGTTAAGAAAGAACAAATGCAAAAATTAGAGTCTAGGATTAAGAGTATGCATCAAAAGGAAAATTATGCGCATAATGAAGTTTAGTTACAAAGTGGAATCCCTTTTCTATGTTATCTGAAAATCTTGATTGCAAGATTGGGCTTTATCTCCCTTGTCTTGCACAGTGTGAGATTGGATCAGTGAACAGTCACTGTTTTTCTCATACGCCATTCTAATTCCTATCTAGGCAGTAAATCACCAAGTTTTTAGACCACGACATAGTTTGTTGCTTTCCCTCTGCGTTGTATCTCCACACAATATGTCAACACTGTCCCTCTCCAAAACAGAGATTCAACAGGCTGTAAAAACTTCTTAACTTTTTAATGACCCACTCACTCGTTATGGCCACAAAAATGAAAATATGACTTGTCAAGTCAATGCAATGATCTATACACAAACAAGACACTTAGTATTATAAAGACAACCATGTAGTTTGTCAGTGCTCCACTTCTTGTCGAGTGCTATCAACTTGGAACAAAGTACATCCACATAAACCCGCTGTCTATACCCTCTAAACCCAAGTCAATGAAGACTTGACTTTTGTGCACACGACACGCATGGCCTACATTTCGTTTTCAAGTGTGGTGTTAGGTTCAGCATGCAAGATTTATGATTTTGATACATATGTGTCTAGAACTCTAGATAGCATCACGATGTGCATGATGGCATGAACTTGATGTACTAGTGACTTCTAAAACAACATAAGGAGTACCATGCCACATACAAGTTTTTTTTTTTTTGTCTGAATTGTGCAATAGTTTAACAGAGTTCCTTATTTTCTTTAATATAACAGGTACTCTTGAAATAACAGGATCTGTCACACATGTTTAGAGTACCTGTTATATTAAAGAAAATTACTGACACAATCCTGTTACAGATATCTCTTGACAGATATCTCTCTAATCAGGAATTCACATTCATTCAGAAATTACTGACACGAAATGTGCAGAGAATTGTACCTGATTAGTGAACCCGAGACCTATTCCCAGCAGGATCCGGTTCATGATCAGCATGAACACATTGAC
Source organism: Oryza longistaminata (assembly GCA_009805545.1). NCBI lineage: Eukaryota > Viridiplantae > Streptophyta > Magnoliopsida > Poales > Poaceae > Oryza > Oryza longistaminata. The sequence continues at coordinate 24,821,003 of CM020181.1, forward strand.
GGCAGCGCCACCGAACACCGAGCCGGCGATGAAGACGGTGCCGCCGATCAGCATGGACGTCCGGCGGCCATACCTCCTTGTGACCGACGACGCGAAGAGGGTCGCGACGAGGCCGGCGATGTAGAGTGACGAGGTGAACACGGTGAGGAGCTCGCTGTCGAACGCGCAGTAGTGGCTCACTCCGGTGTCCTGCTTCTTCTGGTACACATCCGGGAAGAATCTCTTCAGAAACGAGTCCATTGAGGTCACACCACCTGTCACAATTCATACACGATCGAGTACATGAGCTTTCAGCATGATCTTTCCTCCGTACTAGTACTAGTTAAGTCACACAATCAGTGGACAGATTAAGCAAGAAAACTTGAACAATGTTTGCGTGATCATCCAAACTACATTACTTATCTTTATCTAATACTCTCCACAGAAAAACAAGAACCCTCCTCGTCTTCCATCTCACACACACACAAAAAGAAAAAAAAACAAAGGAATACAAAAAGAGTAAAGTACTGGCAACATTGATGAGAAGCTGCATTACTGCTGAACAAGATGAGATCTTTTGAGCTGGAAATGCAGCTTCTTAATTCCTCATGACGAAAAAAGCTTGCAAACCTTTTCTTGTACGTAGACTGGGCCCGAGCCAGCCATTAACACCGGCCCATGCAGATGCAGACAGGCCCAACCACGAGCCAGCACACGACACAGTCACAACTCACAAGCAGTAGACGAGATGAACAGATTAGATAGATTTACTACAGCGAGGAAGTAATCAACCGCGCGAGGCGGCGGCGGCGGCGGAAGCGGCACGAACCGGAGATGCCGAGGTCGTAGCCGAAGAGGATCCCGCCGCTGCCGGCGACGACACAGGTCAGCACCACGTACGCCGTCACCCGCCCGCCGTACCCTCCTCCCCCTCCCCCGCCGCCGCCGCCGCCGCTCTCCACGAACGCCCCAATCGCCATCGACCAACTCCACTCACCTACCCACCCACTCCTTCCTTCCCGGAGTGGAGCACGACTCCACAAGAACGCGAGAGTGGAGTGGAGAGAGCTGGGTGGTGGTGCGCGGCGAGGCTTTTGCGTGGATTTATTACTGTGGAGGAGGAGAAGAAGAAGGCGAGGAGGGTTGGCGGATGCCGACATGGGCAAGCCGCCGCACGCGTCACGAGCTTCTGGACCCTGACCGCCTTCGGCTGTTTTTCCGGGCCCCACCTGTCAGCGACCCCCCACCCCCCGGGTACGTTCTGGGCTGCACATGCCTAACAAGCCCAACTTTTAAGAGTACGTAAGTCTAGATGGGCGGGGTGGCCCATGCTGACTGGCAGGTTAGGCCCACATGAGAGAGGTCGCCGGAGCTGGAAGGGGAGAGGTTTCTTTGGTACGCGCCGCACAGCGGGTTCAGCAACCAGGTGGGCGAGCTCCGGAATGCCGCCGTCGCCGCCGCGCTGCTCAACCGCACCCTCGTCGTGCCCCCGGTGCTCGACCACCACGCCGTCGTCCTCGGGAGCTGCCCCAAGTTCAGGGTCGCCGACGCCTCCGACCTCCGCGCCGCCGTCTGGGACCACTCCATGCAGCTCCTCCGGGAGCGGAGGTAAAAATCTCACTCCCCCAAAGTGGGGTTGGTTAATCCTAGATTACTCTCTTTGCTTGTTAATGTTACAGTAATGCAATTTCCAAATTTCACGGTTTCCACCATAGATTACCATGTTCATTAGGTAAATTCGACACAAAGCCAAATATTTATTGCTATTTTCGTCTGTTTAACTTGCAGGTATGTATCCATGGGTGACATAATTGATCTATCGCCGATAAAGGCTACGGTTAGAACGATTGATTTCAGGGTGTTTGTCTCATTGTGGTGCGGCGTAGACATGCGCAAGACTTGCTTCTCTGGCTTGTGCTGTGCTGTCTCTGGTGGTGGATCGCTGCCAGGTGATTATGATAGATGCCGATCGATGCTGTCCGGTTTAGGGGGCAGCGAAAATGGCTGTGTGTATCCTGTCCAGGACGATTGTCGAACAACAGTCTGGACATATCAAGAGAACAATGATGGGGCGCTGGATTCATTTCAACCAGATGAAGACTTGAAAAAGAGGAAAAATATATCATACGTTAGGAGGCGCAAAGATATGTACAAGGCTTTGGGACCTGGTTCTGAAGCTGAGGATGCTTCCTTGTTGGCATTTGGGACACTTTTCTCAGGACCATACAAGGGATCAGAGTCATATTTTGATATCCACGAATCGCCAAAGGATCATTGGCTAGAGACTGTACTTGAGAAGGTTGAGTTCCTCCCTTTTGCCCCTGAGATCATTGCTGCAGGGAAGGAGTTCGCCAGGAAAATGATCAAGGAGCCATTTCTTTGCGCACAGCTAAGGCTGTTAGATGGGCAATTCAAGAATCACTGGAAAGCTACATTTTCTGCACTCAAAGAGAAGTTAAAGGCTGTTGAGTTGGAAATGAAGAAAAACAAGGGTAGTAATCCTATTCACATGTTCATCATGACTGATCTTCCACCAGCAAACTGGTCAAAGACCTACCTTGCAGATATTGCAAAAGATGGGAGGTATAAATTGCACACCCTGAAGGAAAGTGATGAACTGGTGGCACAGACCGCAGATCGGCTTATGGCTGCTGAACATGGTGTGAAGTCTGGATTTATTCCCAAAAACATAGCAAACACGAAGAAGGATTGTGATCCAGTTCAACTACCAGAAATTTTGTTATATGTTGAAGAATCTGTCTGTAGCTGTGCATCACTAGGATTTGTGGGGACTGCTGGATCAACCATAGCAGGAAGCATAGAAACAATGAGGAAGAACAATGTCTGCCAATTGTAGGAGAACTGCACACATCCTTCGAGCAAACTGCCTGAAAAAACTAACCACCGTTACTTGACTCATTGACTGTAGATAGCAATATGAGAGCCGTTACACAACAGAAGCTGAATCCTTGATATCTTCCATCGCAGTGAAGGCATGACTGCATGAGTATGAGAAATGAGTTTTGTGCTCTGGGCTCAATTAACCTTTGAGCATCTCATTGGAAATTATAGTATAGTATACAATGTTGAGAGCCCACGTTTTTTTGTTTGTTTTTTTCAATTGAGTGGAAAGGTATAATGTGTGCCTAAGTCATTCAGTTTTGTATGTTAGGATACATTTATTTATTTATTTTGGTTTGTAATGGATCTTGTATCCTCATAGTTATGACCTGAGGACAGTGATAACCTCTAGAAAGATTGCTCGAATCAAATAGTAGCTCACTTTGGTCTATTCACCAATTAAACATCTTGTTTGTGGTTTGCAAATCCATGTCTTTGTTTGGGAGAAATAGAGACCATGTCCAATCACTTCACTGAGCAGTGAAGCAGACGCAGACGCAAATTGCGGATCATGTTTAGCGAAGGCAGAGAAGCTCTATATTGCTCTTGTTGTCGAACTGACAGTACATCAGGCTTGGCTAAACCGTTAAATCTTTCAAGTCCACCGCTTGAAATGACATGCCAGCATGAGGTTATTAGAATGATGATCACCTCCATCTCGTTTGCTGGTTGACTTATTAGTCGCAAGTAAAATTTGAATTTTAAAATTTTGAATTTAAAGCTGATTTTGATGTTTTCTCACGGTATTTTATGTTTCACCATTGACTTATAATTCACTTAGAACACAGATATAAAAGTTTATTTTATTGCCTCGTTTATTTTTCCAAATCTTTTCAGCCGTTGATTAAACGATGAGACCGGATGATCCATGATTTTATTTTTTTTTTCGCTCAACAACTGAAAAAGTTTACACAAGAACATTGATGTTAATACTCTCTTCAGCTGCTGGCAGGCAACAACACCACAGATCCAGAGGTTCTCCGTGCCTCGAGATCCGCGTGCGCACGAGCCGCCTCGTGCAGCGGGTAGACATGGTTGACGCGGACGCGCAGAACGCCGGCCGCCACGCCGGTGAAGACCCCGCCGGCGGCGTGCAGCAGCTCGTCGCGGGTGGCGGTGTAGTGCCTCATCCCTGGCCTGCCCAGGATCAGGGACTTGGACGCCAGATCACTCACTGGTACAGGGTCAGGCCTGCCTGAACATTGCCCATAAGAGATCATGCATCCACGCAGCATCAGACACTCCATTGATCCCTTCACATTCAGAGTTTCAGACAGAAAAAGATATATATTCAGTTTCAGGCAGCTGATTTACCTCATGTCAAGCCTATGATTCAACATTTAATCCCAATTTTCATGGCAATGCTTTATGCCAAGATCAAAGAAGGTGAAGGTGAGGTGAAGGTGATTGTAAGGTGTTGCAAAATGAGAGTAGGATGGTTTTGCTACCTTGAAGGTGTCCTTTCCAACGGCATCATAAACAACATGAACACCTTTCCCTGATGTGATCTCAGCAACTCGGGCGACGAAATCCTCTTTGGTGTAGATGATCACATGGTGGCACCCATCTTCGGCTGCTTGAATTGCTTTCTCTTGTGTCGAAACGGTCCCGATAATGGTGGCACCAAGGGCATTCGCCCACTGACAAAGGAGAGAGCCAACTCCTCCTGCTGCAGCATGGACTAGGACAGTATGGCCTGCCTGAATCTGCACAAAGAAAACCAATCTGGAATCAAAAGCAGTTTTCATTTGCTTGGTGAAAAGCTGGTGTGCTCTGAAATCATGGAGATTGTTCTGAACTGCCTGGATCAGCTCAGCAAAGAACAATCACCTTAAAGGCTTGTTTGACAAGAACATATGTAGTCATTCCCTTGAGTAAAACAGATGCTGCAGTAATGTGGTCCACTGAAGGTGGAATAGGTATGGCCAGTGTTGCCGGTATAATCTGTTCTTCAGTGTAAGTGCCCATTGGAGTATCAGCATAACCGACTACATCGCCAACTTTGATACCTGTTACCCCAGGTCCAACAGCAGACACCACTCCTACTGCTTCCTTGCCTGGATGAACACAGAGTCGATGCTCCAAGAATAAGATCATTCACAGTTCATTTGCAAATGGATAGTGTGACCTTGCCTTTTCGGCATACCATTAAGTAATTCCTGATAAATTCGATTGAATACTCATTTGTTAAACAGTTTCCTTTTTGTGTTTTCAATTTTTCTAGAAGTCACAAACTGCACTTCTTGTGATAATTAGGTGCTTGGCTAGTACAGACAATACCAAAGAACTTTATTCAGGGGAAGACTGAGTTCTGTTCAAGCAAAACACCAATTTCTATGTAGGATTTCTCAATCACTACGGCCAACAACCATTTGCATATGAAGAATCATACTCGGTGTTTTTTTTTTTTTTTTTGAGCAGGGAGCCCCCATTTTCTATTACTAGAAATGTGACAAGCTACAGAGTTCTTACTAGCCTACCAGTATACTTTATAAGCTCAAATGGCAACCAAGAATTTTCTCTGGGCCATGAACTGACATTAGATTTAACAAAGTTGTAATTTTGTTATCTGCATCCCTACACACCAGATCTGAAAACATTCAGCACATCACTATAATTGATGATGGTAAAATGCTAAAATCCGTACCAGGAACAAACGGGAGAGGTTCTTGATGCAACCCAGTACGGTAATAAATATCGACATAGTTGACCCCGATAGCCTTGTTCTTGATCCGGATCTCCCCTTCACTGGGCTCCCCAATCTCCACCTCTTCCCAAGTTAGCACCTTTGGACATCAGAAGTACTGCTTACTCCCAAATGGCTTGAATTTTCAGGAGATGAATTATAAGGAAAAGGAAATTAAACGGAGTTCTCTTCTTGGTATAGAACACGCACTTACCTCTGGGCCACCAATCTTGTGGACTCTAATTGCCTTCACCTTCATCCCTGGAAGCACTCAGAGGCAAAGCTGGATGTGCAAGATGCTGATGAGTTCATTGAGTAGAACTCCTGAAAATTTGTGAGTTCCTAGCAGCAATATGTGGCAGTTCAGCAATAAGCAGCAGTCTCTAGTGGTTTCTACAAGACTACAAATACATGAGAATTTGAGAACAAAAAAAAATAATCGTACCAACCTCCACAAATTTGGGGCTGGCACCAACTATAATACTTGAATGATGCACATGGTTCATCAGAAATTCAGAATACATGGGAGTCGTGGAAACGAGATCTGACCCAAGTTGGAGTCTGAGCTCTGAACTCACCAGTAGAAGCAGAAGCAGCCCAAGGAGAAGAACTTGGGCAGCTTCGCCGCTTATCCGGCGGCCAGCCGCGTCACCTTGTAGGTGCAGCTGCAGTGCGACGCCGGCCGCCATTGCTGCCATCTTCGGAGCTCGAGCTCTCCAGTCTCGCGCAACAAAGCCCAGGGAGATAGGTCAGTAAAATGGGCTCAAACCGGATGGTCACAGCCCAATGGGCAAATGGCGGCCCAAAAGGCATTCAATTACTCCCTCCATTTCATATTATTAGCAATTCATTTTTTTTTTACTAAAATAGGAGTACTAGTCACTCTCATGTCCCAAGGCATTTTTAAATGTGATCTTCCCTCAGTCCCTCCCTACCCTATATATGCAGCCACAATTAGTAATCAGAGTTAATGACTACTTTGAAAAATGATTGGAATGTACTATGATAAATAAGGGTAATAATGTAATTTGCCATTGCTCTTTATTTGCTACAAAATTTACTAGAGTGATAAACAATTTGAAATAAAATGAGTATGGACCATGCATACCTTTAGACGCTCTTTGATGTAGAGTTTTTACTTTCTGTCTGTTGTAGCCTACGGCTCAAGTGGATACAACTTTTTGTTTAATTATGTGATTCCACGTGCTTTGCTGTGGAAATTACAAAGCAATCTTCAATATATTTTTTTCAACAATCGAGTTAGGAGTAAGAAGGATATTAGTTATTAACAACAAATTAAACTATTTTACTAATCTATATTTGGAGAGAAATAAATTTAATAGATAGAATATTAGATTGTTGATCAAGATTTGTATTGCAAGAAGCAGAATGCAAAAAATAATGAAATGTCAGGGTTTACGGTACTAATCATGAAACAAACAAATGATACTGCGCTTTGATGTTGAATATATTGATAGATATATGTTTTAAGTATTATAAAAATGATAAATAGATACTTTGAAATATTGTGGAAATGATGTAAGTGGTGATGATAAGATATGCTTGCTTGTTAATTTGTAGAATTCAATAGATTGTAGATGATGTTCATGCCTACATGAGCTTTGATATATAACAATTGCTTGTGGCATGATTGCATGTTGAGTTATAGATTTAGTGAGTTGTAACTTTACATTTGGTATAGATTTCATCGGAATAAATAGAAAACGAAATACTTTTGAAAATTCATAAAGAACATTTTTAAAGGAAAGGTGGCTACAATATGAGTAAACCCAAGTTTTTTCTATTGTGTTGTGTATAGGGCGACAAATTCAATAAAACTTCAGCCCATAAATGTGGTCCATAGAAATGTCGACCCATCCAAATAAAGCCTTAATGTGATAGACAGGAGCGACTGTTTTAGACCCAAATATATGTTCAGGCCCATTTAGAAATATGATCAGGTTGGTACAAACCGTCATTGCTTATAAAAGGGCAAAAGGCTAGTTGCCTTTCCTGGTTTCGTCCATTGCTCTTAGTCTCATTTGTGAATTTTAGGCAGCCTCTTCGCCATATATACACCACGGAACCCAAATTATCATGGCTTTCTCGCTATACGGTGGTGGAGGCGGCGAAGTTGGCTAGAGTAAGGCTCTACAAGATGAGGTTGTAGGTGAGTGAGGGGAGAAACAGGGAGGAGGCGGAGGAAGTCTTTGTGATTAGGAGGTGATTGATGCTACGACGGTGGTTGATCCAAAGGCAATACAACAAGAGAAAAGTTAAAACAACGTTGTTGGAGAGGATGTTTAGAGAGAGAAGTAGAAGAAGGTGTTCGAATAGTAAGAGAGGGAGGTGCCCGGGGAAGAACGGCCTTGTTGCTGCTGGCGGCGGCGGCGAGGTAGGGAATCGATAGTGGTGGCAACAAAAAACAATTGGGGTGGACTAGCAATTAGGGTTGTTACAAGATTAAGTGTATCTGGATCATTGGATCTCCATCCAACGGTCTATTTTTTTTCTATTATTTGGGGGCGAAGGCAATTATTAGATCTTTTAAAGTTTATTTTCTTTCAATTCTTTATTTGGTAATATTGTAGCAATTCCCAATATGGGATTATTCTCATCACTGTTTTTTCCCCTTCCCTTGTCAGAAACATGTTCCTCACTCTCAAATGCATTGGAGACAACTGGTCACCAACAATCCATCCATGCTGGCCTGGTTGACCAGTTCTGTACTTCTGTCAGGAGATTCACCATCATCATTTGAGTGAGTTCACCTTTACTCTATCTAATCACCACAATCAAGTTAATTTCGAGGTAGAGCCAGATCATATATTATCGACAAAAGGATCTGTTAACTCCCTGGTGTAAATGTGTAATCAAAGTGTCTTTCTAGGATCCTTTTTCAAAGGTTTCTCGTGCTAGCTGCTGATAAGTCATAACTTCAGAACTGAAACTATTATGAACCATGGTCTTGTTAAGTCATGTTTGGATTGATATGATCTACCTTTACACATCCCAAAGGTGGTAGCAGACAGCATTAACGAACTGAATCACTTGGATTGAAAGCCATGGAGCAAGCACACATGATCCATCTCGTTGCCACGCCAGATATACAAGTAGATATAGCTTAATGATCACCACAATAATCAACTTAATGATATGGAGATAGAATATTCCCAACTCCTAGCATTGTTGACAAAAGGATCTGTTAGCTTCCTGGTGTAATCAAATTGTCTCTTTAGATAGCGTGTGTTAGGAGACGCACTTACGGGTGGTGATTGTGGTGTGCGTGCGTGTCTTTCGTGTAATCATAAAAAAGAAAGTCTTTCTAAGATCCTTTTTAAAGGTTTGTTATGCTAGCTGCCCATAACTTTTGAACTTAAATTCATATAACCATGTCCTTATTATGTCATGTTTGGATTGATCCACCTAGCTTTACACATCCCCAAGGGTAGTAGCAGACAGCATTTACTAACTGATGAATCACTTGGATCAAAAGTTTTGGAGCAGAGCTACACATGATCAACAATCCATAATCCCGTTGCCACGCAAGATATATCTCGAGCCGACGAAGCTCCTCTGACGTACACCATAGGGACATATCTCTCTGACGTATGGGTCTATCGGGGTGAGCCTCACCTGTCAGAGACGACTCATGTCCCTCTGACTTTACGTCAGAGGAGCCTCTTCCATCTCGAGCCATCTCATATTGATTATCCAAGTTCGTAAGTTTTTCTAAAACTTTTTCTACCTAACTCATGTATTTCCAAATCATGTTGTTGGAAAGATAGGTTAAGCTAAGCTCAATGCTGCTTCATGCGTGGAAGGAGGCTAGCCTTTGTGTGTGCTTTGGCGGTTTGGCCATGCATGCATGCATGCGTGCTTCCCACGTGAGCTCGCCGGAGCGGGAGCACGGCTAGGTGCAGTGACGTGTGTCCACTCCCCGTTGATTTGATTTGTCTCGTAGCTGCAGCAACAACCGCCTTGGCCTCATGCTTCCCCGGCGAGCCACCAGCTGCCAATCCGGCCAGCTATTTAACAGCTCCATCCATCGATCGATCGATCGCCAGCTGCAGCGAGCGTTTCGATCGATCGAGATCGAGGTGGGCGGCGGCAATGGCGAGCAGCGGGGCGGTTGCGCTGATGATGTTCCACACGATGGAGCGGGAGCTGTTCCGGCGGCTGGTCGGCGAGCACGGGCAGCAGCCGGGGCCGATGAGGTGGGTGATCGCGCTGTGGCTGTGGCTCGAGTCCGTCGGCCACCACGACTTCGTCCGCCGCGTCGCCGTGCTGCCGGCCCCCGTCGTGCTGCGCTTCGTCGACGAGGCGCTGGCGTGCCTGGCGCGCCTGCCGCGGCGCGCGAGGCGGGGCGGAGCGGCGGCTCGCGGCGCTCGCCGCCCCGGGGACGCCGACCCGGCGCTCCGCTTCCTCCCCTGCACCAACGCGCTCCTCGCCGAGCCCGTCGAGGGCTCGCCTACTTCGACGCGCACCGCGACGAGGTCATGGAGGGCGTCAGCGACGTGTACAGGAACGTCTGCCGCGTCATCTTCGACGACAGCGTCGCCGCCGCCGTCGCCGTCCCCGACGACGACGACGACGAAGCCGCCGCGTTCCTCCCCGCGACGTGCTCGACGCGCTCGACGGCACACACACCACCACCGCCGCCGCCGCCGATGTACCACCAGTACCACACCACGCCGTCCACATGGCCCCGATGCTGCCGCCGCCGCCGCCGGTGGCCGCGCTGAACCCCATGGCCTCGCCGTGGTTCCCGGTGCAGCAGCAGGAGCAGCCGCCGCCGCCACCGCCGCCGCCGCACCAGCAGCACGGCTACATCCCATTGCCGGAGGACTACCGCTCGCTGTTCATCACCTTCTCCCGCGGCTACCCGATCAGACAGGACGACATCATCAACTTCTTCAACTCGTAAACCAAATCAAACACCTTCTTCTCGATCGATCTCTCGCCATGAATGATCATACCAACAACCCATGTGTGTGTTCATATATAGGTTGTACGGGCCGTGCGTGGAGTCGGTGATGGTGGAGAAGGCGGCGGCGGGGCAGCTGCCGGTGTACGGAAGGGTGGTGCTCCGGTGCCCGTCGATGATCCCGGTGGTGCTCGACGGACAGCAGACGGCGAAGTACATGATCAAGGGGAGGCACCTCTGGGCCAGGATCTACGTGCCAAGCTCCAAGCCCAACTGAACTGAACTGAACTGAACTGAATACTACTACTACATATGCATGAATGCTATACACTTACGCTGATATGATATAGAATCATCAAGCTGCAGCCAGAGCTATATTATCATATATAATCACATGAATTAATTAAGTGTGTGTTTAGCTATACTAGCTCAGAGAGAGACAAGTGTTGATCCATGTATGATCTGTTGATGTTTGTGTGTTAGGCATGCATGTCCAAGCATACTACCCTAGCTAGAGCTTTGGACAGAGCTTGATTGCATGTTTTGCTTGTCTCATGGAATAAATGTGTGTCCATTATCATCAGTCTATCGATGTTTGTAGCTTGTGTACGTTTTTGGTAAATTTGCAATGAACATGCATGTTGTTACCTAGTTAATTATGTTCTGCACTGCTACTTTATGTTTGTTCTGGTTGGCAATCAGGAAAGTCAAATTACAGAATTGAGTTAGAGGAGTGAAGAAATCAAGACTTATATCCCAGTTAAGTTTGTCTGTGCATTGGAGCTGAAGTCATGCTAGGATTGACCTTCCGCTACTGTCTTATTCTATGTGAGAATTAAGTGTCTATTCTGTAAGTATTTACGTTTTATTTTTATTTGGATTTACATATTAATTAATTTATCATTCTGTGTACCCTAGCCGGATTCTTGGATGGAGATTTAATACACAAAACAGTATGAAAATTGACTAAATTTTTAGGGTTGACATACATTCGTCTCCAAAGATTCTGATAATAATGTTTGGTTTTTGTTTCACGAAGAGTAGAATAATTATGCATTCTGTTCAGAAAAGAAGGTCTTCCTGCCCGATATATATTCAAGCTAAGGTAGAGCATATGAAATATTATCTACTTGCTATCTTTGGTTTCTGGTTAGACAGAAGCATCTTTAAATCATCTTCTGTAGGCTGCTGTAGCATTGCCAAACAATTTGCTTCTCTAACTAGAAATCCAGACATACAATAATCTTCCTTCACATAAAAGAAACAGAGAAGTCTAGGATTCCATTGGAGGACTCCAGAGATACTGATAACTCCAATGTTAACAAATTGTCTGAAGGTAATGATTTTCTCAAAGATTATTTCAATCTCCTTAGCTCTCCGTGGGTGGTGTTGGGTGCAAATATGGTTACCACTATTTTTTTATATATATCCAGTAAGTTTTTAGGTGCCTTCTTTCGCAAGGATAGGTTCTACTAGTGTTTACCACCGATATATCAGCTTCAACTTCATATGTCGGACCTTTTAGATTATATTTTGAATAAGGATAGGTTCTATCAATTGTCATACTAAATGACTAATCCAAACCATGTAAAATGTGGATATTAGTTACTCAATATTTTTAGGGTCTATCATATTTTTAGGTAAAAATATGTCAAATGTAATTATATTACAAATCTAATTTAATTATATATGTAATTTATGAACTTATAATGTAAATACATACCGGCTATTTTTTTCATAAAAAACATGACGACACACTTATAGCAAATCCGTATTTTTATTGCATGACACTTCGGTCGAGCTGGAAATGTATGTTTAATTTTCATGTTATATATATATTTGTGAAGAACGTATATTGCACGCGTACGATTACTAGTGTAGAACTAATTAGTCATATCCCTCAAGTCAATTAAGCATACATCAGGTTGTATATTGATCGGTTTTTCTCTCTTCACACATAAATACACATCTATTTCGTGATTATTTATTTCTTCAGTTCTGTTGAGATCATGAACTCTCAACTTCTTAAGTACTACTGTATACCCTTCCTAAAAGCTGCTGTTTTCCTTTGTACATATGCTATTTCAAATCGCCTTTTGCCCATTAGTAAATCATCTACTATGCTATTTTGAGTGTTCCGTAGAATATGAACCTGTTTAGATTGTAGCCAAAATAAACCTTACCGAGTTTTGTCAATACCAAAATTTTGGCAAGATGGCAATATTGCTAAAATTTTGGCAGGATTTCTTATGTATTAATCAAATTTGGCAACAAACTAAACGTAGATATTTTTTTTGGTAACTTTATCAAAAAATAGTATGGTTAAAAATAGTATCAAAGTGAACAGGCCCTATATTCTGTAGTTGCCTGTATACTGTATTGATATTAGTGAAAAGTTGTAGTCTCTAATTCTCCGAACTTACTCCTTGGCTTTCAGTACTATATATATTTCTGATGATTCATATTCTACGGTGTCGGTGACAAGATAACTATACTAGCTAGCTAGCTAGTAGAGGGAGTACTATAAATATTTCTGAAGATTCATATTGCGTCAGAAAGAAATGCAAGGATGAGTGTTTCACTATCTTATTCTTACCTCCTCTGCTTTCTGCATAGCTTGCACTTCTTTGGTTAATAGAAATTTTAGTGTCTTTGAGAGGTACCAACAGATAAGTATCAATTTAAAAAATATGGTACATCCCAGTATCTTTTTAATGATTGTAAAATTACTTGTACAGTAAGCTGCATGTGGAATGATGGAGAATCAGATTAAGCTGCATTTGTTGCAAAAACATTTCATACACGAGTTGATCCATCAACTAGTTAAGCCGAATATTCAATAACACAGGGGAGCAGATGCTGCCATTTTTACTGCACCTCTAATTGTGTTTAATCATATTAAGAGAGTTATATATATAGTATAACATATTATTTTTAGCACGCTTGTTCCAATACACCATAATAATTTAGCTTTATTTGTTTGCTCTTAATCTGCTGATCACTTTCTTTCATCTCTCTTAGAGTTTGTATAAATGTTGTTCCTTGCATAAAGCGTGGCCCCTCTCTCTCAATTTGTCGATATTTGTAGTTTGTGCATACGTTTCTGTATTTGCAGTAAAGAGTGGATGCTATACATGCATGTTGTTACCTAGCTAATTATGTGATGCTTTATGTTTAAGTAAAGTCAAATTAGAGAGGGCAAAAGATGTAGTACTGTTTCATCAATTATGTTTCATATTCATATTGATTGTGCTGTAATACAAAGATATATGGATACAAGTATTAATCGCGTCAACCAGCACTAACTTATCCCCTTTTCTCCCATATCATCCGGTGGGATCTCAGCTAATGTTACTTCTTGAAGCTTGATGAGCTGAACACTCAGATGAATCATTGTTTAGAGCTTTGATGCCACAGCATATATCTGAATATCATGTTTGTGAGGGAGCCACGGCGTCAGCGCATCCACCAGCCTTTTGATGTCATCCGAAGAATGAGAAGCACTGAGAGTTATTCGCAACCTGCAAAGAATTCATGGAAAGAAATAAAACAGTTAATCTTGGTTGAAACAGGCCTGGCCTTATGTCGATGAACACTAGGACCATCTGATATCTGAACAACAAATTCTAGCAGGCGGTTCAAAAAAAAAAGAAGTCTAGCAGGGATTTCATCTTTCGAGAGCAGTAGCAAAGACCAAGAAAACACATTAATAAAAATATATATACACCCTGGTTCCTAATCCAATTACAGTCTATGGTCCCTAGGAACACTGATGCTTTAGGTTGCTGAAGTCTATGAATATAGATTAGGATGGAAAATGCTAGGAACAGAAAATTTTCAACCTGCATGAGTTGGGCGGTACTGTGGGTGGTCGAATTGGTGTGACATGAAATCCAGATCTTAGCATATCCCTGCAGTTTCAGAATGAAAAAGATTAGAACACACAACTACTGATATTATCAAGAAACAAAAATGAGAGGAAGTGAGAACCTTCCAGCTCTAAGTGCTGCTTTTTCACTTCCAACTATTATGGAAATTATGGGACTTGTTATGTTGAGTTTTGTCAAAGAGGCAAAATACTGCACATGCCTCCAGATCACTGATCTTCGCCATCTCTCCTCCCTTGATACATAGAGGGCAGCTGAAATTAATTGATTCTGTTTAGAAAAATTCCTGATATTTACTTTGATAATGAGATAATTTTTACGTTAGTTAATGTTTTATTTAAATTCGTCCTTCTATGGATTAATGTGATAGAGAAGCTTTTCTATGCCCTTCCTCGTGAAAACAGTGTAACACGAACAGGTATATGTAGCAATCAATACCAGATTCCCATATCAATATTTTAAATTATTAGAACACAATGTGTAGAGTATTACCATACACAGAAGCAACTACTGGCACTGGTAAAGCAGTTGAAAATATGAAGGAACGACCTCGCGATTGAATCAGCCTCTTCCATCGGGTACTACAAACAAATTTCAAATTATTATTCGTCATAAGATCGGAAATTGTAAAGACAGATTACGGCATGCATCCAAAATGCAGATATTATGACATGAAGTATTATCAAGAGAGGCTAATTCAAGAGAACTTCTATTTATTGACTTTATAAGCATGAGGCTCTGAAGTGCAAATTTCACGACCAAGACCTGATAAATAATATTATGTGGTGTCCAGAGCATCTACTAACATCAAACGTTAAGCACTTTAGCGTAATTCCTAAACTATAATCGCCGATGTCCATAAAGTTACTCAGGACAGCAACAGATACGTAAAATGTTTGAAGTCATCCAAAGCATTTGTTCTAACATTTCCTGGTGGCCTTGATGAGCATGTCGCCACTGTTTACATATTATCAAGTAGGTTTTGTCTCAGGTATTTTATGAAGTCCTTTATTTTAAGGCATCTATGATTATAAGCAGTTCTTCCATGTCAGATAATATGAACATGACTTATAATAGATTACCTGCATGCTATAAAACCACCCTGGCAGCCAGCAGCCTTGCTTAAGGTGCCAACACTTATGTCAATCTCATTCTCACATTCAAACAGCTCAGGTGCACCACCACCATTCTCACCACAAACAAGTGTTCCATGTGCCTTGAAAAGGAAATTTGCAACATAACTTGATTAACATTAGGCCAGAAAAATAATGTATTTCAGGGGAGATAAAATACTAACATCGTCGATGACCAACAAAAACCCATACTTTCTGCGCAACCTGACAAGCTCAGGCAATGGAGCAAAATCACCATCCATGCTGAACAGGCTGCATTTTATCAATGAAAAGAGCTTCTGAGTTCAGTATGCTACTCATTAATACAAAGAATAAATGCTTCTTAAATGATGAAATTTACTTGGATATATAACTTACCTATCTGTGACAACAACTTTCTTTTCCATTGAGCAATTGGATCTGCATGTGTAATCACAAACATGGTTTATAACTAAGTAAATTAGTGCTTAGCATTTTGTATGTTATATGAGTTATGACTGGAAAGCGAAAACATACAGCAAAAGTTCAAGATGGGACATGTCACAGTGCTTGTAGACAAATGCTACCACTTCTTGCTGTCGCTCAACAAGGCGAATCCCATCAATGATTGAAGCATGGTTCAGAGCATCTGAGAAAATTGCTATTCTTTCGTCCTCCGCAGGTTTTCTCCCAGCAGCCAAAAGAGAGCTGATGTTTCCCAGAGCCGTCATTACAGCCATATTGGCAGAAAATCCAGTGGGACAAAGAAGGCAATCCTGTAGAAGGACTCTAGTAAGGCTGCAAGTTTTTTATTTTATATTGTAAACCAGGCACATGTGGTTGCTTAAATTTTGAACACAACAGTACCTCCTTTTTCTTCAGCTCTGCCAACGATTCCTCCACCATTTTGTGATAAGTAGTATATCCGCAAATCAACGCAGATCCTCTAGGGCCCATGCCGTACTCTTCAGCTGCCTAGTAGATACACCAGATTGTTGGCAAAGTTAACCACTGAAGCATTGATTCAGTCCACTCCATAGATCAAACAAGGAAAAATCGATCATGCGCCACTCTAGGATTTGACCCTCAGTGAAACATGGTGCAAATCCTAGAGTGTCAAAAAAATTCCGCACCAAACAATAGCCATGGGTGCAAGAAAGGAGCACCTTCACTGCGGCATGGCGAATTGCAGGATGCGAGCTGAGGCCCATGTAATCATTCCCGGAGAAAAGAATCAGTTTCTCGTCCACTTCCTCTTCTTGGCCGCTCGCCTCACCACCTAATCAAGTAAAACGAAACATGAGAAGTTGGTAGAGTTTCTGCAAAACGAAACTATATTGATAACAACTAGAATTGTTGGTAACACCTTTCCCATTAAAAATGATACTGAAAAGAAACTAGAACATGTTGTTTAGGCTTATCTCAAAGGCAGTTATTACATGGAAGAAATAATAATAATAATAAAGAAAATTTGACATGCATGGGACCTTCAGCCAGCCATTGGTGGAGCGTTGCGCGGTCGAGCCGGATCTCGACGGCTGCGCGGTCCCA